>JAVSCE010013631.1:0-23457 GCA_032199065.1 Smutsia gigantea
CATTAAAAAACATTCGATTCAATCCATAACATTCTGTTCCTTTCCTCAACATTCAATTGGATTCCACAGCATTCCATTCCATTCAGTAACATTCCATAGCATTCCAAATATTCCATTCCATTCCTTTACATTCAATTCCTTTCCAACACATTATTCCCATTCTGTTGCATAACATGGCATTCCTTTCATTAAAATTTCATCCTATTAATTAACATTCCACTTCATACCATAACATTCCGTTCGATTGCACCGCATTCCATTCCTATTCATTCTATTTTCTTCTTTTGAATAAAATTCCATTGCAATCCAAATATTCCATTCCAATCATTAACCTCCCATTGATTTCCCTAACTTTATATTCCTTCCCTCAACATTCCATTGCATTCCGCATCATTCGATTCTATTGCATAAAATTCCATTCAATTCCACACATTCTGTTTCATTCCATAACATTCAATTACATTCCAAAATATTAATCACGTTCTGTTACCTAACATTCCATTCCATTCTTCAAAATTTTGTTCCACTTATCAACATTCCACTTCATAGCATAATGTTCAGTTCCATTCCACAATATTCCAATCCTCTTAAACATTATATTTCATTCTATTGCATAACATCCCATTCCATTCCACAAAATTCCATTTCATTCCATAAACTTCGATTTCCTTCCTAAACATTCTATTCTTTTCCACAACATTCCATTGCATTCCACAGAATTTCTTTCCATTAGATAACATTCCATTCGATTCCACAACATTCCACACCATTCCATAACATTCAATTCATTCCAAACACATTATTCCCAATCTGTTACATAACATTCCATTCCATTCATTAAAATTCGGTTCTACTATTCTACATTCCACATCAGCCCATAACATGCAATTAGATTACACCACATTCCATTCCATTTCAAACATTCTATTTCGTTCTATTGCATTAGATTCCATTCCAAATCACAAAATTCCATTTCATTCCTTATCCTCCCATTCCTTTCCCCAAAATTCGATTCCTTTCCCCACATTCAATTGCATTTCACAGCATTCCATTCAAATCCACAATATTCCATTCCATTCAATACTTTCTATTCCATTCCAACAGATTACTCCTGTTCTATTACCTAACATTCCATTGATTCAGTAAAATTTGGTTCTAATAATTAATATTCCAATTCATTCCATAACATTCCATTTGATTATACAGAACACCATTCCATTTGAAACATTCTATGTCGTTCTATTGCATAGGATTCCATTCCAATCCACAAATTCCATTATATTCCTTGACCTTCCAATGCTTTCCCCAATGTTCTATTCATTTCACTACTTTCCATTGCCATTCACATCATACCATTCCATTCCGTATCATTCCATTCCATTCCATAACTTTGAATTCCATTCAAACCATTATTCCTGTTCTGTTACCTAACATTCCGTAACTTTCTTTAAAATTCGGTTCTATTAAACAACATTCCACTTAATACCATAACATTACATTCGATTACACAACATTCCGTTCCACTGCCAATATTATGGTTCATTCCATTGCATAAGAGTCAATTTCAATCCACAAAATTCCATTCCATTCCTTTAACTTCCATTCCTGTACCAACACACTCTTGCTTTCCACAACATTGCATTCCATTCCACAACATAGCATTCCCTTCCATAACATTCGACCCCATTCGAAAATGTTATTCTAATTATTACCTAACATTCCATTCCATTCTTCAAAATTCGGTTCTGTTAATCAACATTCCTCTTCATACTATAACATTCCATTCCATTACACAGCACTCCTTTCCATTTAAAATATTCTATTCAATTCTATTGCATAACATTATATTCCATCCCACAAAATTCTATTCCATTCCTTCACCGTCCATTCCTTTCCCCAAATTTCTATTGCTTTCCACAATATTCCATTGCATTCCAGACCATTCCATTCCTGTCCAAAACATTCCCTTCAATTCCACATTCATTCCAATCCATAACTTTGGATTCCATTCTAACACATTATTCCCGTTCTTTCAGCTAACATTCCATTCCATTCTTTAATATTCAGTTCTTTTAATCAACATTCCAATTCATAGCATAACATTCCATTCCATTTCACAGCATCCCATTCCATTTCCAATGTTCTATTTCATTCTGTTCCATAAGATTCCATTGCAATCCACAAAATTCCATTCCATTCCGTAACATTTCCCCACATTCCATTCCATTCCACAACACTGCATTCCATTCCATAACATTCCATTCAATTCCATAACGTTCGATTCCTTTCCTCAACATTCCTTTGA
This sequence comes from Smutsia gigantea, assembly GCA_032199065.1. Lineage (NCBI taxonomy): Eukaryota > Metazoa > Chordata > Mammalia > Pholidota > Manidae > Smutsia > Smutsia gigantea. The sequence continues at coordinate 2,306 of JAVSCE010013631.1, forward strand.
ATTCCTCAGTATTCCATTCCATTCCATAACATTCCATTGCATTCCAAAACTTTCCATTACATTCCATGACATTCGATTTCATTCCAACACATTATTCCCATCTGTTGCAAACATTCCATTCCATTCATTAAAATTTTGTCCTATTAATGAACATTCCATTTCATAACATAACATTCGATTACACAACATTCCTTTCCTACTCATTCTATTTCATTCTGTTGCGTATGATTCCATTTCAATCCAAAAATTCCGTTCCATTCCTTAAAGTTTCACTCCTTTTCCCAATATCTATTCCTTTCCACAGAGTTTCATTGCATTCCACAGCATTCCATTCCATCCCATCCTGAACATTCTATTCCTTTCCACAACATCCAATTGCATTACACAGCATTCTATTCCATTCCATAACATTACGTTCTATTCCAACACATTCCATTCTTTCCAAACTTTCGATTCCATTCAAACACATTATTCCCGTTCTTTCACCTAATATTACATTCAATTCTTTAATAATCAGTTCAATTAATCAACATTCCACTTCATACCATAATATTCCATTCCATTTCACAGCATCCCATTACATTTCAAACATTCTATTTCATTCTACTGCATGAGATTCCATTCCAATCCACAAAATTGCATTCCATTCCGTCATCTTTCCCCAACATTCCATTCAAATCCACAGCATTGCATTCCATTCAATAACATTCCACTTTATTCCATAACATTCTATTCCTTTTCACAACATTCCATTGCACTCCACAGATTTCCATTCCATTCCTTCAACTTCTATTCTTTTCCCCAAATTTCTATTACTTTCCAAAATACTCCTTTGCATTCCACCGCACTCCCTTCCTGTATATAACATTCCATTCAATTCCACTACATTCTATCCATTCAATAACATTCAATTCCATGACAACACATTATTCTCATTCTGTTACTCAACATTCCATTCCATTCATTAAAATTCTCTTCTATTAATCAAATTCCATGTTATAATATTACAGTCGATTACACAACATTCCATTTCATTTCAAACACTCTTTTCATTCTATTGGATAGGACCCCATTCAAATTTACAAAATTCCATTAAATTCCTTAACCTGGCATTCCGTTCAGAAATGTTCTATTCCTTTCCACAACATTCCATTGCATTCAACAGCATTCCATTCCTTTCCTTAACTTTCCATGCAATTCCCCAACATTCAATTCCATTCCATTCCATTTGTTTCCATTGAAACACATTATTCCCTTTCTGTAACCTCATACTCCATTCCATTAGTGAAAATTCGTTTCTACTAATCTACCTTCCACTTAATACCATAACATTCCATTTGATTTCACAACATTCCATTACATTTCAATCATTCTATTTTATTCTTTTGCATAAGATTCCATTCCAATCAAAATAATTCCATTGCATTTCTTAACATTTCATTCCTTTCAGCAACATTCTGTTCTCTTCCGCAACATTCCATTGCATTCTAAAGTGTTCCATTCCGTTCCGTATCATTCGATTTCATTCCAACACATTATTGCCGTTCTGTTGTAAACATTCCATTCCACTCATTAAAATTTTGTACTCTTAACGAACATTCCACTCTACAGCATCCCATTCCATTCACACATTCTATTTCATTCTGTTGCATTAGATTCCATTCCAATCCAAAAAAATTCCATTCCATTCCTTAAACTTCCATTCCTTTCCCAACATTCCATTCAATTCCACAACAGTCCATTCCATTCCATTACATACAATTCATCCCCAACACATTGTTCTCATTCTGCTACAAAACATTCGATACCGTTCATTAAAATTCGGTTCTATTAAGCAAAATTGAGCTTCATAGCATCACTTTCCGTTCGATTACACAGTATTCCTTTCCAATACATTCTATTTCATTCTGTTGCATAAGATTCCGTTCTAATTAGCAAAATTCCATTCCATTGTTAACCTCCATTCCTTTCTCCAACATTCTATTCCTTTTAATAACATTCCATTGCCATCGACAGCATTCAATTGCATTCCTTTCCCCAACATTCTATTACTTTCCACTACTTTCCATTGCATTTCACATCATTCCATTCCATTGCATAACATTCCATTCAATACGACACCACTCCACTACATTCCAAAACATTTGATTCCATTCCAACAAATTATTGCCACTCTGTTACCTAACATTCCATTCCATTCGTTGAAATTCTTTTCTATTAATCAACATTCCACTTCATAGCATAGCATTCATTCGTTTACACAACATCCCATTCAACTGCAAACATTGTATCTCCTTCCATTGCATAAGATTCCAACCCAACCCACAAAATTCCATAGCATTCCTTAAAATTCCATTCCTTTCTCCAACGTTCTATTCCTTTCTATAACATGACACTGCATTCCACAGCATTCCACTCCGTTCCATAACATTCGATTTCCTTAAAAAACATTATTCTCGATCTGATACATAATATTCCATTCCATTCATTACAATTCACTTCTATTAAGCAACATTCTACTTCATACCACAAAATTCCAATCGAATATACGACATTCTTTTGAATTTGCAAAGCTATATTTCATTCTATTGCATAAGAATCCATTCCAATCCACAAAATTCCATTCCACTCCTAAACGTCCCATTGCTTTCCCTAACGTTCTACTTTTTTCCACTACATTCCAATGCATTCCACAATATTCCATTGCATTCCAAATCATTTCATTCCTTTCCATTCCATTCGATTACATTCCAACACATCATTCCCATTCTTTTACAAAACATTCCATACCATTCTTCAAAATTCGGTTCTGTTAATCAACCTTGCACTTCATACCATAACATTCCATTCGATTATACAACATTCCCGTCCATTTAAAACATTCTATTTCATTCCATTCCATACGATTCCATTCCTATTCAGAAAATTCCATTCCATTCCTTTAGCGTCCATTCCTTTACCAACATTCTATTCCTTTACACTACATTCCATTGCATTCCACAGCATTCATTCCATTCCTTCACATTCCATTTATTCTACAACATGCCATAACATTCCATTGATTTCGAACACATTATTCCCTTTCTGTTACATAACTTTCCATTCCATTCATTAAAATTCGATTCTATTAATCTATATTCAACTTCATACCATAAAATTCCATTCGAATAAACAACATTCCATACCATTTCAAACATTCTACTTCATTATGTTGCATAAGTTTCCATTCCTGTCCACAAAATTCCAATTCCTTTCCTTACCCTTCAATTCCTTTCTCAAACTGTCTATTCCGTTCCCCTACATTCCATTCCATTCCCTAATATTCTATTCCATTCCAAGACATTATTACCCTTTTATTACATAACATTCCCTTGATTCAGTAAAATTTGTTCTATAAACATTCCATTTCATATCATAATATTCCATTCGATTACACAGAACACCATTCCATTTCAACCTCTCTATTTCGTTCTATTGCACAGGATTCCATTCCAATCCACAAAATTCCATTCCATTCCTTAACCTCCCATTCCTTTCCCCAACGTTTCATTACATTCCACAACATGCCAGTGCATTCCACAGCATTCCATTCCATTCCTTTCCCCATAGTTCTATTCCTTTCCACTACACGGCATTGCATTCTACATCATTCCATTCTTTTCCACAACATTCAATTCTGTTCCACAACATTCCATTACATTCCATAACATTCGATTCCACTCCAACACATTATTCCAGTTCTGTTAACTAACGTTCCATTCCATTCATTAAAATTCTTTTCTATTAATCAACATTCCACTTCATTGCATTGCATTCATTCGATTACACAACATCCCATTCAATTACAACATTGTATATCATTCCACTGCATAGGATTCCAATCCAACCCACAAAATTCCATTCCATTCCTTTAGCTTTCATTGCTTTCCCCTAAGTTCTATTCCTTTCCACAACATGACACTGCATTCCACAGCACAAAATTCCATTCCTTAAAGTTCGATTCAATTCCAAAACCTTCAATTCCATTGCATACAGTTGATTCCATTCAAAAACATTATTCCCATTCTGTTACCTAACATTCCATTCCATTCTTTGAAATTCGGTTCTATTAATGTGCATTAGACTTCATACCATAACATTCCATTTGAATACACAACATCCCTTTCAATTGCAAACATTGAATATCATTCCATTACATAAGATTCCCTTCCAATCCACAAAATTCCTTTCCATTCCCTCAACGTCCCTTCCTTACCCCTGCTTTCTATAGTTTTCCACAACATTCTATTGCATTCCACAGCATTCCATTCCTGTCCACAACATTCCATTCAATTCCACAACATTCCACTTCACAACATAACATTCCAATGTAATATACAGCATTCTATTCTATTTCAACAACTGTATTTCATTCCATTGCATCAGATTTCACTCCAATCCACGAAATTCCATTCAATTCCACAACATTCCACTTCACAACATAACATTCCAATGTAATATACAGCATTCTATTCTATTTCAACAACTGTATTTCATTCCATTGCATCAGATTTCACTCCAATCCACGAAATTCCATTACATTTCTTCACCTTACATTGCTTTCCCTCGCATTCTATTCCTATCCAGAACATTCCATTGCATTCCACAGCATTCTATTCCAATCCGTTACATTCCACTCAATTCCACAACCATCCATTCCATTCCAAAACATTCCATTCCTTTCCATTCCATTTGATTCCATTCCAACACATAATTCCAATTCCTTTACAAAGCTTTCCATACCATTTTTCAAAATTAAGTTCTATTAATCAACATTGCACTACATGCCGTAACATTCAATTCGATTATACAACATTCCATTCCATTTCAATCATTTTATTTTATTCTATAGCCTAAGATTCCATTCCAATCCAAATGATTCCATTGCATTCCTTAACATTTCATTCTTTCAGCAACATTCTGTTCCTTTCCGCAACATTCCATTGCATTCCAAAGCATTCCATTCCATTCCATAACGTTTTATTTCATTCCAACACATTCTTGCCCTTCTGTTGCAAACATTCCATTCCATTCATTAAAATTTTGTCCTCTTAATGAACATTCCACTTCATAGCATAACATTCCATTCGATTATGCAACATTCCTTCACAGTTCATTCTATTTCATTGTGATGCATAAGATTCCATTCCAATCCAAAATATTCCATTCCATTCCTTAAACTTCCATTCTTTTCACTACATTCCATTCAACTCCACAACATTCCATTCCATTCCATTACATACAATTCATTTCCAACACATTATTCTCGTTCTGCTACAAAACATTCGATACCGTTCATTAAAATTCGGTTCTATTAATCAAAATTACCCTTCATAGCATAACGTTCCATTCGATTACACAACACTCCTTTCCAATTCATTCTAGGTCATTCTGTTGCATAAGATTCCATTCTAATCCACATAATTCCATTCTATACTTAACCTCCATTCCTTTCTCCAACATTCTATTCCTTTCCAGAACATCCCATTGATTTACACCGCATTCACTTCCATTCCATAACATTCCATTCAGTTCCCAACATTCGATTACATTCCATAACATTTGATTCCATTCATCATATTATTCCCGTACTGTTACATAACATTACATTCTATTCATTAAAAGTCTGTCCTATTAATCAACAGTCATCTTCATACCATAACATTTCATTTGATTACATAACATTCCATTTCATTTGAAACATTCTATTTCATTCTATTGCATAAGATTGCATTCCAATCCACAAAATTCCATTCCATTCCTTAACCTTCCATTCCTTTCCCCAATATTGTATTCCCTTCCACAACATTCCATTGCATTCCGCAGCATTCTATTCCATTGCATAACATTGCATTCTATTCCAACACATTCCATTCCATTCCATAACTTTTGATCCCATTCAACCATATTATTCCTGTTCTTTCACCTAACATTCCATTCCATTCTTTAATATTCAGTTCTATAAATCAACATTCCAATTCATACCATAATATTCCATTCCATGTCACAGCATCCGTTTCCATTTCAAACATTCTATTTCATTCTTCGGCATAAGATTCCATTCCAATCCACAAAATTCCATTCCATTCCATAACCTTTCCCCAACATTCCATTCAAATCCACAGCATTGCATTCCATTCCATAACATTCCACTTAATTCCATAACATTCTATTCCTTTCTGCAACATTCCAATGCATTCCACAGAATTCCATTCCATTCCATAACTTTCCATTGCATTCCAAAACATTGCGTCTCATTGCATTAAATTCGATCCCATTCAAACACATTATTCCATAACATTCTATTCCTTTCTACATAATTCCATTGCATTCAACAGCATTCCATTCCTTTCCTTAACTTTCCATGCAATTCCACAACATTCAGTCCCATTCCATTCCATTTGTTTCTACTGAAACACATTATTCGCTTTCTGTAACCTGATATGCCATTCCATTCATTAAAATTCGGTTCTATTAATCTATATTCCACTTCATACCATAACATTCCATTTGATTACACAACATTCCATTCCATTTCAATCATTCTATTTTATTCTATTGCATAAGATTCCATTACCATCCAAATAATTCCAATGCATTCCTTAACATTTCATTCCTTTCAGCAACATTCTGTTCCTTTCTGCAACATTCCATTGCATTCCAAAGCATTCCTTTCCATTCCATAACATTTGATTTCATTACAACACATTATTGCCCTTCTGTTAAAACATTCCATTCCATTCATTAAAATTTTGTCCTCTTAATGAACATTCTACTTCATAGCATAATATTTTATTCGGTTACACAACATTCCTTTCCAATTCATTCTATTTCATTCTGTTGAATAATATTCCATTCCAATCCAAAAAATTCCATTCCATTCCTTCAACATCTATTCCATTCCCCACATTCCATTCAATTCCACAACAGTCCATTCCATTCCATTACATAGAATTCATTCCCAACACATTATTCTCGTCTGCTACAAAACATTCAATACCATTCATTAAAATTCGGTTCTGTTAATCAAAACTGCCCTTCATAGCATAACTTTCCATTCGATTACATAACGTTCCTTTCCAATTCATTCTATTTCATTCTGTTGCATAAGATTCCGTTCTAATTAACAAAATTCCATTCCATACTTAACCTCCATTCCTTTCTCCAACATTCTATTCTTTTAACAACATTCCATTGCTTTCGACAGCATGCAACTCCATTCCCTTCCCCAACATTCTATTAGTTTCCACTACTTTCCATTGCATTTCACATCATTCCATTCCATTGCATAACATTGTGTTGAATTCCACAACACTCCACTACATTTTATAACATTCAATTCCATTCTAACAAATTATTGCCCATCTGTTACCTAACATTCCATTCCATTCATTGAAATTCTTTTCTATTAATCAACATTCCACTTCATAGCATACCGTTCATTCGATTACACATCACATTCAATTGCAAACATTGTATCTCTTTCCAATGCATAAGATTCCAATCCAACCCACAATATTCCATTGCATTCCTTAAAATTCCATTCTTTTCCCCAATATTCTATTCCTTTCCACAACATGACAATGCATTCCACAGCACTCCATTCTGTTCCATAACATTTGTTTCCCTTCAAAAACATTTTTCTCGATCTGTTACATAATATTCCATTCCATTCATTAAAATTAACTTCTATTAAGCAACATTCTACTTCATACCACAAAATTCGAATCGAATATACAACATTCTATTGAATTTCCAAACTGTATTTGATTCTATTGTGTAAGATTCCATTCCAATCCACGAAATTCCATTCCACTCCTAAACGTCCTATTGCATTCCCTAACGTTCTACTTTTTTCCTCTACATTCCATTGCATTCCAAATCATTCCATTCCATTCGATTCCATTCAAGCACGTCATTCCCATTCTTTTACAAAACATTCCATAACATTCGTCAAAATTCGGTTCTGTTAATCAACATTGCACTTCATACCATAACATTCCATTGGATTATACAACATTCCAGTCCATTTCAAACATTCTATTTCGTTCCATTCCATAAGATTCCATTCCAATCCACAAAATTCCACTCCATTTCTTTGACTTCCATTCCTTTCCCAACACTCTGATTCCTTCCGCAACATTCCATTACATTTCACAGCATTCCATTCCACAATATAGTATTCCATTCCATAATATTTGACTCCATTCAAACACGTTATACTGATTATTAACTAACAGTCCATTCCATTCTTCAAAATTCGGTTCTATTAATCAACATTCCACTTCATACCATAACATTAAATTCCCTCACACAACATTCTATTCTTCTTAAAACATTCTATTTCATTCTATTGCATAACATTCCGTTCCAGTCCACAGGATTCCATTTCATTCCTTAACGTTCCATTCCTTTCCTCAACATTCTATTCATGTCCACAACATTCCTTTGCATTCCATTGAATTCCCTTTCATTCCACAACATTAGATTCCATTTCATAACATTGAATTCTTCCCAACACATTATTCCCATTCTGTTACATAAGATTCCATTCAATTCATTAAAATTCGGTGCTACTACACTACATTCCACTTTATGCCATTACATTCCATTCGATTATACAACATTCCAGTCCATTTCAAACATTCTATTTCATCCCCTTCCATAAGATTCCATTCCAATCCACAAAATTCCATTCCATCCCTTTACCTTCCATTCCTGTTCCAACACTCTTTCTTATCCCCAACATTCAATTCCATTCCACAACTTTCCATTCCACAACATAGCATTCCATTCCATAATATTCGACTCCACTCGTACACTATATTCTGATTATTACTTAACATTCCATTCCATTCTTCACAATTCGGGTCTGTTAATTCACATTACACTTAATACCATAATATTCCATTCCATTACACAACATTCCATTCCATTTAAAACACACTATTTCATTCCAGTGCATAACATTCCATTCCAATCCACAAAATTCAATTCCGTTCCTTCAACCTCTATTCTTTTCCCCAAATTTCTATTACTTTCCACAACACTCCAATGCATTCCACAGCATTCCATTCCTGTATATAAAATTCCATTCAATTCCACTACATTCCATTCCAATCCATAACATTCAAATCCATGCCAACAAATTATTGTCATTCTGTTACTCAAAATCCCATTCCATGCATTAAAATTCTCTTCTATTAATCAACATTCCATCTTATACCATAATATTACACTCGATTACACAACATTCCATACCATTTCAAACACTCTTTTTCGTTCTATTGCATAGGACTCCATTCCAATTTACAAAATTCCATTAAATTCCTTATCCTTCCATTCTGTTCAGAAATTTTCTATTCCTTTCCACAACAATCCATTGCTTTCCAACAGCATTCCACTCCATTCCTTAACTTTCCATGCAATTCCCCAACATTCAATTCCATTCCATAACATTTGTTTCCTTTGAAACACATTATTCCCTTTCTGTAACCACATATTTCATTCCATTAATTAAAATTCGGTTCTATTAATCTACATTCCACTTCATACCATAACATTAAATTTGATTACACAACATTCCATTCCATTTCTATCATTCTATTTTATTCTATTGCATAAGATTCCATTCCAATCCAAATAATTCCATTGCATTATTCAACATTTCATTCTTTTCAGTAACATTCTGTTCTCTTCTGCAACATTCCATTACATTCCAAAGTGCTCCATTCCGTTCCATAACATTCGATTTCATTCCAACACATTATTGCTGTTCTGTTGCAAACATTCCATTCCACTCATTAAAATTTTGTCCTCTTAACGAACTTTCCACGTCACAGCATAACTTTCAATACGATTATGCAACATTCCTTTCCAATTCATTCCATTTCATTCTGTTGCATAAGATTCCATTCCAATCCAAAAAGTTCCATTCCATTCCTTAAACTTCCATTCCTTTCCCAACATTCCATTCAATTCCACAACAGTCCATTCCATTCCATTACATACAATTCATTCCCAACACATCATTCTCTTCTGGTACAAACATTCAATACCATTCATTAAAATTCGGTTCTATTAATCATTATTGAGGTTCATAGACTCACTTTCCATTTGATTACACAGAATTCCTTTCCAATTCATTCTATTACATTCTGTTGCATAATTTCCGTTCTAATTATCAAAATTCCATTCCATACTTAACCTCCATTCTTTTCTCCAACATTCTATACCTTTTAACAACATTCCATTGCATTCGACAGCATTCAATTCCATTCCTTTCCCCAACATTCTATTACTTTCCACTACTTTCCATTGCATTTCACACCATTCCATTCCGTTGCATAACATTCCATTCAAATCCTCAACCCTCCATTAATCCCATAACACTTGACTCCATTCCAAAAATTATTGCCATTCTGTTACCTAACATTCCATTCCATTCATTGAAATTCTTTTCTATTAATCAACATTCCACTTCATAGCATAGCATTCATTCGATTACACAACATCCCATTCAATTGCAAACATTGTATCTCCTTCCATTGCATAAGATTCCAATCCTCCGCACAAAATTCCATTGCATTTCTTAAAATTCCATTCCTTTACCCAACGTTCTATTCCTTTCCACAACATGACACTGCATTCCACAGCATTCCACTCCATTACATAACATTCAATTTCCTTCAAAAACATTATTCTCGATCTGTTACATAATATTCCATTTCATTCATTAAAATTCACTTCTATTAAGGAACATTCTACTTCATACCACAAAATTCCCATCGAATATACAACGTTCTATAGAATTTCAAATGCTGTTTTTCATTCTATTGCATAAGATTCCATTCGAATCCACAAAATTCCAATCCTCTCCTAAACGTCCCATTGCTTTCCCCAACGTACTACTTTTTTCCACTACATTCCATTGCATTCCACAATATTCCATTGCAATGCAAATCATTCCATTCCTTTCCATTCCATTCGATTCAAATCCAACACATCATTCCCATTATTTTAAAAAATATTAAATACCATTCTTCAAAATTCGGTTCTATTAATCAACATTGCACTTCATACCATAACATTCCATTCGATGATACAACATTCCAGTCCATTTAAAACTTTCTATTTCATTCAATTCCATTAGATTCCATTCCTATTCACAAAAATCAATTCCATTACTTTAACGTCCATTCCTTTACGAACATTCTATTGCTTTACACTACATTCCATTGCATTCCACAGCATCCATTCCATTCCTTCACATTCCATTCAATTCCACAACATTGCACTACATTCCATTGCATTTGAACACATTATTCCCTATCTGTTACTTAACATTCCATTCCAATCATTAAAATTCGATTCTATTAATCTACATTCAACTTCTTAACATAAAATTCTATTCGAACAAACAACATTCCATTCCATTTCAAACATTCTACTTCATTAGGTTGCATAAGTTTCCATTCCAGCCCACAAAATTCCAATTCCTTTCCATACCCTTCAATTCCTTTCTCCAACTGTCTATTCCGTTCCCCTACATTCCATTCCATTACTTAACATTCAATTCCCTTCAAAGACATTATTCCCTTACTATTACATAACATTCCCTTGATTCAGTAAAATTTGTTCTGTTAACATTCCATTTCATATCATAATATTCCATTCGATTACACAGAACACCATTCCATTTTAACCACTCTATTTCGTTCTACTACACAGGATTCCATTCCAATCCACAAAATTCCATTCCATTCCTTAACATCCCATTCCTTTCCCAACGTTCTATGACTTTCCCCAAAATGCCAGTGCATTCCACAGCATTCCATTCCATTCCATTCCCCAACATTCTATTCCTTTCCACTACATTCCATTTCATTCTACATCATTCCATTCTATACCACAACATTCAATTCAGTTCCACAACATTCCATTCCATTCCATAAAATTCGATTCCACTCCAACACATTATTCCAGTTCTGTTACCTAACATTCCATTCCATTCATTTTAAATCTTTCTATTAATCAACATTCCACTTCATTGCATTGCATTCATTCGATTACACAACATCCCATTCAATTGCAAACATTGTATCTCATTCCACTGCATAGGATTCAAATCCAACCCACAAATCTCCATTCCATTCCTTTAGTTTCCATTCCTTTCCCTAAAGTTCTATTCCTTTCCACAACATGACACTGCATTCAACAGCACTCAATATCATTCCTTAATGTTCCATTCAATTCCAAAACCCTCAATTCCATTACATAAAATTGATTAAATTCAAACACATTAATCCCATTCTGTTACATAACATTCCATTCCATTCTTTAAATTTGGTTCTATTAATGTGCATTCCACTTCATACCATAACATTCCATTTGATTACACAACATCCCTTTCAATTGCAAACATTGAATCTCATACCATTGCATAAGGTTCCCTTCCAATCCACAAAATCCCTTTCCATTCCTTCAACGTCCATTCCTTTCCCCAGCTTTCTATTGCTTTCCACAACATTCTATTGCATTCCACAGCATTCCATTCCTGTCCACAACATTCCATTCAATTCCACAACATTCTACTTCATAGCATAACATTCCAATCTAATATGCAGCATTCTATTCTATTTCAAATACTGTATTTCATTCTATTGCATCAGATTCTATTCCAATCCACGAAATTCCATTGCATTACTGAACCTTACATTGCGTTCCCCCACTTTCTATTCCTGTCCAGTACATTCCATTGCATTCCACAGCATTCCATTCAATTCCATTACATTCCACTCAATTCCACAACCTTTCATTCCATTCCTTTCCATTCAATTTGATTCCATTCCAAAACATAATTCCAATTCCTTTACAAAACATTCCATACCATTCTTCAAAATTCACTTCTATTAATCAACATTGCACTTCGTACTGTAACATTCAAATCGATTATACAACATTCCATTCCGTTTAAATCATTCTACTTTATTGTATTGCATAAGATTAAATTCCAATCCAAATAATTCCATTGCATTTCTTAAAATTTCATTCCTTTCAGCAACATTCTTTTCCTTTCGGCAACATTCCATTGCACTCCAAATCATTTCAGTCCATTCCATAACGTTCGATTTTATTCCAACACATTATTGCCCTTCTGTTGCAAATATTACATTCCATTCAATAAATTTTGTCTTCTTAATGAACATTCCACTTCATAGCATAACATTCCATTTGATTACGCAACATTCCTTTCCAATTCATTCTATTTCACTGTGATGCATAAGATTCCATTCCAATCCAAAAAATTCCATTCCATTCCTTAAACTTCCATTCCTTTCCCAACATTCCATTCAATTCCACAACATTCCATTCCTATCCATTCCATACAATTCATTCCCAAAACATTATTCCCGTTCTGCTACAAAACATCGATAACATTCATTAAAATTCGGTTCTATTCATCAGTATTCCCCTTCATAGCATAACTTTCAATTCTATTACACAACATTCCTTTCCAATTCATTCTATTTCATTCTGTTGCATAAGATTCCATTCCAATCAACAAAATTCCATTCTATTCCTTGACCTTCAAATGCTTTCCCCAATATTCTCTTCCTTTCCACTACTTTCCCCTGCAATCCATAGCAGTCCATTCCATTCCCTAACATTCTATTCCATTCCAGCACGTTATTTCAATTCTGTTACAAAACATTCAATACCTTTCATTAAAATTCGGTTCTATTAATCTACATTCCCCTTCATAGCATAACATTCTATTTGATTACACAACATTCCATTCCATTTCAATTATTCTATTTGATTCTGTTGCATAAGATTCCATTCCGGTCCACAAAATTATATTCCATTCCTTAACCTCCCATTCCTTTCCGTGCTTTCTATTCCTTTCCACAATATGCCCTTGATTTACACAGCATTCCATTCCACTCCTTAAGATTCCATTCAATTCCACAACATTCAATTCAATTGCATAACACTGATTCATTCAAACACATTATTCCCATTCTGTTACATAACATTCCATTCCATTCCTTGTAATTCGGTTCTATTAATCAACATTCCACTTCATACCATAACATTCCATTTGATTACACAACATACCATTTAATTGAAAACATTATATCTCATTCCATTGCATAAGATTCCATTCCAATTCATAAAATTCATTTCAATTTTTTCACCCTCCATTAATTCTCCAAGTTTCTATTGCTTTCCTCAACATTTCATTGCATTCCATTCTTGTCCATAGCATTCCATTCAATTCCACATCATTCCATTCCATTCCATAACACTTAATTCCATACGAAAACTTTATTCTCGTTCTGTTAAATAAGATTCCGTTCCATTCATTATAATTCATTTCTGTTAATAAACATTCCACTTAATCCCATTACATTCCTTTCGATTACAGAACATTCCATTGAATTTCAAACATTCTATTTCAATCTATTGCATAAGATTCCATTCCAATCCACAAAATTCCATTCCTTTCCTTATCATATCATTCCATTCTGCAACATTCCATTGCATTCCACAGCATTCCACTCCATTCCATTCCATAACATTCGATTCCATTCCAACACATTATACCGTTGTGTTGCATAACATTCTATTCCATTTCTTAAATTTGGTTCTATTAATCAACATTCCACCTCATAGCATAAAATTCCATTCGATTACACAACATTCCTTTCCAATTCAAAAATTTATTTCATTCTGTTGCATAAGATTCCATTCCAATCCAAAAAATTGTATTCCATTCCTGAAACTTCCATTCCTTTAGCCAACAGTCTCTTCCTTTCCACAACATTCCATTGTATTCGACCGCGTTACCTTCCATTCCAGAACATTCCGTTCAGTTCCACAACATTCCATTCCATTCTCTAATATTTGATTCACTTCCAACACGTTATTCCCGTTCTGTTACAAAACATTCCGTTCCATTCATTAAAATTCTGTTCTATTATTCAACATTTCCCTTCATACCATAATATTCGGTGCGATAACACAACATTCCATTCCATTTGAAACACTCTTATTCCTTCTACTGCATACTATTCCATTGCAATCCACAAAGTTCCATTCCACTCCTTAAACTTCCATTCCTTTCCCCAATGCTCTATTCCTTTCCACTACATTAAATTGCATTCCACAGCATTCCATTACATTCCTTAACATTGCATTCAATACCAGAACATTCAATTCCATTCCGTAATATTTGTATCCAGCCAAACACATTTTTCCCGTTCTGTAACCTAACATTCCATTAAATTCATTAAAATTCCTTTCGACTAATCAGCAATCCCCTTCATACCATAAAATGCCATTTGATTACACAACATTCCTTTCCATTTCGATTATTTTATTTCATTCTATTACATAAGATTGCATTCCAATCCACAAAATTCCTTTCTATTCCTTAAACTTCCATTCCTTTACCCTACATTCTATTCCTTTCCACAAAATTCCATTGCAATGCACAGCATTGTATTCCATTCCGTAATATTCCATTCATTTCCACCACGTTCTGGTCCATTCCATAGCATTCCATTCAATTGCAACACATTATTCCTATCCACTTAGAAAGCAATCAATACCGTTCATTAAAATTCTGTTCTATTGATCAACATTCCCCTTCATACCATTACATTCCATTCGAATACACAACGTTCTATTCAATTGATTCTACTGCATAAGATTCCATTCCAATCCAAAAAATTCCATTCCATTCCTTAACATTTCATTCCTTTCCCCAACACAAAATTGTATTCCACAACATTCCCTTCCTTTCCCTAACATTCCATTGTATTCCAAAACATTCCATTTCATTCCATAACATACGACTATATTCCAACACATTATTCCCATTCTGTTGCATAATATACCATTCCATTCATTCAAATTTTGTCCTCTTAATGAACATTCCACTTCATAGCATAACATTCCTTTCGATTACGCAACATTCCTTTCCAATTCATTCTCTTTCATTCTGTTGCATAAGATTCCATTCCAATCCAAAAAATTCCATTCCACTCCTTAAACTTCCATTCCTTTCCCAACATTCCATTCAATTCCATAACATCCATTCCATTCCATTCCATACAATTCATTCCCAACACATTATTCCCAATCTGCTACAAAACATCGATACAATTCATTAAAATTCTGTCTATTAATCAAAATTCCCCTTCATAGCATAATTTTCCATTCTATTACAAACATTCCTTTCCAATTCATTCTATTTCATTCTGTTGCATAAGATTCCATTCCAATCCACAAAATTCCATTCTATTCCTTGACCTTCCAATGCTATCCCCAATGTTCTCTTCCTTTCCACTCCTTCCTTTGCAATCCACAGCAGTCCATTCCATTCAATAACATTCTATTCCATTCCAACACTTTTTTCCAATTCTGTTACAAAATATTCAATACCTTTCATTAAATTTCGGTTCTATTAATCTGCATTCCCGTTCATAGCATAACATTCTATTTGATTACACAACATTCCATTCCATTTCAATTATTCTATTTCATTCTGTTGCATAAGGTTCAATCCCGGTCCACAAATTTCAATTCCATTCCTTAATCTCCCATTATTTCCGTGCTTTCTATTCCTTTCCAAATCATGCTATTGAATTCCACAGCATTCCATTCCATTCATTAAGTTCCATTCAATTCCACAACATTCAATGCAATTGCATAACACTGATTCTATTCAAGCACATTATTCCGATTCTGTTACATAATATTCCATTCCATTCCTTGAAATTTGTTCTATTAATCAACGTTCCACTTCATACCATAATATTCCATTCCATTACACAACACTCCTTTCCATTTGAAACATTCTATTCAATTCTATTGCCTAACATTCCATTCCATTCCACAAAATTCTAATCCATTCTTTCACCCTACATTCCTTTCCCCAAATTTCTATTGCTTTCCACAACATTCCATTGCATTCCAGACCATTACATTCCTGTCCATAACATTACCTTCAATTCCACATTCCATTCCATTCCATATCTTCCGATTCCATTCAAACACATTATTCCCGTTCTTTCACCTAACATTCCATTCCATTCTTTAATATTCAGTTCTATTAATCAACATTCCAATTCATAGCATAATATTCCATTCCATTTCACAGCATCCCATTCCATTTCAAACATTCTATTTCATATTATTGCATAAGATTCCATTGCAATAGACAAAATTCCTTTTCATTCCGTAACATTTCCCCACCTTCCTTTCCATTCCACCACACTGCATTCCATTCCATAACATTCCATTCGATTCCATGACGTTATCTTCCTTTCCTCAACATTCCTTTGCATTCCTCAGTATTCCTTTCCGTTCCATAACTTTCCATTGCATTCCAAGACATTCGGTTCCATTCCAACATATTATTCCCTTACTGTTCGCATAAAATTCCATTCCATTCCTTTAAAATTTGGTCCTATTAATCAACATTCCACTTCATAGCATAACATTCCATTCGATTACACAACATTCCTTTCCAATTCATTCTATTTCATTCTGTTTCATAAGATTTCATTCCAATCCACAGAATTCAATTCCATTCCTTAACCTTCCATTGCTTTCCCTAACATTCTATTCCCTTCCACAACATTCCATTGCATTCCACAGCATTCCATTCCATTCAGTAACATCCCATTGCATTCCAAAATATTCTATTCCATTCCGTTACAATCGATTCCTTTACAACACATTATTCCCGTTCTGTTGCATAACATTGCATTCCATTCATTAAAATTTCATCCTAATAATCAACATTCCACTTCAGAGCATAACATTCCATTCATTTACACCACATTTCTTTCCAATTCATTCTATTTTCTTCTTTTTCATAAGATTCCATTGCAATCCAAATATTCCATTCCATTCATTATCCTCCCATTGATTTCCCTAACATTCTATTCCTTCCCTTAACATTCCATTGCATTCCCCATCATTCGATTCTATTCCATAACATTCCATTCAATTCCACAACATTCCATTTCATTCCATAACATTCAATTCTATTCCAAAATATTAATCACGTTCTGTTACCTAACATTCCTTTCCATTCTTCAAAATTCGGTTCCATTAATCAACATTCCACTTCATACCATACGTTCAATTCCATTTCAAAATATTCCATTCCTCTTAAAACATTCTATTGCATAACATTCCATTCAAGTCCACAAAATTCCATTTCATTCCATAACCTTCCATTCCTTTCCTCAATGTTCTATTCTATTCTACAACATTCCGTTGCATTCCACAGAATGTCATTCCATTAGATAACATTACATTCAATTCCACAACAGTCCATACCATTCCATAACATTCAATTCATTCCCAACATATTATTCCCAACATATTATTCCCAATCTGTTCCATAACATTCTATTCCATTCATTAAAATTCGGTTCTACTGCTCATCATTCTATATCAGCCCATAACATGCCACTAGTTTACACGAAATTCCATTCCGTTTCAAACATTCTATTTCATTCTATTGCATAAGATTCCATTCCAAACCACAAAATTCCATTTCATTCCTTAACCTCCCATTCCTTTCCCCAAAATTCTATTCCTTTCCCCACCTTCAATTCCATTCCACAGCATTCCATTCAAATCCACGATATTCCATTCCATTCCTTACTTTCGATTCCATTCCAACAGATTACTCCCGTTCAATTACATAACATTCCATTGATTCAGTAAAATTTGGTTCTATTAATTAACATTCCAATTCATACCATAACATTCCATTTGATTACACAGAACACCATTCCATTTCAACCATTTTATTTCGTTCTATTGCATATGATTTCATTCCAATCCACAAAATTTCATTCTATTCCTTGACCTTCCAATGCTTTCCCCAATGTTCTATTCCTTTCACTACTTTCCATTGCCTTTCACATCCTTCCATTCCATTCCGTAACATTCCATTCCATTCCATAACTTTGAATTCCTTTCAAACACCTTATTCCTGTTCTGTTACCTAACATTCCATAACTTTCTTTAAATTCGGTTTCATTAATCAACATTCCACTTCATACCATAACATTCAATTCCATTTCACAATCTTCCATTCTTCTTAGAACATTCTATTTCATTCTATTGTATAACATTCCATCCCAGTCCACAAAATTCCATTTCATTCCATAACCTTCCATTCCTTTCCTCAACATTCTATTCTTTTCAACATTCCATTGCATTCCACAGAATTTCATTAATTTAGATAGCATTCCATTCAATACCAAAATATTCCATAACAATCAACTCATTCATAACACATTATTCCCAATCTGTTACAAAACATTTCATTCCATTCATTAAAATTCGGTTCTACTACTCTACACTCCACATGAGCCCATAACATGCCATTAGATTCCACCACATTCCATTCCATTTCAAACATTCGATTTCATTCTATTATCTAAGATTCCATTCCAAATCACAAAATTCCATTTCATTCCTTAACCTCACTTTCCTTTCCCCAAAATTCAATTCCTTTTCCCCACATTCAATTCTATTCCACAGCATTCCATTCGAATCCACAGTATTCCAATCAATTTATTACATTCGATTCCATTCCAACAGTTTACTCCCGTTCTATTACATAACATTCCATTGATTCAGTAAAATTTGGTTCTATTAATTAACATTCCAAATCATACCATAAAATTCCATTCGATTACACAGAGCACTGTTCCATTTCAACCATTCTATTTCGTTCTTTTGCATAGGATTCCATTCCAATCCACAAAATTCCATTCTATTCCTTGACCTTCCAATGCTTTCCCCAATATTCTATTCCTTTCACTTCTTTCCATTGCCTTTCACATCATTCCATTCCATTCCATAACTTTGAATTCCTTTCAAACACCTTATTCCTGTTCTGTTACCTAACAGTCCATAACATTCTTTTAATTTCGGTTCTATTAATCAACATTCCACTTCATACCATAACATTACATTCGATTACACAACATTCCTTTCCATTGCAAACATTCTAGTTCATTCCATTGCATAAGATTCCATTCCAATCCACAAAATTCCATTCCATTCCTTTAACTTCCATTCCTGTACCAACACACTATTGCTTTCAACAACATTCCATTCTATTCCACAGCGTTCCATTCCATTCCACAACAGAGCCTTCGATTATATAACATTCGACTCCATTCGATCATGTTATTCCGATTATTACCTAACATTCCATTCCTTAAAATTTACTTCTATTAATAAACATTCCTCTTCATATCATAACATTCCATTCAATTACACAACACTCCTTTCCATTTAAAACATTCCATTCAATTCTATTGCATAATATTCCATTCCATCCCACAAAATTCTATTCCATTATTTCACCCTCAATTCCTTTCCCCAAATTTCTATTGCTTTCCACAACATTCCATTGCATTCCAGAGCATTGCATTCCTCACCATAACATTCCCTTCAATTACACATTCCATTAAATTCCATAAATTTCGGTTCCATTCAAACACATTATTCCCGTTCTTTCACCTAACATTCCATTCCATTCTTTAATATTCATTTCTATTAATCAACATTCCATTTCATAGCATAACATTCCATTCCATTTCACAGCATCCCATTCCATTTCAAACATTCTGTTTCATTCTATTGCATAACATTCCATTGCAATTCACAAAATTCCATTCCATTCCGAAACATTTCCCCACATTCCATTCCATTCCACAACACTGCATTACATTAATACCATTCCATTCGATTCCATAACGTTCAATTCTTTCCTCAACCTTCTTTGCATTCTCAGTATTCCATTCCATTCCATAACTTTCCATTGCATTCCAAACTTTCCAATACTTTCCATGACATTCGATTCCATTCCAACATATTATTCCCTTTCGGTTGCATAAAATTCCATTCCATTCATTAAAATTTGGTCCTATTAATCAACATTCCACTTCACAGCAGAACATTCCATTCGATTACACAACATTCCTTTCCAATTCACTCTATTTCATTCTGTTTCATAAGATTCCATTTTAATCCACCAAATTCCATTCCACTCCTTACCCTTCCAT
>JAVSCE010013632.1:0-192460 GCA_032199065.1 Smutsia gigantea
ATAAAGAAGATGTGGTACATATACGCAATGGAATATTATTCAGCCATAAGAAGAAAACAAATCCTACCATTTGCAACAACATGGATGGAGCTAGAGGGTATTATGCTCAGTGAAATAAGCCAAGCCGAAAAAAGACAAGTATCAAATGATTTCACTCATATGTGGAATATAAGAACAAAGAAAAAAACTGAAGGAACAAAACAGCAGCAGACTCACAGAACCCAAGAACGACTAATAGTTACCAAAGGGAAAGGGACTGGGGAAAATGGGCGGGAAGGGAGGGATAAGAGGGAAAAAGGGGCATTACAATTAGCAGATGTAATGTTGGGGGGGCACGGAGAGGGCTGTACAACTCAGAGAAGACAAGTAGTGATTCTATAGCATCTCACTACGCTGATGGACAGTGACTGTAATGGGGTTGGTGGGGGGGACCTGATGAAGGGGTAGTTTAATAATCGTAATATTGCACATGTAATTGTAAATTAATGATATAAAATAAATTATATTAAATAAAAAAAAAAAAAAAAAAGACATACAATTATTGCATAAGGTATGCTTGCGTTTTCTGAAAGCAGTTGCTTGCTGCAGGTGTTCGTAAGGTGAGGAGGAGGTGGGCATTATGGGATGTTACTGTCTTTGTATTCTTTTCTTTATTTTGGTATCATTAATCTACAGTTACACGTGCAACATTATGGTTACTAAACTCCACACTTCATCAGGTCCCCCCCACTTACCCCATTACAGTCACTGCCCATCAGCGTAGTAAGATGCTATAGAATCACTACTTGTCTTCTCTGAGTGGTACAGCCCTCCCCGTGCCCCCCCAACATTACATCTGGTAATTGTAATGCCCCTTTTTCCCTCTTCTCCCTCCCTTCCCACCCATCCTCCCCAGTCCCTTTCCCTTTGGTAACTGTGAGTCCATTCTTGGGTTCTGTGAGTCTGCTGCTGTTTTTTCTTTCAGTTTTTTTCTTTGCTCTTATGCTCCACATATGAGTGAAATCATTTGACACTTGCCTTTTTCCACTTGGCTTATTTCACTGAGCATAATACCCTCTAGCTCCATCCATGTTGTTGCAAATGGTAGGATTTGTTTTCTTCTTATGGCTGAATAATATTCCATTGTGTATCTGTACCACATCTTCTTTATCCATTCATCTACTGATGGACACTTAGGTTGCTTCCATTTCTTGGCTATTGTAAATAGTGCTGCGATAAACATAGGGGTGCATATGGCTTTTTCAAATTGCGCTGCTGCATTCTTAGGGTAAATTCCTAGGAGTGGGATTCCTGGGTCAAATGGTATTTCTATTTTTAGTTTTTTGAGGTTCCTCCATACTGCTTTCCACAATGGTTGAACCAATTTGCATTCCCACCAGCAGTGCAGGAGTGTCCCCTTTTCTCCACATCCTCACCAACATTTGTTGTTTGTGTTTTGGATGTTGGCCATTCTTACTGGTGTGAGGTGATAACTCATTGTGGTTTTAATTTGCATTTCACTGATGATTAGTGATGTGGAGTATCTTTTCATGTGCCTGTTGGCCATCTGAATTTCTTCTTTGGAGAAACGTCTATTCATATCCTCTGCCCATTTCTTAATTGGATTATTTGCTTTTTGTTTGTTGAGGTGCATGAGTTCTTTATATATTTTGGATGTCAACCCCTTATTGGATATGTCATTTATGAATATATTCCCCCATAATGTAGGATGTCTTTTTGTTCTACTGATGGTGTCCTTTGCTGTACGGAAGCTTTTCAGCTTGATATAGTCCCACTTGTTCATTTTTGCTTTTGTTTCCCTTGCCTGGGGAGATATGTTCATGAAGAAGTCGCTCATGTTTATGTCCAAGACATTTTTGCCTATTTTTTTTCTAAGAGTTTTATGGTTTCATGATTTACATTCATGTCTTTGATCCATTTTGAGTTTACTTTTGTGTATGGTGTTAGACAATGATCCAGTTTCATTCTGTTACATGTAGCTGTCCAGTTTTTCCAACACCAGCTGCTGAAGAGGCTGTCATCTCCCCATTGTATATCCAAGGCTCCTTTATCATATATTAATTGACTGTAAATGTTTCGTTTAATGTCTGGATTTTCTATTCTGTTCCACTGGTCTGTAGATCTGTTCTTGTGCTAATACCAAATTGTCTTGATTACTGTAGCTTTGTAGTAGAGCTTGAAGTCAGGGAGCGTAATTCCCCCTGTTTTATTCCTCCTTCTCAGGATTGATTTGGCTATTCGGGGTCTTTTGTGGTTCCATATGAATTTTACAACTATTTGTTCCAGTTCACTGAAGAAAGCTGTTGGTATTTTGATAGGGATTGCATTGAATCTGTAGATTGCTTTAGATAGTATAGCCATTTTGACAATATTGATTCTTCCTAGCCAAGAGCATGGGATGCATTTCCATTTGTTAGTGTCCTCTTTAATTTCTCTTAGGAATGTCTTGTAGTTTTCAGGGTACAGGTCTTTCACTTCCTTTGTTAAGTTTATTCTGAGGTATTTTATTCTTTTCGATGCAAATGTGAATGGAATTGTTTTTCTAATTTCTCTTTCTGTTAGTTTATCGTTAGTGTATAGGAAGGCAACAGATTTCTGTGTGTTAATTTTGTATCCTGCAACTTTGCCGAATTCAGATATTAGTTCTAGTAGTTTTGGAGTGGAGTCTTTAGGGTTTTTTATATACAATATCATGTCATCTGCAAATAGTGACAATTTGACTTCTTCTTTACCAATCTGGATGCCTTGTATGTCTTTGTTTTGTCTGATTGCTGTGGCTAGGACCTCCAGTACTATGTTGAATAACAGTGGAGAGAGTGGGCATCCCTGTCTTGTTCCCGATTTTAGATGAAAAGCTTTCAGCTTCTCTCCATTAAGTATGATGTTAGCTGTGGGTTTGTCATATATGGCCTTTATGATGTTGAGTTACTTGCCCTCTATACCCATTTTCTTGAGAGTTTTAATCATGAATGGATGCTGAATTTTGTCAGATGCTTTTTCAGCATCTATGGAATGATCATGTGGTTTTTTTCTTTTTGTTGATGTGGTGGATGATGTTGATGGATTTTCGAATGTTGTACCATCCTTGCATCCCTGAGATGAATCCCACTTGATAATGGTGTATGATCTTCTTGATGCATGTTTGAATTCGGTTTGCTAATATTTTGTTGAGTATTTTTGCATCTATGTTAATCAGGGATATTGGTCTGTAATTTTCTTTTTTGGTGGAGTCTTTGCCCGGTTTTGGTATTAGAGTGATGCTGGCTTCATAGAATGAGTTTGGAAGTGTTCCCTCCTCTTCTATTTTTTGGAAAACTTTAAGGAGAATGGGTATTGTTTCTTTTCTGTATGTCTGGTAAAATTCAGAGGTGAATCCATCTGGTCCGGGGGTTTTGTTCTTAGGTAGTTTTTTGATTACCGATTCAATTTCTTTGCTGGTAATTGGTCTGTTTAGGTTTTCTGTTTCTTGCTTGGTCAGTCTTGGAAGGTTGTATTTTTCTAAGAAATTGTCCATTTTTTCTCAGTTTTCCAGCTTGTTAGCATATAGATTTTCTTGTAGTCTCTTATAATTCTTTGTATTTCTGTGGGGTCTGTCGTGATTTTTCCTTTCTCATTTCTGATTCTGTATATGTGTGTAGATTCTCTTTTTCTCTTAAGTCTGGCTAGGGGTTTATCTATTTTGTTTATTTTTTCAAAAAACCAGCTCATGGTTTCATTGATTTTTTTCTACTGTTTTATTCTTCTCAATTTTATTTATATCTTCTCTAATCTTTATTATGTCCCTCCTTCTGGTGACTTTGGGCCTCATTTGTTCTTCTTTTTCCGATTTCAGTAATTGTGTCTTTAGATTCTTCATTTGGGATTGTTCTTCCTTATTTAAATAGGCCTGGATTGCAATATACTTTCCTCTTAGAACTGCCTTTGCTACGTCCCACAGAAGTTGTGGCTTTGTATTGTTGTTGTCATTTGTCTCCTTATATTGTTTGATCTCTGTTTTAATTTGGTCATGGACCCATTGATTACTTAGGAGCATGTTATTAAGCCTCCATGTATTTGTGAGTCTTTTTTTTTCTTTGTAAATTTATTTCTAGTTTTATACCTTTCTGATATGAGAAGTTGGTTGGTAGGATTTCAATATTTTTGAATTTACTGAGGTTCTTTTTGTGGCCTAGTATGAGGTCTAATCTGGAAAATGTTCCATGTGCACTTGAGAAGAATGTGTATCCTGCTGCTTTTGGGTGCAGATTTCTGTAGATGTCTGTTAGGTCCATCTGTTCTAGTGTGTTGTTCAGTGCCTCTCTGTGTCTTTACTTATTTTCTGTCTGGTTGATCTGTCCTTTGGAGTGAGTGGTGTGTTGAAGTCACCTAAAATGAATGCCTTGCTTTCTATTCCCCCCTTTAATTCTGTTAGTATTTGTTTCACATATGGTGGCACTCCTGTGTTGGGTGCATATATATTTATAATGGTTATATCCTCTTGTTGGACTGACCCCTTTATCATATGTAATGTCCTTCTTTATCTCTTGCTACTTTCTTCGTTTTGAGGTCTATTTTGTCTGATACAAGTACTGCAACACCTGCTTTTTTCTCCTTGTTGTTTGCATGAAATATCTTTTTCCATCCCTTCACCTTTAGTCTGTGTATATCTTTGGGTTTGAGGTGAGTCTCTTGTAAAGAGCATATAGATGGGTCTTGGTTTTTTATCCATTCTATTACCCTGTGTCTTTTGATTGGTGCATTCAGTCCACTTACATTTAGGGTGATTATTGATAGATATGTACTTATTGCCATTGCTGGCTTTAGATTCGTGGTTAACAAAGGTTCAAGGGTAGCTTCTTTACTATCTAACAGTCTAACTTAACTCTCTTGTTGAGCTATTATAAATACAGTCTGATGATTCTTTATTTCTCTCCCTTCTTATTCTTCCTCCTCCATTCTTTATATACTAGGTGTTTTAATCTGTACTCTTTTACATTTCTTTTGACTGTTTTTGTGGATAGTTGATTTTTCTTTTTGCCTTCAGTTAGTATTTGGATGGTCTGTTTTCTTTGCTATGGTTTTATTTTCTCTGGTGACATCTTTTTAGCCTTAGGAGTGCTTCCATCTAGAGCAGTCCCTTTAAGATATCCTGTAGAGGTGGTTGTGGGAGGCAAATTCCCTTAGCTTTTGCTTGTTTGGGAATTGTTTAATCCCTCCCTCAAATTTTAATGATAATCGTGCTGGATACAGTATTCTTGGTTCAAGCCCCTTCTGTTTCATTATGTTAAAAAATCATGCCATTCTCTTCTGGCCTGTAAGCTTTCTGTTGAGATGTCTGATGATGGTCTGATGGGTTTTCCTTTGTAAGTGATCTTTATTTCTCTCTCTAACTGCCTTTATTACTCTGTCCTTATCTTTGATTTTTGCCATTTTAATTATTATGTGTCTTGGTGTTGTCTTCCTTGGGTCCCTTGTATTGAGAGACCTGTGGGCTTCCGTGGACTGAGAAACTATTTCCTTCCCCAGATTGGGGAAGTTTTCAGCAATTCTTTCTTCAAAGACACTTTCTATCCCTTTTTCTCTCTCTTCTTCTTCTGGTACTCCTATAATGCGAATATTGTTCCATTTGGATTGGTCACACAGTTCTCTTAATATTCTTTCATTCCTAGAGATCCTCTTATCTCTCTCTGCCTCAGCTTCTCTGTATTTCTGTTCTCTGATTTCTATTCCGTTAATAGTCTCTTGCACCTCGTCCATTCTGCTCTTAAGCCCGTCAATCACTTGTCTGATTTCTGCATTGTCTTTCCTCACTTCCTCCCTTAGCTCTTGCATATTTCTCTTTAGATCCATCAGCATGGTTATTACTTTTATTCTGAATTCTTTTTCAGGAAGATTGTGTAAGTCTATCCCATCAGGCCCTCTCTTTGGGGTGTCTGGATAATCTTTGTCTGTACCATATTCCTCTGTCTTTTCATGGTGGTAGAAGTGGTCACTGGTAGGTGCCACGTGTGTCAGCTGGGAGAACAAAGTCCCTTCCTGTTTGTTGTTCTCCTTGCCCTTCTCCGGGGCCTGAACTGGTTTCTCGCATACCGGGAGGCAGTCTCTGGGATAGTCCCCTGAGCTGCCTGTGTGCGGGGCCACCTCAGCCTAGCCTATAGCATTGCAGGGGTTTGCAGCCTCGCTGGGTGCCTTCTGGTCCCCTTAGTGCTTTCCAGCCCTTGTTGTGGGTTCTGGGGTCCCTCCCACTTACTACACACCAGCCGGGAGTAGATTCTGTGAGGTTGCTGTGGGCAGGGCTGCTCCTCTGCTGTTCTGCAGCAGTGGTGGATCCTGGACCCTTTGCAGCGCTGGCCGACGGGGGGTTGGGGGGGCGGCAGCGGAACGAATGGCAGGCTGCTGATCTCTGTGGGAAGCCTTGGCATGGCTGCTTTGCCCAGCCGGGCAGCGGGTCTGAAAATCCCCAAGACTCCCAGCCTTCTGGGCTGAGTGCACTGGGACGATTTTGTTCCGCTGTTGGGTCCTTGTCTCTTTAAGACTTAAAAAAAAAAAAAAAGCACCTTCTTCTCTTTTGTCCGAGGGAGCCTGCTGAGGGGACCCGCTTACAGTCTCCATCTCGGATCCTGCCCTTCTGTTCCTCTAATCTCCGATACACCACATGATGTGTGTCAGTACTCCTGGCTCAGATCACCAAGGCTGGTTATTTGGCGGGCCTGTGCTTCCACTCCCTCCCCACTCTGAATCTTTTCCTCCTGCTGGTGCGCTGGGGTGGGGGAGTGCTCGGGTCCCCCCGGTTTGCAGCTTTGTATCTTACCCCCTTCGTGAGGCGCTGAGTTTTCGCAGGTGTAGCTGTAGCCTGGCTGTTGTACTGTATCTTCTGGTCTCTTTTTTAGGAATAGTTGTATTTGTTGTATTTTCACAAATATGTATGGTTTTGGGAGGAGATTTCCGCTGTCCTGCTCATGCCGCCATCTTCTCAGAAGTCCTCTTTGTATTCTTATAGGTTGTTCACAGAAAACACACCACAGGCCACTTCATTTATCAACACATGGGTGATACTAATGGCCAATAATGCCTGGGCTACTCAATCTGTACTTTAAACTAGACCATAGCTAATAGGCTGAACCTTAAAAGTAGAAGTATTGCTCCCCATCAGAGATGTTGCTGGAGTCCAGGCCTGGGCTGTGGAGGTGGGTGTGGGCTCCCTGGGGTTGGCCTGCCACACCGCACGAAGGCTCAGGTGATGGTGATCCGGGAAAGGAATTTACGATGGGGCCATAAGCAGCTTCTTTAGAAATGTGGACACCCGGGGGGTTGGTGATGGTGGCAGTATTTCCAAAGGGAGAATTTGTTCTTTAAAAGCACGAGCTGTCTTGACTGATATTGAATGAAATTCTGCAGGGACCACTGAGAGATGTTTTTGATAGCAAGCAGCTCATCACTGACATTTCTGGCTCAGGGAATAATTGTGGGTCACAAAGTTTTTGGCAGTCTTTATAGGAACAGATTTTAGAGAACTCAGAAAGTCAGCAGAGCACTGTGATTGTAGTTTTTTTTCATAATACATTCCCTGGGAGGAGGAACAGGATCTGGACTCAGCACATTTCTTTTATAGGTGTTTGAGGATGAATTACCAGAAGATTACACGTTCGTGACTTCAGTTTATCCTTCGGGTGAAGATGATGTCATAACATCGCCTTATAATAGCATCTTGGCCATGAAGGAACTTAGCAAGCAGGCTCACTGTGTGTTGCCCATTGACAACCAATCCTTATTTGACATCATTAGCAAAATTGACCTTATGGTGAATTCTGGGAAGTCGGGTACAACTATAAAGCCAGTGAGTCTGGTTACTTCAAGCGCTGGGACGTTTAAAAAGTGGCAGAAACCATTCGAAGCAATGAATAACATCGTGGCAAACCTGCTGCTCAGCCTGAGAAGCTCTGCGAAGTTTGAAGGGTCCCTTAATATGGACCTTAATGAAATCAGCATGAATTTAGTTCCTTTTCCTCAACTGTGTTATCTGGTGTCAAGCCTAACACCTCTCTGTATACACTGGCAGATGTGAACATTCCTCCTTGAAGGTTGGATCAGATGTTTTCAGATGCCTTTAGTAAAGACCACTAGCTAATGCGGGCTGACCCCAAACACAGTCTCTACCTCGCCTGTGCCCTCATGGTTATAGGAAATGTACAGATCTCAGATCTTCACAGAAATATCGGAAGATTTAAACCTTCTCTGCCATTTGTCTCAAGGAACCAAGGAGGCTGGAAGACGAGCCTCTGTTCAGTGCCGCCCATGCGCTACTCCCGGTCACTGTCAGCCTGAGCAAATAACACATGTGTGAGGCCTGCCTTCATGGACCTGAGAGTGTGATTCATGAGGCTGTACAAGAAGAAAGCTCATCTTCATCACTGTCTACAAGTTGAAGGGATGGAGGAAAGCTGTTTCACAGAAGCTGTCCTCTTTATCAATACTCGTATAGGAATAGAACCAACCCATGCCACAAAAAGCATGCCTGTAGAAGATTTACCTGGACTGAGCATAGCTGTGTGACAAAATAAATCCAGAAATACAGTTTTTACTTTTTCTTAATTTCACATTGTTTTTTTTGTCACCTTACCTTTCTTGTCATTCAGAAAGCCCAGTTTGTGTTTTTTGTATTAGGAAGTACTTTTGTCTAAAAGAATGGTTTCCATTTAATCATAATTTTTTTATGATGCCACTGTGTGAAATGAGTGAAGTCCTAGTATCTTCTTCAAATATTTGTCTTCAGGAAACTCTCCTCTTCTAAAATTGAGAGAATAGAGTTCTTCAACATTTTGCTTTATTTATTGTCTTATATTTAGGCATATGTTATAGTGACAATCATGTCTTCAATAAAAATCTTACACAGGAAAAAAAAGTATTATGAAGTCACAACACATATTTTCATTTTTCCAGAGGGCTATGGAATTGACATTTATGTGTATTTAGGGCTCAGCAGAATGTCCGTGCACTCCTTTTTAGGATGGGTGACTGTTTAAAGAAAAAGAGATTACTTAGATCATAGTAGATTTCTGTACAAACCCCTTTAAACACATGGGTTGAGTGGAAGGGTCTGTGGAATGGCTAACTCGTGTGTTCACTTGGCCATCTTCCTTTCTGTCAGTAGTTTTGAAACAATGGTTTTCAGTGATTGGCTTGGATTATTCAGAGGATCAGAAAAGGTTGTCACATTTAAACAAAACCTGAGATTAGGGGTGCTGCCGCCAGAGGCCATGCTGGCCAGTGCTTGTGCTCTTGTCCAGATGAAGAGCAGTGAATCAGGCATGGGGGAGGGGCGAGGGGGCTGGGGGGGTGGGGTTACCTAAAATAATAATTTGTATGCTTATGTTTGCACATTAAAAAAAATAAAAAGTCAATTCTTTATTCTAATGACAGCTTAAAACATTTAACAGAACAAAGCTGTCTGGAAAAGGGGGCTATTAGCTGCAGTCAGTTACTAAGGCCTTCCCCTCTAAACTAAATTTACCCAGCTGGAACTGCAGGGGTTCCACAGCAGGGGTAGGGACTTGTCTTACTCTGAGAGGGAGAGGCGGTGTTTCCCAAACTCTCTGGTTCAGAAGAAACACCTGGGATACTTATTAAACATGCAGATTCCAAGGCCCTGCTGCAAACCCACTGAAGCAGAATTTACAGGAAGGAACTATGATTCTCGTGTCCTACCACGTTTGAGAACACTGCTAAGAGATAGTCTCATAGGACACGAGAATTCTGCTTCAGTGGGTTTGGGGCAGGGCCTTGGAATCTGCAAGTATCCCAGGTGATTCTTCTGAATCACTGCTAAGAGAGCATCTACTTCCTTATTAAAGAGACAAGGAAGAGCAGGTTTCTGGGGGAAGAGACCTTTTCCCTAGTGGACTATCTAATATATCACACTTGCCATAGTGGAGAAAGGAAAGAAGGGAAGAGAAAAGGATGGACACATCTAGTAAAGAGTAGAATGCTGGGATGAAGAGAAAAGGATTCCTCTTGTGCCCCAAACGTCTTTTTTCTCTAATCAAAAGACAGTACTTTTCTTCTAAACCTTTTTAGTTTTGCCTCTGTTCCTTCTTTCAATAGCTGCTGGCTTAATTTATATGCAATATTTGGAGTTAATTAGTATCCCAGGGAAACAGATTCCCTTAGCGATGCGTTAACCTTGGCTTCAGCTCATAAACTGGCTCAGACACAGTCTTCCAGAAACATTTCATTAAAGTACCTATATCTTTTACATAGTTCAGAAAATGTTGGGAAAATTTTAAAGCACAGTTTTAGAATATACTGAAAACAGTTTTAGCATGGTCAATCAAAGCTGGTTCTTTCCTTCATATATTTTTTTAAATCTAAGGCTTAAAAGTCAAAACATTATAGAGATATCAGAAAATAATGTAGAGCAATATAGAATATTCTGGATGCCTAGTGTTTCTCTCCATGATCCTCCACTATCTTTGTGATGTGGAAGTAAAAATGAAACCCCTTTTTTTGAATCATATTCACACCTTGGGGAAGAAGCATCAAATCATCCAGAAGTACCACGATTTCTGTGGTTATGAATAACCAATGTTCCTACTAGTTGTCAAAAAAAAATCCAGCTTTTGGGAACAAGATTTATTATTTGGCACAAGGTTTTAGCTGCATGGCCTTTTGGCAAGATAGGCTTTGTTATGACTACAGAGAAATTTGAAGAGTCAGGATTACAACTGGAAAAAAAAATCTGCTTTTTAGAGTATGTGGAAGTCTAGTTACAAGGGAAGAAATGTGAGGAGCAGAAGAAACATCATGATACAAGGCAGGTGTAAAAAAATGGCACAAAACATTAGGATGTACTAGAGAAGGTCAAAGGTCTGAATGGACTGGTGCTAAAGTGATCGAGTGAGAAGAATGAAAATGAAGTAGATCATTAGTAGAGGAAGCGGCCACCCAAGTCTATTTGTCTCCATCCTCTCCATCGAAGAAATTATCCTGTTCTAGGTGGAATGGACATGGTGGGAGGGAACTGAAGTCCAAGATCAGTGAGGAGATGAAAGGAGCTTGGTTCCTTTAAGCTTAAGCTCAGTTAAATGTCTTTCTTCATGACACAGAATTCAAATTTCTAGGAATGGGAAATAATTCGAAAGCAAAATAATGTTGACTTAATAAAAGCCCCTATTTGTACATTTACCACCCCTCATAAGACACACACCTCCTTTTGGAGAGGAAGGTATTTGATAAACTGATGATGGACTGAGGGACATCTAATTATTTACTCTGAAAATGATCAACTCTGGCTTTCAAATACAGCTGAAAACATAATTCTGTTGCTTAAGATACAAATGCAGAAAAAAAAGCATTTACTTTGTAAGGTGCTGTTAGCTATATAAATGCATTGAGAGCATCCTGTTTGGGGTATTAGATATCTCTAACTCCCCACTAATTAGCCCAAAGTTCTAGAGAGGAAGGAAGCAAGGAAGGGTGGAAGGAAAAAGAAGAAATTTTTTCCTGGGAACAGAAACAAAAGAACAAAGAAACAAACCAGATGCTTCTTTATTCTAATTTGCTTAAAAACACACACACACAAAAATCAGGGTTAAAAAAACCTCTCAGATCTTCCCTTAGCAAAACAAAGATCTTACTTTTCCTCCTCAAAAAAACAGCAGGAGCAATAATACAAATGACAACCATTAGTAATTTTTAAGTATCAGTTCTCACTCTAAGATTGCAGTTTCCAGATCTCAAGTTCAGGACTGATTTTATTGAGAGGTAACCTTTTGCAGGATAACTAAGAAGGAAGAAGAATCAGCGGCAGGGGGAGAAATTCTCTTATTTTTCTTCTCAGGGTTGATAATATAGAGCAGAGTGCAAGTGGCATGGAAGGCAAATGAAATGCTCATCTGGTTCTTTCATCACCTCTGAAGGAGAGACGTCCTGTGCTTGGTTTTACAAGACTGACCTTGGTATCAGGTCAGGAAACTGAGGTTTTCATTAACCAGTGTCCTGTTGCTGGGGTTCTTGTTCATGGAGTGGAAGAATGAACTTCCCAAACACTCAAGGTAGGAGAGCAAGTGAGACATTTATTTAGAGATAAAGCGAGAGGACAGAGCTCCTGGTTCAAACCAGAAGGGGACAAGAGAGTCCCAGGGTGGTGTGCTGTCTAGGGGTTTTATAAGCAGTTGAGGGACAAAGGGCTAGGGATGCACATCTGCCGAGTGGTCCCAAAATGTTTATCTTTGAAGAGACATTAAGTTTCTTATTAGTCTTCCTGGTTATTTGTAAGAAATTTACTGCTCTGATTTCCTCCCAGGATAGCAGCTTCCTGGTCTGGGAGCATATATCATTTAGACTGCCTGCTTTGCTCCCAAGGTGGGCTGAGTTCGTTATCTGTATGTTAAGAAACTTACTTTTTAACTAATTGGGTTTTAAAATGCAATCTTATTCTCAAGATGGAATCCTTCCTGTTTTTACTGCGTTGTTTTGGGCTTGCTTGCTACATTGCCCTGGTTGCAAATCATTTGTTTCAGGCTGAAGGAAGAAAAGCAGCACCTGGGTAAAGTCAGAAAAACAAGCTGGGCCCCCCAGCAGGCCAAAGCAAATCCCACAATGGATTATCTTGCTTTGTTTTTTCCAGAGGCCCGCACCCTACCCTGTCTAAGCCCATGGTCCCTGTCTCACTGTGAATTCGACATTTCCTTCCTAATTTCACAGTGAAATGAAAGGAGGGGACCAATAGTATTTGAAATGTTCCCCCAATTTTATCCTCACAGCACAGCCACAAGGTTTGTGTACATCCAGACTTTTTCATGACTAGATAGACCTAAATATACACTAGGAAAGAGGAAGTACAGTCTCCCCAAAACACAGAGATATTTGGATACCAGATGATTCAGACCCTTTCTCTTCCAAAGTGGAATTTTGCTACAAAACCTCCAGTGGTCAGGTTCCCTTCCCTCCTTTGGGTTAGATAAAGGAGAGGAGCAGAAACCCAAAAAGGTTCTGCATTTGAACTGATCAGATCCCGGAGCCTGTGTCAAGGGGAGTGAGGATGGCTGGAGATTGTATCTTTGACAAACCAAGAGCACTCTGATGTTACAGCTGCTTTCTGGATCAGTGTTTGCTGACTGCCTTCTGTGCGTCTAGCCGGGTGTTTAAGAGCTGGGGCAGCAAGGATAACAAAGCACATTCCATGGGTGGGAAGAGTTTACGGACTAGTGGGGAGGGAGCAAACGGGCCATTTCGTCACAGGGACAGGGTGGGGTCCAGAAAAGCAGCATCTAACCCAGCCTAGATTGGGGATGTTTCTCCAGAGCTGGTGGCATCAACATGAGACCAGAGGGATAAAGGGGAGAATGGGACGAGCTCCAGCCAGGGGAACGACATGTGCTAAAGCCAGCAGTAAGGGATCAAGGAGTTCAGCATGGTGGAGTGCTGGCACACCAGGGGGTGAGGGTTGGGGCTGGGCGGGCAGGGACCTTCCCTGTGAAATACGAGGCTGATCCTGAAGAGCCTGTGAAGCTATGCCAAGGAATTAGGACTTGATGCTTATGGCATTTAGAAGTCATGGAAGGGTTCTATGCTGAGAAGCGCTATAGGCTGAGTTCATGGGAAGAACGGACTGGCAAGGCTAGAGTAGAGTCGGGGCACTAGTCAAGGGCTGGAGTGGCGATGCAGGTGAGAGATGACCTTGGCCCAGACCAAGGTTGCAGGAGCAATTGAGGAGGGGGAGGATGTGTTCAGAGCTGGGAAGCAGGAGGACTTGAGGGTTGGTTAGACAGGATGATGAGGGAAAAGACAGTGGTTTTGAGGCCCCCCCCCATGTGTCATGGTGCCCAGGGTCCTGTCTTCCAGAGGGACTGACCCTGTGTTATTCCAGCATATCCATCCTGCAAAAAATAACCTGCAAGTCTGCCAGACCTGTGTGGGTGGCTTCCACTTTCCACACAGGGTGTGTGAGCACATGGGCATTGTCTGCAGCCTGTAGTGGTAGGTGCCAAAGAAACAACTTCAACTTTAATAAAACTGAAACATGGGGGGAATGCCCGCAAATACCTTTAGGTGATTGTATTATTTTGGCTGAGCCCAAGGTATGAGTTACTATCTAGGAACTGACTGACTTGCTTTGTAAAGACTAATATGAGGATTTCCTATTCTTTGGCTTGAGAACCAAAGCTCCAGATCTTGTTTTTCTTTTCTCTCTAGAAAATGAAATCACCTATTATTCTTAAAAACCAGGGCTGTACCTTTTCGGCCTATGGAACTCCTTTCTAACCTTTTTTTTTTTTAACTGGGTTTATTGAGATGTAGTTGACGTACAACTCTGTATAGGTTTAAGGTGTACAGCATATTGACCTGACATAGATATTTGTGAAATGATCACCACAATAAATTAAATTACGTCCATCTCCTCATATAGTTACAAAAAAAGTTTTTTTCCCTTGGGATGAGAACTTTTAGGATCTTCTGTCTTAGCAGCTTTCAAATATACCACCAGCAGTGTTAGCTATACTCATTATGCTGTGCGTTACCTCCCTACTTACTTAATTTACATTGTAACAGGAAGTTTGTACTTTTTGACTTCCTTCCTCCAGTTCCCCCTCCATCTTTCAAGAGCTCGTTTTTCTTGAAAACAAGTCCGAAAAGCTTCTTTCAAGGCTGATCCATGTGAGGATGATGCTGGGACTGGGGTGCGTAGACTGGAGAATCTCATGAGCGATGCAGGCCCCGCATCCCAGCGCTGAGTGGTTTCTGGGGCCTTTTGACAGTCGTTGGGGATGTTTATCAAGTAGTTAATCTTCCTTAGCATGTGAAAAATAAAGCCAGTTTTCCACAGTTGCCATATCAACACAAGACTGGATTCTGGAGGGCTCAGGGCAACAATGTGGGATGGAGGAAATGCAGAAAAACTAAGAAGAAAATAATTATCACTTCAGCCCCACCCCCAGACAACCATTATTAACATTTTGGTCTGTGTTTTTCTAATCCTTTTTTCTGTGTATTTATGATATGTTGTATATGCATACTTTTATGTTTACATAGAATCAGGATTATAATTTGCATGCTATCTTGTTACCTCCCTGTAGCTACCATTTCTCATGGCTGTTCAAAAAGGAATAAAGAGAAGAAAAACAGCTTGTAAAAACCCTGAAGTTGTCTGTGAATGAATAAGCTGTTTTTCTCTCATTACGATTTATTTGATATTTGATTGTCAAGGACTGCCCAGTACTTCAAGACAGGTCCATATGATATAAATGAAAACGCAGTTGAAACTCCCTAGCACAATGCCATGGGAAAATGTCATATTCTGTGCTCTAATCTGAGGGGTTAGAGAATGCTTTCCTTTCTTTGTCTCTGCTGCCAAAGAAAAGATGATAAACGTTTATAATTAGACAGTAAGACTAAATAACCATGAATGTAGATGATATGTAACAGTGTGAAAAGTAGTGGGAAAAAAATAACACTTACTGTAGAGACCTAATTGATTAAAGCTTGTTCAGTTCAATTCTTTTGAATCTAATCAGTATTTTTGTGTCATTTATTACAGCACACTCATTATTTTCTGTATTTGATGTCACTTGGCTAAATTAAATGAGCAAATGTTCACTGTTATGTCCATTGTTTTCTCTCTGTTGGAAAGAGGAACCACAGCTTTTCACCCTCATCCTCCATGTTTGATATATTCAAATTTATCACAGTGATCTAAAACAATTTTATAGCTTACACTTTTGTTTCGTTCTGAAATCAAAACAAAAAGGATATTGGTGATGTGATATTTATGTAATGTCATCAGAGAATCTGTCCTATTATAACAGTCATATTTTGGAAGTTGGGAGTGTATGTTCATGTACCATTGGCTTCTAGACCACAAGCCTTCTACATACACTTCACGGAACTTAGCATTGAACAGTGTGTTTTTTCTATCCCAGAGGAGAGTTACTGTTCCAACTGTACTTGTGCAATGCAGTACTTCTTTAATTAAGTATATTAAAATAAAATCTGTGTGGCCCAGGGTCTGTTCCTTGGCTACAGACCTAGTAGAAGATGGGTTCTTTGGGTCTAGTCATCATTTGCCTCAGTGAAGACAGTGCATTTTATTCAGAGACATTTCTGCAGGGGGCATAAGAAAAATAGGAAACAAACAATGGAGAGGAAAAACAACTTTGGAAAAAGTAATTCTAGTGGAAATTGTTTTTCTGTGTTTCTCAGTGTGTGTGTGTGTGTGTGTGTGTGTGTGTATGTATGTAGAAGAGAGAGTTAAATGACCATATCCTTATGGTCTAAATTGGGACACATTTGAAAATAAAAAGGGGCACTATAAATAATTACTATTGTACAACAAGCATAAACTAGGATAGTTTTGGGAAAACTGGGACCTAAGGACATCTTGAAGGGAGTATATCAGACACCACTTGTGCCACTCCAAATCCCATCCTTTATTCCAGCTCACAGCAGCAGACAATCTGTGCAGGTGCCCACCAGTTTGCACAGGTGCAACCTGCCAGCACCTCATTTCTAGCACACACCACCTACCTGTATTCCCTGCCCAGGTTTGCTCAGTTGTCGTGGTGTGTGGGTTGCTGTGGGGCCTCACTTGCCCCTCACACGCAGACAACCTGGAAATGCAGGGGAGCTAAGGCTGTGGGCCTTAGCCAGTGGGGCTGGAAGTGGATGGATAAATGCTTCCACCATTTGTTGCTCACGTGGCCAGTACTTAGGTTTATTTTGTGAGGCCTCAGAATGCCTCAGACTGATTGTCCATTGCGGTGCACCTGAAAGCTCATCCTTGTATTGGTTTCTTCCTTCTCTGTTTCACTCCCACTTGCATGCCAGACTTTGTCTTAGGCTCTGCTTTCAGGGAAACGAGGCTACAACTGTTGGGTCTGGAATTGTGGAGTGGGATCGCTCACTGGTGAGAGGTTATAAGGACCCCATTATTGGTGGTAGGTGGAGAGGTGAATTGGGTTTGCGTGGTAATTGTGGTCTTCAAACGGCATGGGAGCTTATGATAATTTTAAGGATGGAGTTGCCTGGTATTTTTAGACAGCATTGGAAGCTTTCAAAAAAGAAAATGTTAAGCTTGGGTCAGTCAACTACCAACAAAAGGAATATTGTGAAAGCTGAGATGACTCTACGGCGACATTTCAGGAGACTCTCCTCTCCAAATCATGCTGAAATTCTGCTCAAAGTCACCCTCCATATAAGCAACCTAGAGCAGCCAAGATGCTGGCCAGGGGTGAGAGAAGTCTACATGGGTGATGGAGAAGGGAGATGAAGACTATTATGGTCTTGCAATCAGATGAAACAGCAGCAACTGTTTGCAGACAGTATGGCTGGCTGCCAGCCTGAAGGGGATTCTGGTAGAGTGAATTTAAAGGGAGGACAAACAAGTGTAATAAACGGGTCATATCAGACACTTCCTGTGCAACACTACAAATCCTTGTTCATGCCACTACTGTGGCCACAGGTGTGGTCAGGCTTCAGTCCGTTTTGCATGGCACAGCCTGAAAAAGACAAGCCCTGTGCTGCAGCCTTCTCATTCACCTGGAGTGTCCTGACACTGCGCCATGGGAACCAGATCAGTGCCCAGGCCTGTGCAACTCAGAAGTAAGAGGGAGTTGACATCTGTGGGGCCACTTTGGCCGGCGGGGATGAGGACTGGTGGATAAATGCTTTCCTCTTTCCTTTCTCAAGCAGTTTAGAGTTGCAATTCATAAGGCTCCTCAGTAATCCAGTGGGAGTGGGAGCTGGTCACTCAGAACAATGGTCAATCTGATAATGCATCCTTGATAACCCTCTGTCCCCTTCACTCTTCACTCCTTCATTCCGTACGCTGTTCTCTGAGATCACATTTTCCAACAAACTACTTCGTGCAAGCCTTTGTCTCAAGTTCTTTTTTTGGGGAGAAGCCAGCCTGAGACAGCAAGAGAGAGAGTAGGCACGATGGAGGTACAAAGCAGCAGAAAAAATTGTGATCTGGTATTAAACTGCAGGAGTATTTCAGGACATCAAAGCTCAATTTAGTACTATAATATCTCTAATAATGAAGATGACACATTTAGGCCACATGCTTCCTTGTTAGAAACTCTGTAACCAGAGGATATAGCAATTTTAGAGCTGGAAGGATCCTTGGATCTCATTTTTAGCCTAACTCCTTTATTTTGATGAAAAGGAAGTTTGGGCTGTGGATATATTTCAGGACATCTGATAAAGGGTGTTTTATAGTACATCTGATCATCCAGTACTAACCAAATTATATACCTAGGAGTCTTGAAGAAAAAGGCCCAGGAGAAAGAGGGTTAGGATAAGGTTAGTTGAAAGCTGATTATTTTCAAAAAGTACAGAGGGTGGGGATAGTGTATATAGAGAAAAAAAACCTTTCCAGCAGACAGGTTTCTCCTGGGACTTGCTCAATTTTTGGCCATGAAAGAGGGGAACTAAGGCATTCTGCTTGCTAAGCATTTGGTATTATTTAGCCATCTGAGGTGGGCATTACTCCCTCCTTACAGAGCAGGAAGTTGAGGCTCAGAGAGCTTAAGTGACTCTCTAACATGAGTTGCAATCCAAGTACTTTTGATTGTATTCTTTCCATTCCACCTCACCACACATTTCCTCTTCCAAAGAGAAGACCCAGTTTCCTCTATCCTCAGCAGTTCTGGAGTTTATAGACAGGCTTGCCAGGACTTCCATCAGATGTAGTAGGAGATCCCTGGTCCTCGCTTGTGGTCCCTCCACCCCAAACCTCCTATAAAAGGAATAACTCGATTTCACCTTCAAGGCCAATTTAACATGTTTAGTTTCTACCTTTTTCTTCCTACTCCCAGCTAAAAGTTTCTACCAGATTGCTGGTGATAACTTGAAAATAATTTCATTGAAATGGAGAGGACAATTCTATTTAGAGTGTAAAACAAGTTTTTATCAGGCAAGGTAGTTAGTTGTATGGATCAAAGTCAATGACAGTATGCTTATGAAATAATGGCAAGTTTTTAAATAACATTCTTAGTGCTTTTGATAAGGGATTCATTCATCCATTCAATGCACTTCAATTTTTTTGAGTGCTTATAGCTGTTCGGTATGGTAGGAAGTAGCCCACACATGGCTATTGAAATTTAAATTAGTTAAAGTTAAATTAAAATTTTTAATTAATTAAATAAATTAAAATTTTAAATTCAGTTTCTTAGTTATGCTAGATTTACTCAAGTATCCAAGCAGCCTCATGTGTCTAGTGGCTACCATACTGGACAGAGTGGATATAGAATATCTTCATCATCACAGAAAGTACTAGTGGACAGTTCTGGCCACTGTTAAGTTCTGGGGATGCAGCAAATAAGATAGATATGGTCCCTATTCATGAGCTCACATTTTAGGGATGACAGAGACAAAAATATTCAAGTAAAAATGATAATAGATGGTAATTAATGTTATAAATGAAATAAATACTGAGCTGGGATGAAGAATATTAGGAGGCCTTAATATAGTGAGGTCACCCAAGAAATATGAAACAACCATTGGGAAGTGCATTCAAGGCAGAGGGAACAACAGATGCAGATGTCTTAAATGTTCCGTGTTTCAGGAAAGGGCAGCAAAGAGTTTCTGAGGGCTTTGGACATGTTGGGGAGAAAAGTGGCCATCAGAGGATACCATACAAGGAGTTTTGTGAGAGAACAACTTCATAACAATACTTGAGAAAAATAGTTCTTAAACTTTAGTGTGCATTAGAATCACCTGGAAGCCTTCTTTAAACACAGACGCTGAGTCCCACACTGCCAAGTTTCTGATTTAGCATGTCCACTTGGGGCCCGAGAATCTGCATTTCTGACAGGTTCCCAGGGGACTGCTATTGGTCTGGGAACCACACTTTCAGAACCACTGATTTGGTAGATGAAGAAATGAAAGCTTAGAATGATGGCATTGCTAGCCTGAGTCCCATGGCCAGTTAGTGGAAGAGACAGAAAAGGCAGAGAGGGAAGAGACAAGGAAAGCTTGAGACAGCTTTCAAACACGTCCTGTTTGCCTGCACTGGGAGGAGACAGATGCAAGCTGTTCACTGATCATTACTAACACGGTTTTAAGGGCAGGCAAGTAGGAGCCCACCTTGGCATGATTTATAAGGATATTTATTTGCTTTAATATGGTTTATTTCAAAGCAGCTTCTTTCCCTCCAGAGTTATTAATCAAGGACACTCTGGATATTGAAGTAAGTAGATGCTTGACTCAGCTCACTTCAGAACTCTTCATATTCTTTAAAATTATCATATAGAAAATGCCAACTGCTACTTCATATTAGAAGTGTTCATTGATCAGTTTTAGATACTATAAAGTATTCCATTAGTTTTGAACATAACTGTTCCTGTCTCCCCTTGCTCCCTTTCCTGACTAGAAGGAAAGGCTACATGCTTGGGAGAAAAACATCATGAATACAATTCTTCACATTTGAATAGCCACCTAGGGTTTAGCATCGTGGTTCTAAACCTGGCTGCACATTGGAGTTCTTAGAACTGACCTCCACAGGTCCTGTTCTGGGGTATTCAGCTTTAATTGGTCTGTGTTAGGTGTCATACTCCAGTATTTTTAAAACTTCCCAGGAGATTCTACAAAGTGTCTGAGGCTAGAAATCCATGGTCCAGAAAATGCTTTTACCTCTGCTCTCTCAGTAGGTGGGCAGATGCTGAAAAGTTGATTTAAATACAGTAGTTCTCAAACTAGCATGCATCAGGATCACCTGAAGGCTTCTTAAAGCAGAAGAGGCCCACCCCCAGTGGGCTGGGGGGTACTGAGACTTTGCATGTCTAACAAGAGCCTATGAGATGCTGATGCTGTTTGTCTAGGGACCACACTTTGAGAACCACAGATTAAGTAGATGGTTCTCAAAATTAGTAAAAATAAAAACTCAGAATGATGACATAGCTGGATTTATTCCACAGCTAGTTAGTGGAATCAGGTCTGAGTCTTGGGCTCTTTGCTTTCTTCAAGCCTCTGTTTTTGGGTGCACAGTTTCCTGTCTTTGTTTGCAGTGAAATCATATGCATCTTTCTCCAGACTTTTAGTTAGCACAGTGCAGGGGAAATGGCTTCCAACTGTGTTATGGAAGTGACCACCTGCCTTGATGTGTGACGTGGTAACTACTAATTTAGCAGGTGCTCCCAGACTTTTCCTGATGGAGGGAGCTTTGTTAAAGGAAAGCACTGAAAAACTGTTCTGTGTTGAAGAGGGTGCAGAAGTCAAAGCAACACTGAAGACACTGTCCTGTAAGAAAGGCATGAACTAATTTCACTTTTTATTCTTGAAAAGAGGAGGAAAAAGCAGAGATGGGGAAGTGAAAAGAGGGAAAGACGGTGGAAAGTTGGGGTCTGTGTGAGGAGAAGCAACCAGTGACAAAACCATTGTATAAGATTGTCCACAATTCTCATGAAATGTGATTAACCAAAATCAAAATGGAGTCAGCGTGGCTAAAGGAAGCACCTGAAATGGAGCCTGGAGGCCAGTAAGGAAATGGGGTGTGTACACGTCGGCAGTTTCGTATCTCAGAAGAATGCCTGATGGAGCTTGCTGCTGAACCACATGGCTGAAACCGCCACCTGTTATGAATTTAGATGGACTCTTACCTGGCTTTCTCCACAGCTACCAATCAGAAACCGAGTCGCGTACAAACTTCTCTGCCAGCTCCATTACAAAACATTTTATGTAAATGAATACACTTCCTGCTGTTTACCTTTAAAAACCTTAAACGTTGTCAGCAATTTGGAGCACAATCTGGGTTGCTACCTGAATCCGAGTCTCCAGGATTGCCAATTCCCAAGGTCCCAAAATGACACAACTAATTGTTTCACAGCTTGGTTGACTTTATTTTTTTAAAACAAGGATGTTTAATGCTAAACTGAAGTTGTTTGTGTTGCTTCAGTCAAAAGTCTACTAAATATACTCACGCTTTGTGAAACAGTGTTTGGGAAAATCAAGCACAGGCTTAAGATTTTGTATGGGTTTATGTGACCCAGAAGACTAACTGGGATATGGAATGGAGAGTGGAGGCATAAAG
This sequence comes from Smutsia gigantea, assembly GCA_032199065.1. Classification (NCBI taxonomy): domain Eukaryota; kingdom Metazoa; phylum Chordata; class Mammalia; order Pholidota; family Manidae; genus Smutsia; species Smutsia gigantea. The sequence continues at coordinate 22,004 of JAVSCE010013632.1, forward strand.
CAAGTTACTTCCGTTTTAGCCAGAGTTCAGAGTCAGGGAGAGAATGGGAACTCACCAAAGCCTTGGGGGTAGTTTAGACTTCCACGGGGTGTGGAGTGGGGGAGGACAGCAAGAGGGGCAGGCAGTGCAGGGTGAGTGATCTCGTCTCCATCCCACAAGCGTGATCGAGTTTAGCTGACTGCTGGGGGACAAGTGAGAGAACGGGCCTGCTCTGGTGAAGGGAAGGCTTCTCTGTTAAGCTCTTGGGCCTCTGAACAGGTCATTCCCACAGTGGCCCTTACCGTTCTGGGGTAAGTGGGGTGACCTTGGCAGTCTGGGGAGAAGGCCAGGTCCAGGACATAACTTGTGAGACATATTTGCCTGAATGACAGTGTCTGGGAAAGCCCAGGGGTTTGAAATCAGGACCTAGACCCTCTTTTCCCTGTCATTGGTGGCCTCATTCAGTGCTTTAACCAATGCAGATAGTGGTTTAAAATGTGAGTTCTGGAGTCAGCCTGCCAAGATTCCTAATCCCAGCTTTACCATATTTAGCTGTGTTAATTTAAGCAAGAAATTCAGTTTCTGCCTCAGCCCAGGGTCCTGGCAGAAAAGAGATGATACACGCAAATAATTTTAACTGAAGAGCATTTAATGAAGGGATTCTTTTCTAGAGGTGTAGGAAGGTTAAGGTAATCAGTGAGGGATTGTGGGACCCCTGGGGACTAATACCAGAGGAGGCCATTATCACCCTTATGCCTGAAGGGACAAGAGGAAGGAACACAGGTGCCTGAACTGGGGGCAGCGGGGTGGGTAGGGCTGTAGGGTGGATGGGCCTACGGGACTGGAGGGAAGAGGGTGGGGGAAATGCCCATCCCTCCCTTCTCCTGGCTTCCCATCTCAAACCAGTGCCTCTCATTGGCCTGACTCAGCTGAACCACAGGGCAAAAAGACCCTGTAGAGTCCCAGAGCCAGTCTCTCAGCGACACAAGGCGATGCAGAGGAGTAGGACAGACGGGGAGAGTCAAACACAGTATTACCCAACAGGCTCCAATAAGCCTTAATGTTCTCCTCCGTGGAATGAGGATGCTAATAATTAGGGCAGTTACCTCCCAGAGTCATTGTAGATTTTAAATGAGGTGGTGCATGTAAAGCGTGAAGCACAGTGTCTGGCCCACGGTATGTGCTCCATTGTTGTTGGCTATTATTATTACATTAAAGGTGACCACCAGGCTGCCAGTGGTCACTTGTTTAGTGGACTGTAACCCTGATTCCAGGAGGCTCCACCCTGCAGGAGGAGCCTTTCTCCTCCTTTCTCAGGATAACCCAGCTAGGCACGTGTCAGGTGCCTGTGTAGATGCCTCTCGGAGCTGGTGAGTAATACGCTGAGTCAGAGGCTGCTCTCTTCTTCCTAACTCTTCTTTTTAGCATTGTCGACACTCAGAATGTCAAGCTTGATGAAGGCTTAGCCTGTCTGGTGGAGGTGAACAGCTCTCTTTAAAGACTCAAGTTCTCTGACGTGAGCAGTCTCAGAGGTAGGGAGATATAATCACTTTCCTTCCACAAGGAGTGACAAATTGCATGTCCATGGAGAATCTGGGGCCTGCCAAACCCACAGCTTCAGGCAGCTAAGGCTTTGAGCTGTCCGTCAGTTTCCTACATTCCTTTTGTGTGGATGAGAGAATCTCCCCCACTGCACCATCCCCAGGCTGAGCCCAAGACCTGGCCTGGCCAATTATAATGCCTTATTCTATTGGATGTGAATTGATCGAGGGGCTCAGAGATGACAGCTTCTTCTTCAAAGAAAGGAGATGGACAAAAATTATTTCTTGGTCCCTTCCAGATCTAGAGTTTCTGGAGGTTAAAATAAGCAACTGAAAAAGAACACTTTAAACACCCCAATGATCAACCACAGGTCTTTGACGTCACTCATGGCAATACAAGCACATTGGTTAAAAGGGCAGGCTTTGGCAACCAAAGGCCTGGTTTCCAACCCTGAATGTGACCTCTGGCAAGTTTCTTCATCTAAGCTCCTCTTTCCTCATCTGTGAAGTGAGGATAATCACGGCACCTTCTCCCCCAGAGCTCTGCAATTTGTAGTAGTGTAGGAATTGGAGTAGAGGGAGGGAGGACATGACATCGAAAGAAGAGTAAACAAGATCATGTGTGAAATTGCTTTGCACGGTCCCTGGTACACAGTAAGCACTTGAAAATGTTAGCTATTATTTATGACCTGTATTTTTGAAGAACCTAACATACACAGACATCTTGAAAGTGCACAAAGCCTTTCCCAGCCCATAAAGTTCCATGTGGGTTTCCACGGAAAAGGTCACAGAGGTTTCAGCTGCTCACATTCATCCCTGGAGTCAAGGCCAGTATTCAGACAGTGACTACAGTTTGGCCCAAGATACTGCATGAATCAAGAAATACATTTGTCAGAGTCAGTAGGATTAAACTGATTAAATATGTCTCCCAATGTAAGACATAACAATGGTTCTGCCTGATCCTAGAGGAAACAGATCAGTGAGAGCTCAGCCCTTCCCTTCTGGTGTTATGGCCTTGAGAGAGACAGGGGAAGCTGGTTCAGCTCTGATAGGCAGGGGGCGGGGGGTCTGCACATGGTCATATCCTGGGGAAGCTCTGGTCAGGTTAATAGCACACCGCCAGGATGTCTCCTCAACACCCAGTCCTACCCTCTGGTTTTCACTTGGATGGGAAGGATGCTGCTTTCTCAGCTGAGCCATGGCCCAGGAGGAGGGGTGAGCATCTGCTGTAAGGCCTATCCCTTCTGCATAAATGGAATTCTTTTCTTTCTGAAGTGCCTAGTGTTAAAGAATGCTTCATTTGGTTGAATTATTCTTAACATTATAGCTGCTATAATAGGAAAAAAGGAAATAGAGAAAGCCATCTTCACCACCCCACCACTCCTATAATCTGAATATTTCACTTTTCTTGCTCCTTTCTGGTCGTTGTTCATATGCCCACATGATTTTTATTTGGCTGAAACCATAGCAGAAATTCCATTTTGAATTTCTACTTCATTAAGTTTTAGAAACAACACTTGTAGACTTTTTATTCTCTATGTTAAAAAAACTTTAAAATCCACTGTAGACCCTGCCCCTGCCCCACTGCCACACTCAGTCACCTCACTTATGAGGAAATTTTAAAAGAAACTTGTATAGTTTTAGGGGTAGGGACTTCACTGATGGGCATTTTCATCATTTTAGAAATTGCTGTTTTGTTTCATATGTAAAAACTGATTTTACTCTCTTCCTCTCAGTTTTTTTGTTCTTTGCCTTCTGAAGTTTCCAAGCTAGATATCAGATCCTCTTGTCTCTGTGAAGCATCAAACTCTCCTAGAAGTGCATATTTCCACACTGTGTCTCCTAGCTTGCTCTCCCACAGAGAAGAGACATATCTGGATTTGGAAAACAGGGCCACCCTGCAGCTGGGCAGGGCTGTTGGCTGTAGCAATAGAGCCCTCCAGAGAGCTACTTGCCTGGGAGGCGCTGGGCTTCCTAAGAAAGGAGAGGGGACCCTGGGGTGACCCCAGGCTGAGAAAGACTCTTAGACAAAGGCAGGAAGGTGAAGGTCCCCAAATCTTCGGAGGAGAGGGAGTTCCAGGAAGGTGGGGAATCCACTTTGCCATCAGGCGGAACCATACTAAGTTTCTGGCCTCAGAATGAAGCTCGACAAAGTGGACAGAACATGTACCTCCAGGTAGTGCCCCATAAATTGGTCCTTCTAGCCCATGAGAAGCTTGCTTCCCCATAAAAATGGTTCTAAACCTTAAACCTTAGAGTGGCTGTTTTTTGAGAGGATAAACAAATGTCTGGTTTGTCTGAGACAGTCCTAGTTCATGCCTGTTGTCTTGGCATACTAATGAATCATGGCCCCTCATTCTCAAAGGCACAAATGACATGGTCGCCCTAGTTTTTGAGGACCCCAACATGATTCTGGGACATCTAAGATTGTGAGAACTGTCGTGTTTGGTAGGAAAAATCCGTTCGCAGTAGGAGTATCTGTGAGCCTGAAGTGTAGAGGCAGTGGCAAAGAGGTGGTAGCCACAGTGGTGCCGAGACGGGCGGACCGGCGGTCCTCCCTTCCTGTCCGTGAGAGCAGGGCCGGCCAGCAGCTGGTGCTTGGGGGCAGAGCCACGGCGGTGCGCGCCGCCGAGTTGTTGAACAGGGCCGCCGGCGGCAGGAGGGAGGGTTGGTACGCACCTCTTTCCCATAAATGGAGAGAGGGAAGGGGCTGCTTGAGATAGGGTTCCCGAAAGACTTGATGGGTGAGGACCACGGCCCTCTGGGGTGGTACCGAATGCTTTGACTTTTCCAGTAGCTAATGCGTCCTCCAGAAACAAGGGTATCAGCCAAATAAGAAAGCAGGCTACAGCTTTTGAGTCTTGGCGTTGTGGTCTTCCCACTAGGAACTATTCTCTCGCTGTCTGGCTAGCCCCAACCTGCTCTTGCTTCTGCTCATAGCCCTCCCCTTGGATCTCATTGGCTTTTCTGAATCAGAGGCAACATGGGACAATCCTTGCCCCAAACCAGAATGCCGGTTCATCAGGGAAGTTGGGGAGCCGAGCGGCTGCAGACACAGCCGGTGTGTAGAGGCTCTTTCAGCAGCAGCCTGCTCTCTTTTTGCTGAGTATGTACTTTTCAGGAGGCAGCACCTGTAACTTTTTAGCCACCCAAGAGCCTCAGGACACTTAGCCGCTGACAGCAGGGTGGGGCTCTGGAAGCCATTCTGTCAGGCACAGCAGGTTTCTAGTGCCCTGCTTCGGAGAGCTCAGCATTTCCGAGGCCCACATCGTCACCCCTCCCACACTTTAAAATCCTGCCCTTTGAAATATCTCCCCAAGAAGTAGCAAGTGCTTCTTTCGACCATGTCTGCTGACATGATTTTTAATTTGGGAAAGAGGGCGAGGAGCCGTGTGGAAGCATCACTGTCTGGGATGTCAGAGTCTCCTTGGAAGAGCCCTAATTAAGGACTCAGAATGATTGACAGGTGGTGGAAGTTCACGAAAAGCACACTTGACATGCAGCGGAAGTCAATGTCTGAGTTGCAAAAAAATTGGCAATTGTAGACCTTGAAAAACCTTTGCAGGTAATACTGTAATTTTGTTCCTTAGTTGGAGATTTGTAAAAATGCTCTGAAATGGCTGCCAAATGAACTCAGCATTGATATGCTTTGACTCTCTTAAGTGGGGTGTAATGTAACTTAGTGGCAAGTTTATTATTTCAAATTTAATGGAATTTATTTTCTATATCGTGCAGTCTTGTTGAAGTGTGGTCTTTGAATGTATTCATTTGGGGTTAAGAATCTGAACAGGGAAGTCTGATTTGCTGCTGAGGATAATAGTAGTTTAATGAGAAGGCAGCTCCCCAAAAGATGAAGGGATGGAAATAAAAAATTAACATGTACAACATTCCTCATGTGCTCTGTATTTGTACATGCTGTATCCAACTATGCCATTTTGGGGTAAGAATGAGGACAGTCTGGCAAAAAACAGCCTTTCTCCCAGCCTCACTCAGGAGCCTCAGTCTTTCTGAGCCTGTGACCTCATCTCTAAAATGGGGATAATATGCATGCACTTCATAAGGTGTTGTTCTCTTTGGATGAGGAAAAACATGTGAAAACGTTAGCAGAGTTACTGCTGCATGGGAAGTGATAACGAATGATACAATCTCTCTCAAGTACAGTGGGCCAGTTCCGGTTTAAATGCAGATACAGAAAACCAGAGACTCAACTCCATCTCCAGGCGGACAGGATCTTTTAACTATTGTCACTTTGCTGCCTCAAGGTGTCCCTGGCGGTCCCAAGGGTCCTTGCAGTTCTCCCTGGTTTCAGTGGGAGAGACGGGTTCAGAGACTGGGCAACAGCATGCCAGATGTAGGGAATAGAGGAGAGCCTCTCGTCCCCATTGATATATTCAGCTATGGTTGTTGCATGACATTCTAAACCTGGGATACAAATGTTACAGCTCTTTGTCGGACTGTCCAAAATGACTATCTGCGTTGATGGAAGAATTCTTTATCTGTGTGGTTCAGTAAGGGAGCCACTGGCCACATGTGGCTATAGAGCAACTGACAACTTCTTACCCCACCGCCCCCACCTGCCCAGGCACATAACACAATGTTATATGTCAATTGAGACAGAACTGACATACAACATTGTGTAAGTTTATGGTATTACAATATGATGATTTGATACGTGTATATATCGTGAACTGATTACTATGATAAAGTCTGTTAACATATTCATCACCTTAAATAATTATAGGCAGAAGTAGCCCATTAACAGCTGGCACCCACACACTGAACAAGCCATCTGTGAATGGGACCTGATAACCTTCCTTTTCCACTGGTGTGAGTTAAGGGAGAGATGCCAGTAAAATAAGGGAGAGATGCCAGTAAAATGCCATGAGAGACTGAGTCAACTGTCATATAATTTATTTCTGCCTTCAGAATCTACTTGAGCCTGATCCTGAATGTAAACTTTCTACAGCAATGGATTCCTGCTCTAACCACTGACCATATGGTTTGACTGCTTTGTTCGTATCCACATCATGGTGGGCAGCTCTGGTCACATATGCATTCAGTTTCTACCAGTGCCCCATAGCTCTCCAGGAGATTTTTGGGTTTTGGTTTCTTTTTCTGTCACAGAAAGCATGGCATTGCTGCAGAAGCCTAGGGTCCTGACACCATCCTTATCTCCTAAGGACATCTTTAGCCCATTGTACCCAAGTTTCAGGGCAGCTTATTCCACACTCTTGATGTGCTGCAGACATATATTTTTTACTGGCTCGCTCAAAACTGGCTGCTTTTTAACTACTTCATATATAAGTTGGAATGCTACTTTCAGCAGCCGTATTTGTTGCCTTTAAATTCCAAAGAGATCCTGAAGCATTATGTCTTTTTCCTAGTGGTAGAGAGGTGGAGGTGAGGGACCATGGTTTTCTAATATTCCAGCTTATTCGGGTTTCTATTCTCCAGCTCTTTCATTTTATTGGTTGTACAAGTTAAGTAATACTCTGGTCTGCTCTCCGTCATCCCTTCTTGCAACACTGATTTCTGCAGATACCTGGTGTTCAAGACATCCTCATTGCTGCTCCAAGTCTTGCTGACAAGTAGATAATTACCTTGCCTCTGACAATTAAGCACTGCCGTTTGCTGTTCTAGAATCTTCTTAGTTTCACTGGTGCTATGGAGCCCAGCTCAATGGCAGATTCTTCCATTTGTAATACTGACTGCCAGAAGACAGCTAACCCAAGCTTTTCAAATGTTGCAAGGCCTGTCTCCGCAATGCATTTATAATAGCCTTAAAGAAGGGAGTGTCCTCTGGACCCTCCTGGGGTATAGTCTGTTGGTGGGTTTTCAAGTCTTACACAACATATCCATTCTGCCATCCTCACCTCCCTGAGCCTTTTGATCCTGTCAGCACTCTGCCAAGGCAGTTCCAGCATCTCCACTTCATTTATTGGAGGTCATCATACTGTCAGTCTTCACGGAACGATCCCAGTAGTGTAATAGTATTGGCTCCAGGTGTCTTCCTGCTGAACTGGTGTACCCTGAGTTACCTAAAGTGTTGTATGAACTTTTCACAACAGTGGTCTCTTTTTATAGAAATGAATATTGATGCCAAGTCACCTGGGAATTTGTGGGGCCTTAATCTAATGATGGTACCCAGAAAGTTCACTTTCTAAGAAGCAGAAACTTTCCCCAGCTTACCAAAGAGATAAGATTTAATATCAAGTTAGCCTCAGCAGTCAATGGCTGGGGAGGGGAAGCTACTTGTTCCTGCTACATTGGCTTATAGCAAGTCTTCCTGGAATTCTGGAAATTGCAAGAAAAATGGTCATATAATAGTCACCTCAGTCACCCTCTCTTTATGTTATATGATCATTCCTGTGATTCATGTAGGGACACGTACCTGAGAACTTTAAAATGTCTTCATTGTTTTTATTAGATAGCACACTGAAATGAAGGTTACTTACTTTGAGAATCATGAATGAATGAAGGCTAGTAATTTGTATATAAATGGAGTCGAGTGGTTGTAAGCCACATTTCTTCCTTCCTTTGCTTTCCATCATAATCCTGAAAAATCAGCCTCAAGGGAGTCAAATTTTGATGCCTAGATAAGTTAGGAAATATTTTTGAGGGGTGATGATGAATTCTAATAGGGCACTTACAGTGCCTGCACTGTTCTAAATGCTTTGCATATGTAAAATATATTTGGTCCTTGCAATGCTGTCAAGTAGGTATAATATTCTTACCCTATCTTTACAGACAATTCTTTGTTGATTACTTCTTGGAGCTAGCACCTACTGGGGAAGTGAGAGGATTGCTGGAGGCCATGGCTCCCGCCCGAACCACCCAGAGAAGTCCCATCAGAGCCCATCCTGAAGCTATGTCCACTGGGTCTCCTAAACCGTTTGATTAGAGGTTTGTTTCTCTCATTTATCTTTTCCTTGGATCTAAGCAAACAATACTAAGTGGTGTGGATGCTTGTCTAGCAACCTATCTGTGGGAGATTAAGAGGGCCACAAATTAATCGATACTCCTCCTACTGAGGGGTGGAGTCTAGTTCACCTCCCCTTGAATCTGAGCTGCCCTCAGCGATTTGTTTCACTATACAAGGTGTACGAGTGTTATTCTGAGACTTCTGAGGCTCGATCAAAAGAAGTCTTCAGCTTCACCTGGGTTACAGAGAATCTCTGAGCCGCCATGTAAAAAATTTGACCACCCCAAGACTGCCATGCTGTAGAGGCAGTCCCAGCTGAGCCCAGCCCTTCAGCCAACCCCACTGAGGCACCAGACCTGAGTGAAGCTGTCTTGAGCCCCTACACAAGTCTGCCCACCAGCTGGCTCCCACCAAGTGCCCTCCATTGAAAACCACATGGAAAGGAAGAATCACCCATCTGAGCCCTGCCTGAACTCCTGACCCATGCAATCATAAAACTGAACGAACAGTTGATGTTTTAAGCCACTTCCTTCTTACTTATTTAGGATAGTTGTTACACAGCATTAGACAGCTGGCGTACTCTCCAGTTCTGAAAAGCAGTGATGGTAGTGGGGGACAGTGATGGAGTGTGTAGTGGGGCAGGGTGGGTTTGGGGGCACATGTATGTATATATGTTGGAGATTTGTTATTATCTTTTTAACTGTTCACCACTAAGCTTATGGTAAATAAGAAGAGAGAATGCTGATAACTTTCAGTTCCAGGCATGAGTCCTAGTTGAGAGTTGCTTGAACTTCCTTTCTTGGGGCCATGAAATTCCCCAATTCCCTTCTCTGCTTCAGGTGGCTTGAAGTGGGCTCCTGGTATATACATCCAGAAAAGCCTGAATTAAGACTCTGTAAGGTCCCGCTCAGTCCTCATGTCCTATGACCCAGAAGGCCGTGATTAAACCATGACATTGATTCTACAGGAAACAGCATTTGCTTTCCACTCTTGATGAGAAACCTCCAGCAGGGAAAAAGAACCACAGGGTGCTGCCTCTTCATCTTTAATCTTTTCTAGAAAATCACCATAGAAGCTAAGGTGTGTAGACCCAATTGAAGCAGTGATTTGTGATTGAAATCCATAATTACTCCTAGAGACAATGAAACCCAGTGATTATAAGCAGCCTCCTGGGTTCTCCAGCTGCCTGGAAGTTATGTCTTTCATATCCTGCAAGGCAGTGCTTACATAAAGACTAATTATTCCAATATAATCACCCACAGAGACTTCCTGGCACATATCTAAAAAGGAAAATATCACCACTTGCACAACAGGTAATGTGAGAAGAGTAGAATGGATGCAGTGGAAGCGAACAAGAGCCTGAACTCTCCCCTGCTCAGAGCTGCATGTGGGAGCCGCACAGTCTGAAGGACAGTGTGTGGTTTGCATGGCTCAGGGAATAGCTCGTTTAACTTCTTAGTACCTCATTTTACTGATCTATAGAATGAGTTTAATAATAGCACTCATCTCATAGTGTGACTGGGAGGAGTAAATGATCTAACATGTGCAAAGCATTCAGATCACTATCTGGCACCTAGAAAAGGAACTAAACATTTGTCATCACCATACTCATGGTAGTTACATCCAAAAAAGACTGAGTGACGTGATTTTGCCTACAGTTGTGGGCCAGAGTTGATTAGGCTTCCATGTGTCCAGAGCACCCAGAAGTATGAGGACTGAGGGGATGATAAATGCTGTGAATAAGCCGTTCTGCAAACACGCTGATTCCCTATTGTAGGACCTAATGCTGTTGTCTAATGAGGTTCCTGTCTTCATTGGGGAGAATATGGCTGCTCTGGGAGAAGGGAGGGAAAAGGCCACAAGGCCGAGGACCAGGACACTGGATTTGGATCCTGGCTCCGCTATGACCCAGCCAAGAGTCTTGAAATCACTCACTCCAACGTTTGGGCCTCTGCTCCTTTTCTGTACAATAAGAAGATATGACGGTGTCTTCCTACTTCAGTACCAATGCTTTGAGACAGTCCTTTCTTTCTTCTCCCTGTTTTTAAAGCTACTTACTATTTAACTATGGCATGTTTTAGTAATTTGTCTCAAATATTTAGCTTGAATCAGTTCACTTGTTTCTGTCTCTGGTGCCACACTCTTTGTCCAGGCCCTATGGTATCCCACTTGGACTACTGCTATAGCCTTCTAATTGACTGTGCCCTCCTCCTTCCAAACTCCTTCCATATGGCACCCAGAGCAATCTGCTTAAACATGCCACTCTCCAGTTTTAAGCCCTCAATATCTTTTCTTTATATTTAGAATCAAATCAAATTGAATTTTTAAAATAAGATATAAACACCTTCCATGATCTACAAGGTGCTACATGATCTGGTTCCTGCCTACATCTCTTCATCTGATGTCATGTACTCCCTCTTTCACTATAGCTCACCCTGCAGATAATCTCACATATTCTTCAGAATATGTGGTAGTCAACCTGAACCCCAGGCCTTCCCTGGTTCTCCATGATTGTGTCAGAGGGATACCTGAACTTGGTCTAGGTCAGCACTTCAGTTTGTATTTCCTGTTGGCTATTTGAAGAACCAGTTTTGACAGCCAGCTGGACCACTTTCCTTTCTTGGCCTGGTAGCCTGTGAAAACAGCCAGGGGTGGGGGCATGTATCTTGATGTGGTTCCCAGGAGCCCACCCCCGTGAATGGGAAGAGGGACACCAAGAAGGGTCATGGCCTGGAAAGACATCCCTCAAAGTGTGAATATAGTCCTATATCAAACTCACCTGCCCAAGGTGAGCCCCAGGAGAGACACTGAGGTGATCTGCTCCATCAGAAACACTGCTCCACCTTGTCTGCTATCATCTTAGGGCCTCTGCCTGTGCTGCTTTCCCTGCCTAAAATGTGAGCCTGGCCCTCCTTCACGTCTCCCAGCATGTTCCTTGGTCAGGAAGACATCTCCCATTTGTACAACGATCTCAAGCCCCTCTCTGTTCCTTTCTCCTAGCCTGTGCTTGAGAACTTATTTATATTTAGAGACTCATGAATTGGTCCCAAAGCTGGCAAGGACCTCATGTTGTTAGCTGGTGAGTCTCCTTGTCTTCGTTGGGGAGATTATGGTCATTTATACTCAGTGGGGCTATACTGGGAGTGGTTGAATAAAGAGCTTGAACCTGTAAAGCCAGTTGGTGTCAGAGCATGAGTTAGAACCTGGCCTTCTGATTCAAAGTTCGTGCATTTGTCTTTAGTTCATGAATTTAAGTCTCAGCAGGGCTTATGTACTGTGATAGTAATAGCTGACATTGGAACATTTCTTTAGAGTTATCAACACTGTGGATGGGTGGAAAGACTTTGAGTCTTTCTTTGATTAAGAGGATTGTCTGAGGCCATACACCTCGGATGCTTGGAATGGTCACTCAGTGAAGATGAATGGAAAACAAAAGTATTAACGTGAATTCCACTCCCAAGCCCTCCCAACCGAAGAAGAGGAGTGCAGGCAGGGAGGACAGAAGCTGCTCTCACAAGAAACCCATTGAGGAGACAAGCTTTACTCCCCAGGAGACTGTGTGTGGAGCAGAGAATCTGGGATCTCAAGTGTGTTGTGCGGTGGGGGGCGGGGGTATGTGCTGGGGAAGTGCTGGCAGAGGGCAGGAGTTTTTCAGAGTTCTTGGGAAAAGGGATGTAGGAGTAGTTGTAGTTTTTAGGGGCAGTTATGATCCTGCAAGTCTAGTGCATCTCCTCTCTGGGGTTGAGGAGAAAGAAGGCTGAGAGGGATGAGGGAGGAAAGGGTGAGTAGGTGGTGAGGAGTTGCCTGTAAAATGCTTGTTTAGTTCTTGGGAGGGAGGTGGCAGCTAACTGGAGGGAGTAGCAGGGTAGGATTAGGGGCCTTCAGGATTCCGTCCAAAGTTGCGACACCCATTGTGGGCAGCTGGGTTGGCCTGGCTAGGGTATGGGCCAGGAGGTCAGGAGCTCCGTTCAGGTCCCGGGGTGCGGCAGCGCAGCACAGAGTCCCATCAAGGCAGCCAGTGAAGAATGTGAGTGTAGATGGGGTTGGTGAGCACTGAGGGCCAGACAGGGCAAATGAACTCCCTTATCCATTTCAAGAGGAGGACCATGGCCAAAAAGAAAGACCAGACGTGGTCTGGAGCAACAGGAACCAGGTGGGAGTGAAATGAGAAGGTCCTGGAGGACTGTTGGTCGCAATGTTAAAGGAAAGGTCTGTGGTTTGCCCTTCCTGGCCTCCAGTTACCAAGATATTAAGTCTGACTGGCTTTAAGGGACCAGATCTGTGCACCCAGGCCAGGGCTGAAGAATGTGATTCAGGTTGGCTGGGAGAATCAGCGGGAAAGGAAAGGGAGCAGCAAGGAAGAAGGGAGTCTCTGCTGCGACAGGTACATTTTGAGTTGTAGAGCAGTGAAGATAAGAGAATTCACATCAGATGCATTATATTTTCCCCATTGCGATGTGAAGTCATTAGCAGGAAAAGAGAGGGCACACACAGTAGGCACTGCATTAATGTTTGCTGAATGAATAGATATGGTAATTTACTAAGGAAATCCACAGCTTTTTTCAGTTTTCTACATTACCCATAAGATCATCTTGCTTTACCTCTATGAAGGACATTTTCCTATCATGTCTAACCTACATCAAAATCAAAGGTTGTTTTGATTAGTCCAAAATAATATGTTTGCCTCTCTTAAAACAGTTTCACAGATAACTGATCTATAAAGCTTTATGTCCAAATAAGTGTATAGGGTAAAGGTTGAATGATTTATAAAACAATTCTGACTATCAAGGTGAAACCTCATTTGGGACCTAGGAGAGATCTGACAGATCAAGCGACCTGCCCAAGTTCAAAGCAAGCTAATAGAACCGATGAGAACCCAAGTATCTTGACTTCCCACATGGAATCACATCAGCTTGGCATCCTCATATCAGCCCAGAGACCAAGGGGGCCCTGACCTGTAACAGTGCATTCCCACAGTCCAAAACCTCCTGCAACTAGGTGCTATATCTTGTGTGGAGATCCACACATGCTTCTAGAAAGAAGACCCATAGATTTCATCAGATTCTGGAAAGGTCTGTGGAGCAATTACTTGAATTTACCACTACTCTTGTTCTCTTTCATGTACACTCCTTACATAATGGCTGGCAATGAGTGTTTATGAAATGCTAGCCTTTATTTAAAATATCTCAGTTTTCAGCTGTTTACTGTGATTAGTTCTATCTTATAAGTTTCAGAGAAATCTGAAGCTTAGTAAGGTGAGTAACTTGCTGTTAGTCCAAAATCATTAAGCAGCTGAGTCAGGATTCAAACCCAGTTGTTTTAACCCTAGAATCCTTTCTTTATTAATTATGTTATGTTGCTTCCCTAAAGCTATGAAAAAGGATTTCCAAGAAGAAAAAATTGCATCAGATTCTAAAGAATTATGACCTCAAGATATTTTTTTTTTGCAAAAAGAAATCCAAAAACAAACTGCAAATGAACAATCTCTTTTTGATCTCAAAGTTTCTTTGAACTCTAGGCTTTTGCACAATTATTAATTCAATAACTTGCTGAGAATATACTATGAGGCAACATGGTGCTTATTACTGGAGATGACAGATGAACAAGATATGATCCCTATTTGCAAGTTTGAAGGAAACATATGCACAACCAGATAATCCAAGCTTTAAAAAATATTTTTCTGTGAATTTTTTTTGAACTTCCTAACATGCTTGTTTTTCAAACCTGGGGGTAAAATGAGGTGGTTATTTTTAAAAAGAATTAGTTCTATTGCTTTCTCTTTACCTCTTTCAAGTCTGTGCAAAATGTTGTTTAGCGAATATCCACTGAAATAAGGTATGTGCCAAGTTTTTACCTTTGATTGAATTTGAGGAAAGGTGACAAATATTCATTGGCCCTGGAATCATAACTTTCTAATCCTTATATGACATCTTATATAACATCCTTATATGACTTATATGACTATCCTTACATGACGTCTGGGAGGAGGAAGACACTCTTAGCCCTGTTTGCTCACCATTGGCTTTTCTTTCTGAATGTGTAGAGAACTAACACACTTGACTTTCAGAAACCCGAGCTATTTTAACTGTAAATCTTTTATTGCTTGGGGCAAAATATTAACCTCTTACCTCTACCAATATATTCCTGAGGCCTTTATGTAAATGAGTGGAGGAAAGGTGATACACTTCTAGAAATATTAACTTGAATGTTTCTCATTCCATATTTTTTGTAGTTACAGAACAACTCAGCAAGTCAGACAAACTGGATTTAAAATAATTAATAAAAGTAAACAGAATTTAGAGTAATAAATAGAAGTAAAGAGTATTTTGATGAAGATGATGATAGTTACATTTCCTTAAACTTAAGGCATCCTTATTAGTGGAGAACTTCTGAGTGTGAGGTTGGTTAGGAGAACTCAGGGATGTGAACGGGCAGCCTTACATCTTTTCAGTGGACAGCAACGAGGAGCACCGGCTGAGCTGGCTGCAGCTTGGCTCCCGGCTCACTCTGACCAGCGGAGAAGGGGGAGTGGGCTTGCTGTGTAATGACCCTTTTTTGAATATGCAGAGTGAATCAGATGGACTAGGTCTGTACTCCACCTCCATGAACAGACTGTATAACTAGAGAGCCCCTAGAATCAGGGAAACTCTACATCTACCTACAGGCCTTTACGGGGATTCAGGTCAGACACTGGGGAACGTGGCATCCTCCTCTGAACTCAGTAGAATAGCCCTGAGAGTTTCCCCACTCCCGTCCTTGCCTGAACGCTCTGTGGTGTACACATGGTTTTGTTCTGAGGTGTTTATGTGGCCAACTATCCTTACATGACATCTGGGAGGAGGAAGACACTCAGCCCTTGCATACAGGTGACTTTTCTCGCTGAATGTCTGGAAAGCTCACATGCCTATCAGAAACATAAGCTATTTTAACTGCAAATCTTATATTGCTTGAGGCACCTCTATTTTTGCAAAAAGAAATCCACCTCTACCAATATTTTTCTGAGACCTATGTAAATGAGTGGAGGAAAGGTGATTCACTTTATACAAATTCAATTTACAGACCACATTTTCAGAAATTGAAGGCCTACTTCTTATTCATGTCTGTGCCATTCTTTATGCACTAGAGTGGACTGCAAAAGTTCCTCTAGAAGGATGGGAACCCATCACTGGTTATTGGAGTGGGTGGATCAGTCTGATGACCACTCTTGAGTTCTTGTCTTGAGCTGAAGCATTAAAGGCTTAGTATAATATATAATGATATATAGCATATAAAACCTTGCCACTAAGAGAACAGATAATGCTCTTTTCTCATGATTTTCCAAGGGCGTAGGCAGCCCGATAGCTGTCATTCACTAACTCCTCAGTGGAGATGAGAAGGGTTTCCATCTCCCACTGTGGATTTAGTTTCTACTTTGTTCAATACCTAAAATCTCTTTCAAATCAAGATTATTTGAACAATTCCCCTTCATCATGACTCTTATAATTTTTACTCATGAATCTTGCCTAAGTACAGTATTCTGAGAAGATCCAAGTTGCTCTGAATTAATTTTTTGGTTGAAATGGAATTTATATATCATAAAATTCACCCATCTAAATTGAGTTTTAACTACAATACCCTGGTCTTTAGTATATATTCACAAGACCGTGCCACCACCACCACTAATTCCAGAATATTTTCATTACCCCAAAAGGAAACCGTATACCAATTAGCATCTCTCCAATTCTTCCTTCCTCCCAAGCCCTGTCAACCACTAATGTGCTTTCTGTCTCTATGAAACTCTAGATTAATTTTTATCTATAATTTTAAAAGACAAAACAGCTGAAAAATAGCTGAAATCAGCTTTGGGTTTGGTTCTTGTGCATAGTGACATTTTAGATAGAGAAATAATTACTAACAGGTGCTGAAAGTAAAAATGAAAAGCAGAGAATTTGATTATAAAGTATGTCACAGTGGAGTTAGAATAGAGTGGTATGTTTATAGTAAAGAGAGGAAGAACCTACTGTTTACATTATAATTCTTGTAATTTTTCCAGTTCATTAAATAATGTACTAAAAGGTCATCAGCTTGAAACCATCTAATTCAGGATCTTTTGTAATTTAGCAGCATTGAGTTGAGCTAAAACTTACTTGCAAACTTGGAAGAGAGAGTTTGTCAAGTAAATTTATAATTTAAACAAGATTACAGGAGTATAGGGTATCTTATTAAACAAAGAAAATTATGTTAACATTTTTAGAAGAATCTATGCACTATTTTTTAAGGTATAATTGATATACAGCATTATATTAGTTTTAGGTGTACAACATGAAGATTTATTTGCATATGCTGAAATGGATCACCACAGTAAGTCTAGTTTACATCTGTCATCATATTTTGTCATAGAAATATTTTTCTTTTGATGAGAACTTTTTTTTTATAATTTATTTTGGTATCATTAATCTACAACTACATGTGCAATATTATGGTGATTAAACTACCCCCTTCATCAGGTCCCCCCACCAACCCCATTACAGTCACTGTCCATCAGCGTAGTGAGATGCTATAGAATCACTACTTGTCTTCTCTGAGTTGTACAGCCCTTCCCATGCCCCCCCCAACATTACATCTGCTAATCATAATGCCCCTTTTTCCCCCATGTCCCTCCCTTCCCACCCATCCTCCCTAGTCCCTTTCTCTTTGGTAACTATTAGTCCATTCTTGGGTTCTGTGAGTCTGCTGCTGTTTTGTTCCTTCAGTTTTTTTCTTTGTTCTTATACTCCACATATGAGTGAAATCATTTGATACTTGTCTTTCTTGGCTTGGCTTATTTCACTGAGCATAATACCCTCTAGCTCCATCCATGTTGTTGCAAATGGTAGGATTTGTTTTCTTCTTACGGCTGTATAATATTCCATTGTGTATATGCACCACATCTTCTTTATCCATTCATCTACTGATGGATACTCAGGTTGCTTCCATTTCTTGGCTACTGTAAATGGTGCTGCGATAAACATAGGGGTGCATCTGTCTTTTTCAAACTGGGCTGCTGCATTCTTAGGGTAAATTCCTAGGAGTGGGATTCCTGGGTCAAATGGTATTTCTATTTGAGTTTTTTGAGGAACCTCCATACTGCTTTTCACAATGGTTGAACTAATTTGCATTCCCACCAGCAGTGTAGGAGGGTTCCCTTTTCTCCACATCCTCGCCAACATTTGTTGTTGTTTGGTTTTTGGATGTTGGCCATCCTCGCTGGTGTGAGGTGATATCTCATTGTGGTTTTAATCTGCATTTCTCTGATGATTAGTGATGTGGAGCATCTTTTCATGTGCCTGTTGGCCATCTGAGTTCCTTCTTTGGAGGAGTGTCTATTCATGTCCTCTGCCCATTTCTTAATTGGATTATTTACTTTATGTTTGTTGAGGTGCGTGAGTTCTTTATATATTTTGGATGTCAACCCCTTATCGGATATGTCATTTATGAATATATTCTCCCATACTGTAGGATGTCTTTTTGTTCTACTGATGGTGTTCTTTGCTGTACAGAAGCTATTCAGCTTGATATAGTCCCACTTGTTCATTTTGCTTTTGTTTCCCTTGCTCGGGGAGATATGTTCATGAAGAAGTCGCTCATGTTTATGTCCAAGAAATTTTTGCCTATGTTTTTTTAAGAGTTTTATGGTTTCATGACTTACATTCAGGTCTTTGATCCATTTTGAGTTTACTTTTGTGTATGGGGTTAGACAGTAGTCAAGTTTCATTCTCTTACATGTAGCTGTCCAGTTTTTCCAACACCAGCTGCTGAAGAGGCTATCATCTCCCCATTGTATATACAAGGCTCCTTTATCAAATATTAATTGACTGTATATGCTTGGGTTAATGTTTGGATTTTCTATTCTATTCCACTGGTCTGTGGGTCTGTTTTTGTGCCAATACCAAATTGTCTTGATTACTGTGGCTTTATAGTAGAGCTTGAAGTCAGGGAGTGTAATTCCCCCTGTTTTATTCCTCCTTCTCAGGATTGCTTTGGCTATTCGGGGTCTTTTGTGGTTCCATATGAATTTTAGAATTATTTGTTCCAGTTCATTGAAGAAAGCTGTTGGTAGTTTGATAGGGATTGCATTGAATCTGTAGATTGCTTTAGGTAGTATAGCCATTTTGACAATATTTATTCTTCCTAGCCAAGAGCATGGGATGCATTTCCATTTGTTAGTGTCCTCTTTAATTTCTCTTAGGAGTGTCTTGTAGTTTTCAGAGTACAGGTCTTTCACTTCCTTCGTTAGGTTTATTCTAGGTATTTTATTCTTTTTGATGCAATTGTGAATGGAATTGTTTTTCTGATTTCTCTTTCTGTTAGTTCATCATTAGTGTATAGGAAAGCAACAGATTTCTGTGTGTTAATTTTGTATCCTGCAACTTTGCTGAATTCAGATATTAGTTCTAGTAGTTTTGGAGTGGAGTCTTTGGGTTTTTTATGTACAGTATCATGTCATCTGCAAATAGTGACAATTTGACTTCTTCTTTACCAATCTGGATGCCTTGTATGTCTTTGTTTTGTCTGATTGCTGTGGCTAGGACCTCCAGTACCATGTTGAATAACAGTGGAGAGAGTGGGCATCCCTGTCTTGTTCCCGATCTTAGATGAAAAGCTTTCAGCTTCTCACCGTTAAGTGTGATGTTAGCTGTGGGTTTGTCATATATGGCCTTTATGATGTTGAGGTACTTGCCGTCTATACCCATTTTGTTGAGAGTTTTAATCAGGAATGGTTGCTGCATTTTGTCAAATGCTTTTTCAGCATCTATGGAGATGATCATGTGGTTTTTGTTCTTCTTTTTGTTGATGTGGTGGATGATGTTGATGAATTTTCGAATGTTGTACCATCCTTGCATCCCTGGGATGAATCCCACTTGATCATGGTGTATGATCCTCTTGATGTATTTTTGGATTCCATTTGCTAATATTTTGTTGAGTATTTTTGCATCTACGTTCATCAGGGATATTGGTCTGTAATTTTCTTTTTTGGTGAGGTCTTTGCCAGGTTTTGTTATTAGAGTGATGCTGGCTTCATAGAATGAGTTTGGAAGTATTCCCTCTTCTATTTTTTGGAAAACTTTAAGGAGAATGGGTGTTATTTCTTCTCTACATGTCTGGTAGAATTCAGAGGTGAATCCCTCTAGTGCGGGGGCTTTGTTCTTGAGTAGTTTTTTGATTACCGCTTCAATTTCGTTGCTGGTGATTGGTCTGCTTAGTTTTTCTGTTTCTTGTTTGGTCAGTTTTGAAAGATAGTATTTTTCTAAGAAGTTGTCAATTTCTTCTAGGTTTTCCATCTTGTTAGCATATAGATTCTCATAATATTCTCTTATAATTCTTTATATTTCTGTGGGGTCTGTCATGATTTTTCCTTTCTCATTTCTGATTGTGTTTATGTGTGTAGATTCTCTTTTTCTCTTTATAAGTCTGGCTAGGGGTTTATCTATTTTGTTTATTTTTTCAAAGAACCAGCTTTTGGTTTCATTGATTTTTTTCTATTGTTTTATTCTTCTCAATTTTATTTATTTCTTCTCTAGTCTTTATTATGTCCCTCCTTCTGGTGACTTTGGGTCTCATTTGTTCTTCTTTTTCCAATTTCAGTAATTGTGTCTTTAGACTATTCGTTTGGGAATGTTCTTCTTTCTTTAAATAGGCCTGGATTGCAATATACTTTCCTCTTAGAACTGCCTTCGCTGGGTCCCACAGAAGTTGTGGCTTTGTGTTGTTGTTGTCATTAGTCTCCATATATTCTTTGATTTCTGTTTTGATTTGGTCATTAACCCATTGATTAATTAGGAGATTGTTGTTAAGTCTCCATGTATTTGTGAGCCTTTTTGATTTCTTTCTAAAATTTATTTCTAGTTTTATACTTTTGTGATCTGAGAAGTTGGTTTGTAGAATTTCAATTTTTCTGACTTTACTGAGGTTCTTTTGTGGTCTAGTATGTGGTCTATTCTGGAAAATGTTCCATGTGCACTTGAGAAGAATGTGTATCCTGCTGCTTTTGGGTGCAGAGTTCTGTAGATATGTGTTAGGTCCATCTGTTCTAGTGTGTTGTTCAGTGCCTCTGTGTCTTTACTTATTTTCTGTCTGGTTGATCTGTCCTTTGGAGTGAGTGGTGTGTTTAAGTCAGCTAAAATGAATGTATTGCTGTCTATTTCCTCCTTTAATTCTGTTAGTATTTGTTTCACATATGCCGGCGCTCCTGTGTTGGGTGCATATATGTTTATAGTGGTTATCTCTTCTTGTTGGACTGACCCCTTTATCATTATGTAATGTCCTTCTTTATCTTTTGCTACTTTCTTCGTTTTGAAGTCTCTTTTGTCTGATACAAGTACTGCAACACCTGCTTTTTTCTTCTTGTTGTTTGCATGAAATGTATTTTTCCATCCGTTCACTTTTATTCTGTGTATATCTTTGGGTTTGAGGTGAATTTCTGAATCCTTTTTCAGGAAGGCTATGCATTTCCATCCCTTCAGGCTCCCTGTCTGGTGTTGTCTGGGTGAGCTTTGTCTGTACCATATTGTTCTGTCTTTTCATGGCGATAGAAGTCGTCGCTGGCAGGTGCCATGTGTGTCAGCTGGGCTCTGTAAGACGTAAAAAAAAAAAAGGTGAGAAAGAAAAGAGAAAAAGAAGAAGGAAGAGAAAGAAAAGTGAAAAAAAGAAAGAAAGAAAAGAAAAGAAAAGGAAAAAAAAGCCCCACTGGCATTGATTCTGTAAGGATGCTGTAGGTGGCGCTGTTGCTCCACTATTGTGCCACCGTGGCTGTGCTGTTCCGCTGGGCGGTTTGCAGCCCTGGCTGGGGCAGCAACAAATCGGAAGCTATTCTCTGTGTAAAGTTTCAGTGCGGCTACTTTTTCCCAGTCGCCAGCCAAGGGGTCCGAAATTCCTCAGGACTCCCAGCCTGCTGGGCTGAATGTGCTGGGACAATCGTAAGACCGCTGAAAAAAGCGTGTGCTTTTCTTTTGTCCTGGGAGCCTGCTGCAAGGACCCGTGCACGTTCACAGCTCAAAACCTGCACCTTCTGCCTCTCCAACCTTCGCTACACTGCACGATGTGTGTCAGCGCTCCCGGAGCAGATCACCAGGGCTGGTTATTTCGCTGGCCTGTACTTCCACTCCCTCCCAGCTCTAAATCCTCTCCTCCTGCTGGTGCGCTGAGGTGGGAGAGTGCTCGGGTCCCGCTTGGATGAGGCTCTGTATATTACCCGCCTCGCGGGGTGCCGAGTTCTCTCAGGTGCAGATGCAGGCTATGCGCTGTCCTGTGTATTCTGGTCTCTCGTTTAGGGATAGTTGTATTTGCTGTATTTTCATAGATATATATGGTTTTGGGAGGAGATTTCCACTGCCCTGCTCATGCCGCCATCTTAAGTATATCTGTGATGAGAACTTTTAAGATTTACTCTTAGCAACTTTCAGTTATGCAATATAATATTAAGTATAATTGCCATGCTGTACATGACCTCCCTGTGGCTTACTTATTTTATAACTGGGAGTTAGTACCTTTTGACTTCCTTCACCTGTCTCACTCACCTTCCACCTGCCACTTCTGGCAATCACCAATCTGTTCTCTGTATCTATATCTACAAACTTACTTTTTAAATATTTCATATATAAGTCAGATCATATGATGAGTAAGAAAGAATTATTATCTTTGTCTGACTTATTTTTCTTAGTATAAAGACCTCAAGTTCCGTCCATGTTTTCACAAATGGCAAGATATCGTTATTTTTTATGGTCGAATAATATTCCAGTGCACACACACACACTGACACCCACATACACACACACACATTTTTTTTATCCAGTTTTCCACTGATGGACTCATAGGTTGTTTCCATATCTTGGCTATTATAAATAATGCTGCAATGAACATGTTTTTTTCAAGTTAGTGTCTTCATTTTCTTCAGAAAAATATCCAGAAATGGAATTGCTGGATCACATGATAATTCTATTTTTAATTTTTCAAGGAACCCCATTCTGGTTACTGTAGTGGATGTACCAATTCACATTTCCACCAACAGTGCACAAGGGTTTCCTTTTCTCCATATCCTCAGCAATACTTGTTATTTCTTGTCTTTTTGATAATAGCCATTCTAATAGGTGCAAGATGATGTGTCATTGTCGTTTTTATTTGTGTTTTCCTGATGATCAGTGATGTTGAGTCAAATGTCCTTCTCTTAATTTGAGAAGTGCCTAGTCTGGCAAGGTCTGGCTTGACAACATTTTGTGAGTTGTTAATTTTTGTGTTGTTGTTAAATGAACTATTTCATTCTGTGAATAAATTTAACGTATACCTCTCTGGGTTACACATCATTCCAAGACACCTTGAACTCGAGACTACAACTGTCACATGGACTTTTTGAGGTGAGAGGGCAGAGGGCTAGACCCTGGAACCTGACCACCATCCTGTCACTGGCAGTAATTCCATGACTTCCCGTTAGACTTCAATGATTCTTAAAAGTGATCAGGCTGCATTTTACAAATGCAAAAGTATTTACTCATTAATCTCCTCTCATTTTTATTTACATTTCCTCTCCAAGATAGGCAAATACATTTACTCCCATTTTGCAGGTAGGAGAGTTGAGAAATGAAGGTTTTTCCAGGGCCAATTAATTAAATTTCTTACTAGTTTGTATGCTCTTGAAATCAAGGACTATATACCTATGGTACAGCTATATTTTCTCAAGTTACTGACAAGGATTCTTGATGTTGAGCTCCAGTTAAAGTTAAATAATTGAGAGGGTGAATCCAGGTGTTTTGAGGCTAATTTAGATGGGCTAGTAGTCATAATTTCCCTTATTTGAAGCCTGGTTTCTTTTAGACTCTATTTAATTTGGGCTCTTTCCACCTCCTGGAATGAGTCCTTAGTATGACACTTTTGTTGGGGTTTCAGTGAAAGTTCTGCCGGAATGCTGTGGTGGGTTTGGTATTTCAGATCAAGACCCATAAACAAATCCATGCTCAGTGACTCCATAATCTGCTTGTTGGAATTTAAGCAAAAAAAATAATTCAGAAGAGGGAAAATATTCATTGTAAAAGGTTCATTGTGACATTGTTCCCAGTATAAAACAAATCTGAATCTACTTACAGGTCCCAAAACATGGCCAAGAAAATTATGCCATGTCTCATAGGCTATTGAACAGCTATAAATTAACTATGAATATTATGTAGCAACATGGAAGTATGGAAGAATGCTTACAAAATATTTTAAGATAAAAAATGCAGAGCACTTCGGTGCCCTATATCACAATTGGGTGACAATAAGTTTAAATGTATAACGAATGGACAAATTGCACAGAAATGTAAAGACAAGTATATTATGGATGTAGATACATTAAAACATTTTTCTTTCATTTTATATTATGCATCAATAAACATCATTTTGCCATATAAACATATGGCAATGACAATATCATTAAGGAGGTTCACGATTAGCTTTATTCCTTTGGAGTAGTATTTTCTTTACACTGGAATCATTCGGTTTGGCAATTTTCTTCTAGAATAAACACCCAGTTCTTATTCCTTTCAAAACTGTTTTCAGGAAAATCTATGTATTAAAATTTTCTAAGGTTGTGGTAAAACCTTTCTTAAGGGTTGTCTTTGATTAAAGTGTAATACTGAGTGATATATTGTGTGGTGTAGTGGTCTAGGACGAGCGTCCAAGGTTCTTGTCATCATTTACCAAGCCAGCCCAGTAGGTGAATGGTCAAATAAACTGTTGTAATAGTCATCCTGTGGAATATTATACCGCAGGTAAAAAGAGAGGTAGATATAGTTAGGCCATTGTGTTGTGGTTAAAAGTGTTAACTCTGGAATCATATTGTTTGTGTTTGAAAAGAGCTCTTCAGCTTTAAAGACAATGGAGAATCTGTGTTGTGATTTTAATATGTTAAAATCATTTTATTTTACTTATAAAATAGCTTTTTAAAAGGAAGAATGCCTTTAGCTATGTCCTAATTTAAGGTGGATCTCTAATTGTTGAAGTAATTAGAATCAGATAAATGAAGTCAGAGTCAGTGGGCAAATCGCCATGAGATCAGGGGTAACAGTTTCTACAATAAATATTCTGATGAATGTGTATTTTTATATTTAACAAGCATTCATGATCTTAAGGTTGTAAGTCAAAGTCCTTGGCTTTATGAAAGCTTTTGCCTTTTATAACAAGCAGACTAATAATTTTAAATCAAGGCTGTAGAGATGCAAAGTAATTACAAATTTATTTGACCTTTATGATAACTGGAATTTAAATATTTACTAACCTTCTCTCTTACCTATCAAAACAAAAGCTACTTGTTAATTCATTACATTACATTTAGGAGCACTTTCATCTGAAGTCTCCCATTATTGAAGCTAACGGCTTCTTGTATCACCTTAATTTTGGTCATGAGTAATTTTAAATATTTGGGGCCATAATTGTTAACTTTACATCAACTACACACTGTGTGATTGTGAAAGCATTTTTTTTTCTGTCCTGAGCTTCAGTTTCCCCATCTGTGAAATGATGATAATAGTACATACTTCAAGGGATTGCTGTGAGGATTAAATCAGATAAAATGTGTCAGTGTTTGGAATAATATTTGGCAGACAGCTGCTACTATTATACCTAGAAAAAGCTCTCTAAAGTATAATGGATAAAAAAATTATAGAAGAATGTGTACAGTGTGGTACTATTTATGTAGAAATGCTCAAAACAATTCCGAATGCTTTGCCTGGGTGTGTATACAAGCATGTGAACATAAAGAACAATATCTGGAAAAATATATTGCAAACTGATACCAATGCTTACTTCTAGTGAGAAGAGGAAGCCACTGGATTAATTGGGGACATAGTCAAAGAGGATTTTAGCTCTATCAGTAATGTTATTTTTATTTTTACATGATGGATTTATTTAGTAATAGTTTTATTATTAAAAATTACTAAGGCAGCTTATTTATCTTCTCTCTAAGAAAGTCACCTAGTGGATTAAGGATTACAAAAATAATCAACATCTTGAAGTCAAAAGTGAAAAAAGTAAAGAACTGTTACATATGAAAATATTCTTATCAATAAAATAGATTTTGTTCTTTTTTTATTCTGGGTAATAATAATTCAGACTGCTGTTCACATTTAATTATTTAATTGTTAATGAAAAACACCGATCTGATTTTAAATATGTTCTCAGCCTTCTGTCTTCTTTTCCCTTTAAAACTCTTTTTAACTTTTTTTTTAATTTCTAAGAGGTTTGTTTTCCATTCTCAGGTAAGTTGTTTGTTATTAGTAGTTTGGTAGAAGTGACATAATATTGTTTTCTTTTTGTACTGTATTTATTCACAGCCAGGATCAGTCATCATAAATCAGCATTGCCTCTTTTACATTTTTAAATAGATTATGTCAATTTGTTAAATTATGAAAGGCGCTCCGGGTCTACTAGCTCCACTGATGAATTATGCATCAGTTTTTATCTTTGTTAATATTTAAGATATATTAGAGAATTCTCAGTTACAGGTCATAGACCTGCACTGAAATATTATGCTCTCTCTTCTCTCTCTAGGCGGGAGAACAAACTTTATGCTGATGAAAAATATTATGTCTGAGAATCACAGTAGGGGTAGAACATTGATTAGGCAGATAGTTTATGGGAGCTGCCAGGAGCTGAGAAAGGCAGCACTAGACTGGGGGACTTTAACGTAGTGGCTGTCAAGTGTTAGTTTACATCGGAATCACCAAGGAGCTCTTTAAAATGCAGATTTCTGGACGCCACTGCCAGATGGAGTGGGTCAGGGGCTTCTGATGCAGGTGCATTGAGGGCCACAGGGGGAGAAGCACTGCTGGGACCTTGTTTGTACATATCTGCTGCTGCCAAATGCTGGGTACAAGAGCTGCCCTGGTCCAAAATGTATCCTTTCTCTTCTTCATCTGCCCAGAGATTAGCAAACAAAAGGACACCATGCCAGGGGAAGCAAATCCCACTGCCTCAGTCCTAAGAAAATTTGGAATAGGCAGTTAAAATACTTCCAGGTTAAGAATGTTTGTGCATCCCTGAAAAATGCAATAAAGAACAGGGCAAGTAGGTTTAGAGACCAACTTTGTTTTTTACTCACATCCTCACACTAAACATTGGGTCCCCATTAGGACTTGCCACCTTGAGCATTTATTTACTCAATGAAATGAACTCACTTCAGTTCCTCCTCTTTAGCAAAATGTACCTGGCCTGATCCTCAGGAGCTTAAGTTCATGCCTTCTTCTGGGTGACAGCTAATTTATTTTACAATTTAACTTATGATTATCTGTCCTAGTAACAGCTCTGCATTCTAGGTGTGGTTGTCAGACTCATGGTGCCCCAAAGACATCCATGTCCTAATCTCTGGAACCTGTGAATGTGTTACTTTACATGGCCAAGGGGAGTTAAGGTTGCAGGAGGAATTAAGGTTGCAACCTTAGAATAGGGAGATTTTCCTGGATTTTCCATGTGGGTCCAATATAACTAACTACAAGCATTTCTGAAAGTAGAAGAGGGAGTCAGAAGCAGAGATGAGAGTGACACAATGTGAGAAGGACTCATCTCACCATTGCTGGCTTTGAGGATGGAGGAAGGGAGACACAGGCCAAGAAGGGTGAGTACCTTCTAGAAGCTGGAAAGACAAGGAAACAGATTCTCCTCTGGAGCTTCCAGATGGGAATGCAACCCTGTTGGTATCCTGATTTTAACCCAGTGAGACCCTGGTCAGACTCCTGACCTGCAGAACTGCAAGTTAATACATTTGTATTGGCTTAAGCCACCAGATCTGAGGGAATTTGTTGCAGCAGCAATAGGCTGGTAATACCTTAGGTGAAGCCTCTTGGAGTCACAGTCCCTTAATCTAAAACAATACTTTTTTCTCTGGGAACACTAGTCATTATGGAAGACAAGTCTGGGAGATACCTGCGGGCATATGGGAACCTACTGATGTCCCCCAAATCCCAACATATATGCTACAAATGACTAAGGACCCCTCTCCAAGATAGAAATGACTGCTCCCTGGGCTGTAAATTCCCTCTCCATGGCTGCCCTCTCATCAATGCATTTCCCCTCACCCTTCACCTCTGTGGTTCCGACCCCACTCTGCCTCTCCCACCCAGCGGCCTTTTACATGTACCCAGGACAATGTTTCAGCAGCATCGGGGGACGGCTACGCTGCTCCTTACGCCCATGGAGAATGAATAAGACTCCTTCCCCCTATGAAAAATAGAGGAAAAATAGTAAGGTAGGTCTGGTGTGTCACACCTAGGAAGAAAAGAATTTGAAAATCACCATTTTAACCTTTTTGACTTCTGTCATAAACTTCCAGGTTTGGTGTTTGCTTCATTAGACTAAGAAAAGCAGGCACCACATTTGTAGAAGTAGTAGTTCTAGTTTTTCTTCAAGAGCTTTGATATTTTAAAAATTTCTAGAGTTGCTCTTTCTGGGGGAAGATTCAAGCCACAGTTAAGTTGCATCTTTTGCTGCACCCTGCCCCACTTTGCTCTTCCGTCTGCCGAGAAACTGGGTGTCGGAAGTTGGGAGATGGCAGCAAGTTCGTGATCCTTCCTCTGGGAACTCTCACTCGCCAGCCTAGCTAGCTACCTCATTTCCTCCCCACGGCTACATTTCTTGGGATTGTCGAGATCAGAGTCACGGTTACAGAGAGGGTGATTTATTGCTCCGGAGTGAGGAGAACAGGATGTCTCTCAAAAATCTGCCTGTCCCAGTAAATGCACAAGTACAATGACTCCTGAATGGCGATTGTTTTTGTCAGGGAGGAACTAGAATGAAATTCTGGGGGTTGGGTCGATGGGCAGCCCACCATCCTCAAAGGTGGGCTGTGGGTCACCTTTCCCCAGCACCCAAGCAGTCGTGTGTCCCCTGTGAGCCCTCTCTGAACTCTGACTACTGACAGGCTGACTTGCTGCGCACAAATCAGATGGCTCATTTCTGTTTGGTGACAGCTGGCTTTTTCTGCCTTTTAGGATATAGCACTGAGGGACGTGCGCCTGAGAGCGAATGTTCCTTTGTTCCTTTTCTTCAGTGAGTCTCCAGCCCCAGGGTCTGCTGTGAAGAAGGTGCTGCTGGGCTGCGGAGCTGTGAGGAAGGAGCTCCAGAGGAGGACACCTCCTCTACCCTACCTGGGTGCTCCGGTCTCCATCCATGCTCCGTCTGTGCTGGCCAGTCTGACAAAGGTAATCTTCAGACACCAGCAAGCCACATCTTGAGAGCATGAAAAGAGATGAGCACCTGACCAGCTGTAGGCTGGATGAGCTACCTCGTCCCTATGGAAGGTCTGGAAGAATTCATGTGGCCTAAAGCAAACAAGGCTAGTTTATCCTGAGCTCTAACCTGGGAAGAGGTCAGAGCTTCTAGAGGGCGTCTGTCATCCAAGTGAGGAGGCCCATGTGAAGGAGTGGCCTTTAGAGGAACTCCCTCCTGCTCCCCTTTTGGAGCACTTGCAACCTGGATTACACTGGCAGATCCCGCAGCCACAGAACACTGTGCAACACTGTTTTCTTTTCCTTTTTTCTCACTCGGTGGAGAAAAAGCCTCTGCCCTGTGCATTTCTCTTGTCTCAGCCTCCAGAATGCAGCCTGTTGCAGGACTGGTACGTAAGGACATATAAGGAACAGAAAAACAAAGGAACCTGAGGTTTTGTGCCTCTCTGCCAGAGGCTGCAGCTGAGGGGAGGGAGGAGAGGGAGCCTGTCCAGAAGAGGTGGGAGAAGCCCTTTGCAGAGTTTCTTCTGGGAGACTCACCAGCATGTAAATCTTCTTTTACAAAGAAGCACTGCCAAGCATGGTTTTGTCCCTTTAGCCTGGTTAATGACCCTCTACCCTGCAGGGCTGCTGCAGATGAAGGTGTACATTTTGCCCTGCATGGCTCCAGGGCATGTCCTGCCCCTCACAGGCACCCAGGTGTCTTACAGGGTTAGACAGTTTTCAGCAGGTAGCAGGAATGTCTTGAAAAAGGGGATCCTTTTGCTAATTTAGACAGGGACAGGGCTGAGAATCTGAGGACTGGAGCCACGTAGGGCCTCTCACATGGACGCCCCTGGGCTTGGCTCATGGCCCCCAGTGCAGTTGGTCAGGTTCAGGCTACATCTTCCGGAAGGGATGCCCCTTAGGTTCTTGCCCCTTCCCTGTCATCCCAAAGGCACCCAGACTTCTAGCCCCTTGTAACTCTGGACTCTAGGCCACTTGACTCTTTTCTCCCAACGGTGTACATATGATTTTTCTTCTCTTTGAAGAATCTTGAAAAATGCAAGGGTGAAGTCATAAATTCAAACAACATTTAAACTGTAAGTGAAAATATGGTGCTTAGAGTTTGAGCTTTGATTTAAACAGGCTTGCTTTTAGATTCCAGCCATACAACTTAAGCAAGTCCTGTAATCACTTTTTATGGATTTTTAAGTCCATTTATTCCTTTACTTAGTTATTTCTCCAGAAACATTCATTGAACATTTACCCTGTGCTAGGCATTGGGTAGTTCAGATCTCTGTTCTCACCAGCTGATAAGTACTGTGAAGGAAACCTTAGGGGTCAATGAATATATGTAACAGGAGGACTTGAGCTAATGTCTGAGGCAAGGAAGGCTGAGACTTGAAGAATGAAAAGGAATTAACTGGGTAAATATGAGGTAGCATTCCAGCTGGAGAGAGCAGCATGAGCAAAGATCCTGGGGCAGGACATTCTGTGAGAGAAGACCAGTGTGGCTGGGTGTGACGCGATGGGCAAGAGGATGGGGGGGTCCTGCTATGCCCAGGTTTGTGGGCGCAGTGAGACTGTTGCACTGTAACCCAAGAGCATGGAGACGTTTTAAGCAGGTTAAGCAACAGGATCAAATCTACTTTTAAGGGGCAAAGCCAAGGCTCTGGCAGATGTAAGACCAGACTGCAGTGGGGACACAAATCCGTGGAGAGATGAAAAGACCTATGGAGTGTTGCCCCGAGATTTCACTGAACAACCAGTTAATTTCAGGACTCACTTCTCTCTCCTCCGGACCTGCTTATGGCTCTGTTCTGTTCTCTGCAATACAGCCTGCCAGGAATTTTCTCTTTTCTCCTCTGGATGTCCTCGGTGTTCTACTGGGATTCCATAAGCTACTGAATTATTAACAATAGTTTGTTTCCCAAGAAATGGTATTTGGCTTTGATGCAGGTTTCTGTGGGGTGCAGGGAAGCCAGACCGTGCTTATAGCTCACTAACTGAGGGTTCCAGGGCCCAGCCCAAGTGACAGCAGCCTGCAGATCACGTCCCTCTGCCCCTGAACCAGAGGCCGAGGCAGCTGACTCACCTGCCCAGTGCATCGTCATGCTGCCCGAACTTCCTCCAGCATGTGCCCCCCTTCCCACCCTGCTGACTGCTGCCGGGGAGCCCACTCTGCACACTTGCCTGGGGTCATGTGGCAATGCCGGCAGTGTTCTCCCCAAGGACCTCATATCTCCATGCATTCGTTCAAGGTGGGGGACTGGGAGTGCTGAGGGGACTGAACTCACATCAGGAGCTATTGGGGACCCTGGGCCACTTCCTTGGTGGTCACACTAATTCCTCCTACAACTCTCTGTCCCCGCCCCAGTGGCTCCTTGCGCCTTCTACTGTGGATTCTCTGACTACGGACTAGGAGAACTGCTCAGGAAATTTAGAAAAGATCCATCTCCCAGCTCCCTCTAGGAATCAAGGACACCCACCCTAAATAAAGTTACTCCCCCACCAGTGTCTTTAATCTTTTTCTTATTTCCTGATTAGGGCTACTGGCAGGCCGACCCAAGGTCTATTGATTCTGTTTGTGTTCATTGCTCCTCATAATTGAAACTTCTCAAGTATCCCTGGATAGAGATCAGCCGAATAATAGGAGAGAGAGAGAGAAAGAGACAGAGGGAGGCTTGGAGAAATTGAGAAATGTTAGATGTTTGTGGTCAAATGCTTTTTAGAAAGGTTGGTCTCCGGAAAAGGGGAGGGAACCAAAAAGGACATTAGAAATGTCCGGTTGATGCAGTCTTAACCCCCCTCATTTTCCAAGCCTGGCCTGACCAGGAATGTCCACAGCCGCTGTCTAAAAGCCTGGAATAGTCTTATTAACAAAAGTAACAGTAGCAATTGTAACTAATGTTCATGGAGCACTTTGTATGTACCAGGCGTCTCACTCAGCTCTTAATAACAAGACATCATAGATGCCAAGGCAGCTATTGTCAGTGTCCCTGCTTTCAGAGAAGGTAAGTCGCTTGCCCAGGGCCATGGCACTGGTGGGTGGCAGAGCCTGACTCTGAAGCCAGTGTGTGAATCTCCATGCAGTCCTGCTCATGGCTGTCTGCGCAAAGGTGTCACACCTGTCATGGCTGGGACGGGTCTTGGGCAGTGGGGTCTCCTGGATGGAGCCGCACCTTTTGGAGTCAGACAGACTTGAGATTAAATTGTGACTGCATGAGGACTCAGGGGGCTTGGAAACGTTACTTAATCTCTAGGGTCCTCAGTCTTCTCTTCTGTAACTTGGGCCGATTTCCACCTTCATCACACTAGGTTACCTTGATGTCAAGAGAGAGAATGCTGGATTTCCTAAATTTTAGGCATTCATGTACCTCTTTGATTATTTTTGCCATTATTTAAGATTTTCCCTCAGTTGACAGAAAAAAAAAACTTTTAAAGAAAACTATATTACTACCACAAATGAAAAGCCATAAATAGAAGACTTTAAGAATCCATAATTCTTAAAGTAAAAAAAAAATTTTTTGTGTACCTTTTATGTGACCTGGCATTACAATCAGCAGTACATACACCATAGAAAATACTGAAATATTGTTTATAAAGTGCATAGGCCAGAGCATAGCATATGGTAAGTGGTCATTAGATGGTAGTCATTCTTCTCCTGCCCTTCTGCTTTCTCTTTTCCCTTCTTTTGGTGCCCATTGTTGTCCCTGCTCCAGACGCATCACCCCAGTCTGTATGATTACACCTCTGACCACGCATCGCCCCAGTCTGTATGATTACACCTCTGACCCTTGTTTCCCCTCAGAACATTCCGGAACTGGCACAACGCCATTGTCCTCCAGTCTGTTTGGAAGGCATTGACTGTCTAACTTTTAAGCCTCTTTCTGTGGGTAGTGAGACCCTCCAGGCAGGACTGGCTGTGAGTAGAGTGATCTTGGGCACCTTGATGATTTGGCATGCTGGACACTGAGCATGACCTAGGGCCTGGCTGCTTGCTGCTCTTCCGGCCCTTTCGATTCACCCTGACCCTTGGACCCTATGCAATGTCAGCTATCCTCAAGGGACTAGCCTATGTCACAGTTTTTTCAAGAATCAATTTAAGTGTCCAAAACATAAAAAGAAAGAAATGGTCTATGTAGTGATGTTCTGATTTGTGAAGTTGGGTTTTTCATCAGTGAGCTTAAAAATTTTTATTTTTAATTCACACACAAGAAAATCCACTCGTTGATGTACAGTTATGTGAGATTTGATTAAATGCATAGAGTCCTGGAGTCACTACCCCCATCAAGATAGAAAACAGTTTGCATCCCCCACCCCCACCGCCTCTAAACTCCCACATGCTACCTCCTGGTAGGTCAGTCCTGCCCTACCCTTAACCCCTGGTGATTGCTGATCTGTCCTCATTCCTATTGTTTTGCTTTTTGCAGAGTTTAATCTAAATGGAATCATACACTATGTAGCTTTGTGAATTTTACTTGTTCTACTTAGTGTAATGCCTTTGAGATTCATCCATGCCATTTCTATATTAATAGTTGGTTCAGTTTTGTTGCTGAGTGGTATACCACTGTATGGCTAAACTACAAATTTTTTACCCATTTCCTAGCTGAGGGGACATCTGGATTGTTTCCAGAATGTGGCGATTACAAATAAAGCTGCTATAAGCATTCACATGTAGGGTTCTGGGTGAATATAGCTTTTCCTTTCACTTGGATGGACATAGGTTTTTTTAAATTGAGAGAGAATTCACACACCATAAAGCATCTTGTTTTTAAAGTATAGAATTCAGTGGTTTTCCTCCACAGAGTAAGAAACCATTACCACTGTTTATTTCCAGAATATTTCAATTGCCCCAGAAAGAAACCCCATTCCCATTAGCAGTCACTCCACATTCCCCTGAACCTGCAGACCCTGGCAACCACTAATCTACTTTCTGTCTCCATAAATCTACCTATTCTGGGCATGTCATATGAACAAAACCATACCTACATTTTGTGACTGGCTCCCCTCACTAAGCATAATATTGTCAAGCTTCGTCCACACTGTAACATGTAGTTCATTCCCTTTTGTGGCTGAATAATACAGTTGATTCTATATTCACAATAGTTATGTTCCATAAAATTGCTGCAAACAGTGAATTAGTGAATATTGAGCCATTACTCCTAGGAGAAATATGTACACAGATATATCATATAAACTATAATCTTAAATGCTAAAAATAACTCATCCTGGTAGATTCTGTTTTCTTTATTTTACAAAGGAGAAAGCCAGACTTAGAAGTGTTAAATGACTTGCTAGAGGCTACACAACTGTGCTGGATTTGGGATTCAAACCTTGTCCACCTGGCCCCAGAGCTGCAGCTTCTTGTTCTACAGTGCCCTGCCCCTACCACTTTGTCCTCTGGCTATCGCTCCAACCAGCTGAAACAAGGAAGCAAAGAGTCAGCCTCTTCTGAGCTCAGCTGAGAATGACCCCTTTGGGTGATTCAAAATTCTTGCTGCACTGTGTAGATCTGCAAATGACCCTGGAAGTGCCAATGAATATTGATTTTAGAATTACAAATACATTTGAGCAAGTAGGCAAAATTTCACATACAGAATCTGTGAATAATAAAAGTCAATTGTATATCATTGTGGTTTTAATGCATGTCTTCAGTGGAATTTGGGGAGTTTTTAGATATAACTTCTTCAACTATTTTTCTGCATCAACCTCGGGGTGGACTCGGGGGAACTTCGTCCAGGGCACAGTCCTTGAGCCCATTTTGAGTGGGGTGAAGTGGTAGACGAAAGGAAATGTGCTGATGTCGTGTGCCGGAGCCATCGTGGGCAGGGCAGCTGTCCTCTCCTTCAGGGACCCCCATGATATAATTAATGTACCTTTTTACATCATTTGATAGGTTTGTGAGTTTTGTTCATATTTTGTTTTCAATCTTTTTCTCCCTGTTCTTCTGATTGGATAATTTCTATTGATTCATTTTTAAGTGTACTTACTTGGTCGTCTGTCATTTCCATTCTTCTTTTGAATCCACCCAGTGAGTGTTTTTGTTTTTGATATTGTATTTTCAGTTCTAAAATTTCCTTTGAAAATAATTTTTACTTCTTTGCTGAGAAGATCTGTCTTTGCATTCAGTTGAAGAGTGTTATAATAGCTGCTTAGGGCTGCTGATTGTCTTTGCTGTTGAGGATTGCTCATATTTCCCTTGTTCATTATATTTTGAGTTGTATCAATTCAATTTTCAAAGCCTTAATGATGCTGTTTGATTCTGCCTTTTGCATGAGCTACTCAGGGGTTAGTCTGGGACCTGGGTGGTGGGTTATATAATAGGTTAGTTTGCAAAGTCTTTTCTATCTTCTTTTTGTGTTCCACACATGTGCTGCTTGGGGTTGAGCTGGACTGTGTGTTGGTCCATAAACGGAACTAGGGCATCCCATCTCCAGGTCGTGTGCCCTGGCTTCTAGGCATCTCTTTTCTCAGTTGCTCTGCCAGAAGGATGGGGTTCCCTCAGAGTTTTAAGCCTGTGTGCTGTTGTGCAGTTCTCCATGACCTGGGCTGCCTTGGCACGTTATGTGAGAGGGAAAAGAGAAAAAATAATGAGGATTCCACCTATCCTCCTTGCACACAGGTGTCCCGTTTCCTAATTTCACCACCTAGAGGTACATTTAAGTGCCTGCACTGAGGCCACCTCTAGCAGGCTGATCTCAGCAGGGTTGGAAGAGAAAAAACAATTCAAGACATAGCCATTCCCCTCACAATCTGCAGCTCTCAGAGAACCCATTTCTTGACCCTTTGACCAGGAAAATGGGTTTCTCCTAGGATTTTTGCTTTCTGCATCTGCTCCACAGTTCCCCAATTTAGCCTGCCTTTAGGTCAAATTCAGAACATAGAGTTGGGAACTAAAAAACTAGGCAACTCACCACCATACTGATCATTCTTTAAGTTTTGACTCCCTTCCCTATCTGCCTGTTCTTGTTTGCTTTTCAAAGTTCTCAGGTAGTAGTGTTTTGTATTTGTCCAGTGTTTAGTTGTAACTAGCGGGAGAGATGGGTTAGAGTGGGCTTATTCCACCAGGGGCCATCAAGGAGGGCCTGAGGGATGTGATCAACCCTAGGAACATTTCAGCATCACCAGTGCTGAATAAAAACAAAATAGAAGCCACTACCACAAAATCACAAAAACGTTCAAAGAGAACTGGATCATAATAGGTTGAAGTGACTGAAAGTTATAAAGGAGTGTAGAGCAGTATAACGTTTATACAGAGTCACTTGGCAATCTGTATAAAAAGCATCTAAAACTGCATTTATTTTGGCTGAGTAATTCTATTTCTAGGAAGTTTAGCCTAATGTAATAAGTTCACAAAGGTGTATTTATTTATAAGGATGCTTATATAGTATTATTCATAACACCAAAAAAGTTAGAAACAACTTAGATATGAAATAATAGGAAAATGCTTTTACAAATCATGGTATAACCATAAAATAGAAGGTCATGTAGTAACTAAGACTTCTGATGCAGCAATGTATATATTGATCTGGGAAATACTGTGCTCAAAAAAAACAGGCTATAAAGCACTGAGTATAATGTGTTATTTAAATGTATATTTAAAAACATATATTATTTGTTTATAGACTATATATATTTGCTTTATATATCTGTGTATACATGCATTAAAAAAATGCCTAGAGCATTTAACTGACAATCTCAGTGAATGAGATTTAAAAATTAAATATTTTTCTTTTTTAGTCTTTCCTGTATCTTTCCATGTTCTGTCCTCCGTGTAAATGAAGTGTTGCAGCAGTTTGCCGCTGCTCACCAGATACCATGTGCCTCTCTGCATTTTCTGGCTTCCCTTACGTGTTTGGGGATATGTGATTAGGTCTGGCCAATGGGATGCTGTTGGAAATTATTTAAACTGCTCCCAAGCCTGGTCCTTAAATATAAGCATGTGGTGACCTTCGGCCACAAATACCGCATGGTTTAGCTACAAGATAGAGTGGAGGGGCACCCTGTATCTGATCCTTCTATGTGTGAGAAATAAGCCTTTGTTATTCAGAATTGCTGTGATATCTAACGTTAATTACTCCAACTGATGTAATGGTGTGCCAAGGAATCACTAAATACAATAATCTAATGAATTACTAGAATATATACAAGAAAAGATTCAGAAAATGGTGAGACTTTGAAGTAAAACCACTTGTCTTAAATGTTAATGGGTCAGAAATACTTTGGAAAAGTTTTAAACATTAGGACAAATCAACATTTTCCCTCTTTAACTTAGAAGATGCCGTTTTGTTAATTTATGGGGATAAATGTAGTGGTCAAATGTAGCCAAATATTCTTTTTGTCTAGGCAGCAAATTCTAAACCTTGAGGAAAGCCACAAAGGAAGGCAAATTCCCAGCAAAAGGCTGTTGGGAGCCTGCAGCTGGGGCAGAACAACTAGGCTGGCTATAGGGCAGGGTGACCCTGTGGTTAGGCCCCCGGCCTCGGGCTTGAGGTCTGGCCCCGCAGTTTCTCAGCTGTGAACAGCTGGACCATGCACCACACTGAGCTCCAATTTTCTCATCCAGGAAAGGGCAGTGATGACAGCAGCTGCCTCTTTATCATTCCTTTGTGTCACAGTGGGAGTTCATTTCTGCTCAACTAGCAGCTTCTTTTTCTGCTTAACCTAAGGCAGAAGCAGTAGTTCCATGGACTCTGGGCTCTAGGCTCTCTGGTAACCTACAAACTCACAGCTTGTTTGTAGGTGCCTGGCTTTCAGCAAATGGCCACCTTAGCAAGTTGGTGTGTCATAAAGGCCCCGCAAAGCCCAATTTTGAAGAGTTAATAATAAATATGAGCTGAGAAGATGGGCAGCGCCAATCAGGAAGAGAGGGATGAGGCAAATGCAAGTGGGGATGGGGCTGTAGCCGAAAGTTTGGATACTCTCTATTAGGAAACAAGAAATATATAAAAGCTGTTTGTCAAGTTGGGGAGAGCTTGGTAGGACTAAGGAGGAAAAGCTATGTTTTCAACATGGGAGAAAGTATTGAATTAACTTGTATGAATGTATGTGAAAGGTCACCTATAAGAGGTTTTGCTTGTGGATATGGCTATCTGGGGATATTTGCATTTATGTTCTCTCAGTAGAAATAGAATGACTTGGATCAGTGGACACAGAAGAACCTGTGCCCATCAGCCCTGTACTGGCAATGCAGGGATGACACAGGAGTAGCAAGAACAGTGATGACTTCGTACAACCACAGGGAGACAAAGACTTGGGTGCACTTGGGGGAACGTTGTCCAGGGGACAGTCCCTGAGCCCATTTTGAGGGAGGTGAAGTGGTAGATGAAAGGAAATGTGCTGAGGTCGTGTGCCGGAGCCATCATGGGCCGGGTAGCTCTCCTTCTGGCATGGTCCAGAAGAGCAGGAGTAAACCACATGTTTATGAACCTGTTCACTCTCCTGTCCTGTCAATTCCCTCCCAGCAGGAAAGGAAGGGCCAGAGGAAAGTGGGGTGTCAACACCAAGTGACTCCAGGGACATTCACCGAATGTCCCCAGCATCCTTTACCAAACCTGGTACTTCCCCAAAGATTTAGACTCAGAGCCAGAACAGTAGTTAACCAAATCAAATAGTGTTAGGGAAAAAGTTTAGCTGCATCCATTTGTGATCCATCCAGACTTTGGGACATCCGCCTTTGGGCTGTGTGAGAGGTGGCAGTGAGGAAAGCTGAGGCACTGGTGAAGTAGCAGGCTGGGGGAGAGTGCTCGTATAATCTGTGGTGGCCCAGGCCATGGGGAGTGAGACTGTTAGGCAGAAAAACAGATATGAGGGGCGGAGGGAGAATAAGGCCAGTAAGCCCACTAAAAGGACTCAGAGAGTTGACCAGATAAAACTAGAGAGCCAGAAAAGACTCACAGACTTAATGAGCCTTTTAGCTGAAGTTCCAAAGGCTAGGAGTACCTTAGAATGTCCAGATATTCCCCAGAGACAGAGAAGTACCAGAGCACAGCCCATGTCTTTATTGCATCAATTAGATCATGCCATTGTAAAATCTATTCAGCCTGCAAAAAGGCCCAGCTTATTCTATAACCTAATCTATATGCTGTTTTTTCCTCTTCCTCCAGCCCCTAATCAAGTAACTTTGTAACCAGGGCAGGATACAGACCTCGGAAGTGTAAATAAACCTATGTGGACAAAGAATGCTGAGATCCAGGCCAACACAGTCACCTAAATAACCCTATTCTCAAGACAAAACTTTAGGGGGATTATGAATCACTTGTGTACATTATGCCTTATGCTAACCCTTACCCAAAAGGCCCTATAAAATCCCAGACCCTAAACCTTAAGGGCGCCTCCTCTCTGAGGTTGCCTGTACTTGCCTTTCTTCAAGTGTGTCACTCTCTGTTCTACTCCAGGTAAGTAGGGAGGGGCTGCTGAGAGCTCTGATCTGGGGCCTGCAAGTTCCCGTCGCTGGGTGACCCAGACAGGACTGCAGCTATATAATCATGCTCCTTAGTAGCTTGTCAGAAAATCTCTTTCCTTTGCCTTTGGGAAGTTCTCAGAATGTAATCTCACTCCATCCAGTGCTCTGTGGCCCGCCCAAATCCTGGGGTGGTAGGGACTTTGTTCCCAAGCTGCGCAGATTCAAACGGATGCTAGGTGACATGGGCTTTAGGAGTTGGCAGCAGATTATGCTTGATGCCGAGCAGGAGTTCAATGAGTTCCCCTTTCTCCTTCTGTTCCGGGCTTTGCCAGACTTGCATATCCTGTGGTGAAAACTGAATTGCAGGAGAGAGAGAGAGAAATCCCGGAGCTAGAAAAATCACAGATATCAAAACAGAGGACATTAAGTCTCATAAAACCTTTGGGAAAGGGTACAAACTTGTGCATGGGAGAAATGTACTTAATGAGAAGAGATTAGAGAATAGAAGGAAATTAAAAATCACAAGAGGAGCAGCATAGGAGTCCCACCACTCTTTGCCAAAGCCTTCAGTACACAGCGGTTGTATAGACAATAAGAGGATGACTTGGAAAAGGAATTTAGTTCCTACCACAGTGTCTTTAATTCTGCCAATTGTATGCAAAAATTGTCGGGAGCTGCAGCAGGAACTGAAAGCATAGTAACTGCTTCTGCAAGGCAGAAAGAAGCAGTACAGGCCTGATTGCTTCAGCAAAGCTCCCCAGTTATTTTGGTGGTTTTTATGATGTTCTTGGGGGACAGGGATTAAGAAACACTGGTATAGAAGTGAGAGGCTAGAGTTCTAGCTCTTAATAAACTGGTTGCAGGAAGTCTGGTCTGTGCTTTTACTAAGTATGTGACCGTAAGCTAGTTCCTAAAACTCTTAAATCTCAGTTTCTGAATTTTAAACATAGAGATAACAATAACTGTCTCATTCACCTCATCAGTAGTTGGAAAGATCAAAGTAGATAAAGTATGTGAAATTGCTTGGTTAACTGAGAAAATCCTATTTTATTTTAAGAGCGATAACCCTGGTCGATATGGATGCTGTATTATCAAGGACAAGTAAGTACGAGCAGTGGCTTCCGAAAGCAGTTACAATTAGTTCTGTTAAAAAAAGAAATAATAAGCCCAAAATGGAGTCATTTGCT
The DNA here is from genome assembly GCA_032199065.1 of Smutsia gigantea. Taxonomy (NCBI): domain Eukaryota; kingdom Metazoa; phylum Chordata; class Mammalia; order Pholidota; family Manidae; genus Smutsia; species Smutsia gigantea. The sequence continues at coordinate 62,230 of JAVSCE010013632.1, forward strand.
CTCCAAACCAAGACTTATTACAGTTTCAACCTATCCCAGGAATATGACCTTTCCATAGTCAATGAGAAATTTCCTGATCAGCCCAAGTGAGGTAATCTGTTTCATAAAAACCCGCTCTTCCCTCTCCACAGGCAAAAGAGGTAGTCCTGGCCTGAAACAATCCTTTCTTTTCTTTTGCTAGTAACTTGCCCCACCCTCCTTCCTATAACCACCCCCCTCTTTTTTTTTACAACTCCTTGGAACATCTCTACTTGCAGCAGTGGTTGCTGCCTGATTCATGAATTGCTTAATAATAAAGCCATTTAGATTTTCAAAGTCACTGGGTTGAATTTTATTTTTAACAGTTCTTAATTATATTTCTCATGAAAACTCTTCTTCCAATAGCATATCTGGGTTTGGGAAATCTGAGTTGCATTAGTTGGTGTTGCATTAATTGGTGTTGATTAGTTGGTACTGAAATTCTGGAAATGCCACATCCCTGAAACAAAAGGCAAATTTTTCATTGGAGGCTGTCTTCATCCCTTATCTGGCTTGGAGAAGATGCTTACCATTATTATAAAATATATAAAACTCAAAAAGTTTTTAAGTTATCTCACTGTGTGATCACCAGTCCGATTGCACACACAAGTGGGTGAGTTGTGATGGGAAAGCTCTTGAAAGGCCAAAGGGAAGACCCTGAGACATCCTATGTGACATAAAGGTTTATTGGGACTTAAGTACAGAAGAGTCCAGGAGTAGCTGGCTGGATGAGACTGTGCACCACTGTTGTGAACAGAGGTAACTGCTTATATGGGGCAAGAAAACAAATACTCTTGTGTGTCCGGGCGAGGGGACAAAGACTGTGTGTTTTGCTAGAACGAATAATTCTTGTGGGACCAGCACTCCAAGGAATGGAACCTTGGCCAGAGGGGCCTGCATCCCAATAAGATGTTTCCACAGATAAGGTGGGCCTGGATTTGGCCAGCCCCATGCCATCCACATACCATATACTTAGCCTACTGCCGGAAGGAGGGGCCACGTGGACACATGGTTATTTTGGGACAAAGGGTCACAAGTGGGCAGTGCTTGTCCCCACTCTGACCTAGCCAGTGACAAATAAAAAACTCTAGAAACCGAGAGATCTCTAAACTAAAATGGTTTATTGAGCGTTTCCAGATGCTACCCGATAAGGACTGAGTCTTGGGATGGGAAGTTTCTGCTTCACCAGCAGGAAGGCCACTTAACAGAAATAACTTGTCTGCCAGGCCCAAGAAACAGACCATATTAATGAGGGATCCTAAGGAAAGAAAGTTCTTTAAATTCACATCAGCTACAGATAAGGAAGGTGGGCTAACATGAAGCTGGGTGAGTCTGGGAATAGGTGGTGAGTCCATAAAGAAGGCTCATGGATTGGTTGTTGATGATGGCAGATACTGGTCATGCGCAAAGGGGATGTGGTGGCCATGGGGACCTTCTAGATGATTCTGAAGTGACTTCACCCAGGAATGTGGAGTTTCTGGTTAGCTGTGGCCTGTGGCTACTGACTGCTGACCTTCCTTTCCCCAGTCTCTGTCCCTTATGTCACTTAATTTAGGACATTTCAGAATTTTTGCCTTGTCACAAGGTTGGGCAACAAAGAAAGTAAAAGCCTCATGAAAGAGAGTATAGGACTTGAGATACTGAATGAGTTACAAAATAAATGCAGTGCAGAATCAGGACCTGGGAATAAGATTCAATTTCTTCAGGAAATTCAACACTGTTTCAAGGTTTGAATGCATTAGCCACCTTGTACTACACAGTTTCACTCCCTTGCAATTAGTTATACCCTGAATTTTAAGGGGCTTAACATTAAACTGGAACATTCTTTGTGAGAACATGAAAGCTTTACAGAAAGGAAAATTTTGATAATGAGATGCTGACATCATCCTCTCTCGAAGCAAGATATTTCAGTCATTGGCATCTCGATATCCAGGATAGCAAAATGTGCAATTTTAAATTGAGAAAAAAAGTGGCACAGATTCCTCACTAAGTCTCAAAGTACTGGGACACAGGAAAGGATTTTCCAGCCCACAAATGTTTTGCAGCTTCTGGATGGAATCGTTATCAGGTGAGATGCCGAGCTAGCTGCCCTTGGGGATGGGGCAGGCCGACAGCTACCTGCCACAAAATACTTGATGCAGTACCCATTCATTCATTCTACAGATATTTACGAATATCTATATACCAGATGCTTGGTTATCCCTATAGGAGATATGTATTTTCATGAGGTACATAACCTCTTGCTCTCAAGATGTTTACAGACCGTGTATTCTCACTCTGGGTTTACTTTTTAATGGTCTTAAGCATGCATTAGCAGTTTTTAAGAAATTCACCTAACATAAAACTGATGATTTTAAAGTGAACAATCTAGTGGCATTTAGTACATATATAATACCATGCAATCACTACCTCTAAACTTGCAAGACATTTTCATGTTTCCAAAATAAAACCCTATACCCATTAGCAGTCACTCCATCCCCTCCTCCCAGCCCTAGGTAACCTCTAATCTGCTTTCTGTCTCTCTGTATTTACCTATTCTGAATGCTTCAAATAAATGAAATCACCCATTTGATCTTTTGTGTCTGGCTTTTACGATTTATCATAATGTTTTCAAGTTCACCTATGTTGTTGTAACTTGTATCATATTTCATGTTTTCTATAACTGTTCATGATTGCAGTGTATGTATATAACACAATTTGTCTATTCATTTGATGAACAATTCTTTGTTTCTCCCTGTTGGCTAGTGTGAACAATGCTACTATGAACAGCTTCTCTGAGAGCAGCTCTCCGCTGATGAATAAATGACCTGCAGGACCCAGGGAGAAGCAGCACATTCTATGCACAGTCATTAGGAGACCCCTCATCTGGAGTGTGAGTGAAAGCAGCCCTTACCTGCGACAAGAGGTGAAAGCACTTTGAGAAAATCAAGAGTCCTCTCCAGACCACAATGTGGTGCAAGCTTTGTTTTTAAACCGCAATTTGGGGGTGTATAGAATAAACACACTTTTTTCTGGGTTGTTTTTAAATGAAGAATTCTTGGCTAGCTTTGAAATGTACAATGCTTTTTCATATTTATCTGCTGTCTCACACTTAGTAAAAAAAAGAAACCCATTCTCATCAAGAGAATTGTTTTAGAGCCAATTTCCAGAAATAGGATTAAACTCCCTTAAAGGATACTTCCACTCAGTGGATGCTAATGCTGAGCCTTGTCTGGGGAGAGTTGGACTTTATCTTTACCCTGTTCATGCCCCTTCTTGCCTCTCATAAACGAGAGCTGTGCTGAGTATTGTTGAATATTGGCCTATAATGGCTTTCACAGTTAGGCTGAGCGTCCTCTGTGGCTAGTTTCCATTGCCATCATTCTGTGGAAACTGCTCTCCCAGTGATATCTTCTTAATTGCCGGATCCAGTGACCTTTTCGTAGTCCTCACTTAACCTATTTAACTTCAAAGAAGAACCTATTTAACCTCTAAGACGTTTGGCCTTCTCAAGCCCCAGCCCACTGGGGGAAATTATTTACTGTCCAATCCAGTTCCAGACTTAGTCCAAACCCATAAATTAAATTGTTCCTTTAGGTAGTGTTGTGCCTCTATTTGATGAAAACACTCAGCATCTCAGAAAGCCTCCGTTCCACCTCTGCTGGTTCTTTTCTTAAGTGTTGTTTAGGGATATGCAGGGGGATGCAGTTCTCCATAACCTTAATGCAACACGGAGAACCAGGGGCCTTAGGGCCCTTTTCTTTTCTGGTCTCCAGGCCAACGTTCCTAGTGCACCCAGGTGCTGCTTGCTCTGCTGACAGAGAGGGTAAGTTGGCGGTGGTTCTCTCTTGCCTCGGGCAGGCTGTAGTCCTGCTCCTTGGCTGACTCAGCTCCCCCTTTACTAGAGCTGATGGAGCGACTCCTTTGAGATCTGGCTGTAAGCCCCATTTGGCCCCAGCTCAGGAGGTCTGCTTTGGACTCCTTCACCTCTGTCTTGGAGATCTTCACTGAATTTCTTCCAGGTCAGAATCTCAGCTATTGTGAAAACCTACCAAAGCAACACAGAAACAGGAGAAAGCTAAATTTACCCTTCAGTATGACCTTCACTTATCTAATATACCTTCTCACTCTTAGGGGGAAGTCCGGAGAGAGGAGCAGTGATCCCTCCTCACTTTGCTCTGCTACTTCCCTCCAGCTTCCTCTTCCCACATCCTCTGGAGCTGGAATGGAAGGCCTTTATTTTCTAATCTGGACATCATTTACATAAAGCCCTAGGGTCTGGCCCTGAACCTGCTGACATGCTTATAGTCTTATTGCAGAATCCTACTTTTGAACATTAGAAGTTGAATGTTATTTCAGTCTTTTGCATCCCTTCTGTAACGAATCCCAATTAGTCAAATGCCTTGGGCAGGCTAAGGTCTTGCCACCAAGAGGATGGTCTACATAGTAGCAGCAGAGTCTGCAGCAGAGCTCGTCAAGCGTGCAGAATCTAGGTTAGGCTGGGCTCCACCCAGTCGTACTGAACCAGAGTCTTCATTTTAACAAATTGTTTAGGTGGTAAGTATGAATGTTAATGTTTGAGAGGCAGCTGATTAGGACAAAGATCATGTAATCAAAGACAAAAGAGAAAAACTTTAATAAATCCAAAACACTTTTCGTGCCACATATATATCATCTCATCTCATTTAATCACAACATCTCATCTCATTAATCATCTCAGTTGATCACAGCCATCCTGTGAAATGGACATAATTCTCTCCATTTTACAGCTCAGAAAGCAGGCTAAGGAAAGTTAAGGGAAGTGCTGTAGACCTCATAACAAGCGAGCCAGAGGGCCGGATATGATCTGGGCTGACTCCCCAGCTCCTGTTTGTAGCCAGGCCATGCTAACGCACTGGATTTTTACCACCCTCCTCTGAACATTTTTTTCCTTTTTTGTGCCTAAACACCACCTCGTATCTTACTCTTTGTTTTCTCCTGTCTGCTGGAGAGATTCCTGGCTGTTGGTGTCTTATTTGGACCTCCAAGGTGGTGTCTTAGTGGGGAAGAGGAGAAAGAAGGAAGAGTATCACAGAGAAGAATTCTAATGGGGAAAGGGTTCAGAAGTAGGGATGTGCATGTGATGTTGGGGAGACAATAATTCACTGCTTTTTCCTAGCTGGGCTCTCCATGATAATGCATTCAGAACTGGGGTTCAGCTGCCCCTCCTTACCCTTTTATCACCTAACTGTTCATCCACATCCTGCCCAAACCTTCGGCTTCAGTATATTCCTGATTCTCATTGTCCCATCTCCTCACCACTCCATTCCTTAGTTTACCATCACTGAACTCCCTGAGGAATAGCCAAATCTTCCATTCTTTGTGATATTTTATTTCTCCTTGTCCATTTCTTTCTGACTATCACTACTACTGTAATTTGAGCTCATTATTTGGTTGTTTATGGTAATTTGGTAAGTAATCTCTCTGTTTCCTGCCTTTTCATCTATAATCTGGACTACCCCAAATAACACTCCTGGGACTAGTTCAGGGCAGCTACATTTCAAAAGTGGGTAAAATATATATTCATGTCCTGCTCTGTAGTCATCAATTTTTCACTACTAAATATTAAATAGAGCTCAGTTCTTTAATGGAATGCATTTAATGTCTTCCCAAATCCAGCTTCACTGCCTGATGTCTTATCATACCCCAGTGTGGTCTCTCCTTTTAAGACAGGCTGGCTCAAATGTTGCTTCCTCAACATTCCATGCACAGGCTTGCTTACATGCTCTCTTTTCTCCACTGGAATTCCCTCTTGGAGTGTCCTCCACTTATCCAAATCATACCTGTCTTTTTAAGACTCAGTAGAAGATGTATCTCTCCTATGAACCCTCCCCTAGTCATCCCACACACAAATGCAAAAGATTGCTCCATACTAAGAGTCTAGTGCAAAGTGTCCTGATCACAGCATTAATGACATGTTGGGACAGATAGCTCTCTGTTGGAGGGGGCAGTCTTGTGTATGCCAGGATGTTTAACAGCATCCTTGGCCTCTATTCTCTAGATGCCAGTAGCACACCCTCTTCTAGTTGTGATAATCAAAAACATCCTCGATTTTGTCCAATGTTCCCCAAGGAGGGAGAGACACATCATGTACCCCAGTTGAGAACCACTGGCTTAGTATAATAAAAGAAGATCTGAACCAATGGGGCTGTCAATATTCGCAGAAATGTTAGAGATGGGAGTTATCGTCTGGGACACAGAAGTCATGTCACAGGAATCTTCTGTCCTGCTTAGAACACTGACTCGGAGGATGCTACTGTTTGCCTATGTTCTAGATAAGCTTCAGTATCTGGCTGCGCAGCCTCAACCCCTTTGTCTGGCTGATAGTCTTTAGAAAGAACAACACATCTGATCTGTGCTTGTAGTTTCATTATTATGTTCTTTAAGCTTAAAATTTGTCCTTCTTTTTGCATGAAATTACTAACAGGGAAGGTAAAATGAATATGCTGACCATTCCTTGTAGGATATCTATTTGGTGAGGAATTTTACAGAAAAGTGAGAAAGCTTAAACTGAGGCCCACATTCAGCATGTCTATAATTCAGAGATCCAGTAAAGAATAAAACCAAAACTTAACATACAGATCTTTGCAGAGATGCTCATAGTTCCCAACATTTATCCCAAGTACACATGCTGTTGATTTAATTCAAATTTATTTCTAAATCTATTTTTGCTATTAAGAATTGACTTTAATACCATTACTTTTGAAATAAAAATCCTTACTTTAAACTATATATTTTTTTTCTTCCTCAGACTAGTGCAAAGCATTTGGAATATAGGAATGAATTAGCAACTATTGTGATTGTACAGAAACTTGTCCAGTTGGCTTACATCACTGGACAAAACAGGATATATAGACATGGTAAAGTATTAGCAATACCAGTAAATAGGACACCACCTGAACTGTAGAGAATCTAGACCCTAGAGATGACTTAGAATGTCTGATCCCAGGCAGTCCCTCTGGCCAGGAGTTCTTGTCATGTACTCACTTAACCAAGTCACCCTGAATGACTAAATGTTCAAAGTCAGAGAGCTAGTAATCCTTCTGTGTAGGGAGAATGAACTCTGAATGTCTCTTAGCACATGCTTGTTTCTGATGTGTAGATATTACATGCATACTGCTTGCTGTTTTATGCAATGTATATCTTCATGTTCTGGAGGGTTGTTGATGACATCTGTAAGCCTGCTTATTTTACAGATGAGGAAGCTGAGCCCAGAAAGATTAATGTTCCAAAGTTTACTACCCACTATCCCCTAGGTTAACCTATCACCTCACCTTCTGCCACCCAGTTAATGGAGCAGAGGCCACACTAGAACCTGTCTCATGCTCTGTCCACCACACTGCAAACTGTTCTCATAAGAACAATGTTGGAATCGTACTTGAAGATGATTTTGGCATTGTGAACAACTAAGTTAAGAATAACTTTCTCCCTTTACAAAAACAGTACACTTCCCTTTGAGAAGTTTAGAAAACACAGACAAGATAAAAGGAGGAAGTAACCATAACACATAATCTTTCCACTCAGAGGTAACCATTAAAATATTTTCAGGTATATATTTACAGTTTTTAAATGTATACAGGTACAAAAATACATGTTAAAGTAGGATTGTACAGCATATATTGTTTTGCAACCCACTGTTTTTCACCTAACAATATATTTTGGAAATCTTTTTAAGTCATTAAATAGTATTTTCACTACATCATTTCTATGATTTCTATGGTATTCCATGTGTGGCTATGATTTATTTCCCAAGGCTGAATGTTTGGGATCCTTTGAATGATTAGCTGTAATAAGCAACAGTGTGTTGAACATCCTTTTAGTTAAGACTCTACACACTTGCTTTTACTATACCGATGAGAAAATTAAGCCAGGGAGGCATAGTGAATTTTTGTGGCTGCTAAGGCTGAGTTTACTGACTCCAGATCCTGCACTTTTTTCACTCTACACAGTTGTCCCCTGCCTTCCAGGACAGAGCCCAAGGGTTACCCCACCTCTGGATCCTGGGCTTTTGGGTAGCATGTCATAGCACGTCAGACTGGTTCATTCACTTGCTCAACGAACGTTTGTTCAGAATCCTCTGTGTGCCAGGCACCGGTTCTACCCCTGGGAGTGGGCAGTGAACAAGACAGTGACTCTTTGCTTTTACAGAGTCTTTGCTCTCGTTGGGAAGACAGACAATAGGCAAGCAAGTTTATAAACAAGATAATCTCAGATAATGAGAAGTGCATTCAAGCAAATAAAACAAGGACGTATATTTGAGAGTGTTGGGGCTGGAGGGTGTGCTGGTGCACTTTCAGGCTCTGTGTGCTCACTCCTTGCTTTGGAGCGTACTTGCCCTCGCACAGCCTGCCCCTGTGACTCTCCTGCCTTTGGGCTGCTCGACCCACTTCACCAGCAAGTGCAAGAACTGGGAGTGCCTGGAGTTCACACCCACATGTCTCTCCTCCAGCCTCACCCAATGACTGACTGGTGCAGGACTAGGAGAGCCCAGCTTCCTTGCAATGAGTTCAGACAAACTCTCAGGTCTTATTTACACCAGAGCTGCTGTGGTCGAGGCAGAGGCTGTACTTTGCCTCAGTTCACCCCTTGCATGGCCTCTTCTAACATCTTGTTCTGTGTCCCCCAATCCCTTACTGGCTTCCCCAGGCGGTGTGTCCTCAATAAGTCACCTGCACATGAATCCTCATCACAGGGTTTGAGAGTGCCTCTGAAACTTCTGGGAAACTTAATCTAAGAAGCGGAGATTGTTCATAGATTGGTGAGCAGGAAAGGCATCCCGGAGGAGACGTCATTTGAGCTGAAACTCATTACGACCAGAAAAAGCCATTCAGAACAAGATTGAGGGGCAGAGCAAACCAAAGGCCATGAGGTGAGAATGAGCTCTCGGTGTTCCAGGAGCAAAAAGGAGGCCAGTGCAGCTTCAGAGTGACCAAGGAGAGAAGCCGGGACATGCACCCCCACCCACTGGCCTTCAGAGCTGGAGGCCAGCCTGCATTTGCTACAATCTTTCTCGTCTCCACTTGGCAGGGGCAGAAGTTAGGGAGGGTTTAGCAGCCTTTCCTCCCCAGCACTCCAGCACAACCTATGGAGTGAGGCCTAAAAATGGGAAAAGCCTACTGGAAATGCTATTGACCCTAAAGAAAATGGAGGCCAGCTTGTGTTTTCTGCTGCAGTGCTTGAACGCATCCTCATCGCTTGAGAGTTGCTTGCAGTGATCAAATATAGCCAACAATTAGAGGAAAACAGAGATCCTGGGAGACTCTGGCTCCATTTCTATGTGTACTGGTGCTTGAACCAAAAGCCTCATTGTAGTGCCTGCTAAGAGGTTGATATAATAATAATTTCCATGTCTCAGGAATCCTCTCATTTTAAGTGGAATTGGGTGCCACAAAGTTTATGAATGTGACTCTAGTGGGGGCAGTGAAAGAAAGTGGGTGAGTCTGGATGGCCCTGTTAGGCAAACCTGGCTGCGTGAATGTTGGCATTCCGGTGGATGGGTCAGTCTGTAAAGTTGGGATCGAGACGCCTCTATTGTTAGTCTTGGGTGGAGCATGGAAAATGCCTTCCTAAATGAAAAGCAGTAAGGAAGTAGGATCTTTCCGCCTGAGCCTCATTGGGAATTGGGTAATGAGGATACCCAAGCCTCACGAGAAGCCCACTTCACTGGGACCTGGCTGAAGGCCCCATGCATTTAGCACATCTTCTTTGTTGATACTTTATCAGAGTGAATCAGTGACCCTTCATCATCCATTCACCTTGATTTAAATTTATAGAAATAAAAAAATGATGTGCATGGAAACGGAGAGCAAACCCCTAGTGACTAAGGATAAAATAACATGTTTTGTAAACCAAACACATCCTGCTCAAATTGTTTAGGTATTTTAATTATATTTTCATGCCAAGACTTTAATTTTTGCTGCAGGTGCGCTCAATGAGAGATAATTGGTGCCATTTCTTCCTGATTCATGTTTGTTTTGTACATAATGCAATTCTAAAAGGGAAATTTTACAGAGTCTTCATTATCTAGGCCTAAAATCCCCTAAGTTTTTTTCCCATTTGATTCTATTTCATTTTGTCAATATTTGTGTCAAGCAATCTGCATTGATTTCAATGAAGAGATGCTATCCAGCGACTTTTCACAAATAAATGGCAATGTGCCAGAGCAGAAAGGAATTTTCTGCCAAACCTTTCTTGGCTGACTTAGCCACACAACCAACCAGCATCAGCATTGTTCTTATTTTCAACGGGAGAAGCAGCAGCATGCAAGGGGAAAGAGGCCTCACTGATTAAACAAGGGGACCAAGCAACTCACTTTAGTTCCATAACTTAGGGGTTCTGTGTTGTAAGTAATGTGCTACCCAACAATTTAGGAGGTCTTTGGATAATATACCAAACTTACTGCACTAAACCCCCAAAATAAATAGGAGAGAACTTTGCTTCATCAACCTCCTAAGGTCGATACTAGCTGAAAAATGGAGGACTGTCATTTGCCCAAGGTAGAGAGAATGAAGTATGTATTGCATCGGAGGTGCAGAACTTCTCTTTCATCTACAGCTGTGACTTTCTATTCAGTTGGGAGTTCTACCCATTTTATTTTGTGTTGTCCATGTTTGTAGCCAGAGAGAAATCAAGCTGCAGGTGTGTCTTGGGGGAAGAAGTAGGCAGGGGGAGAGAGGGAACTGAAAGCAGATCACAGTGCAGAACCCACCCCAGCAACCAAACGGTAATGTTTGCACCCAGGAACCTGTCTCCCGCCCACCCATATCACCTCTACATTCTCTACATTTATCAGTGAACTTTATTCTTCCTTTCTCTCCCTTACTCATGTAAGAGGACAGGCAGAGGACAGAAGATGGGGGAGGAATAGGTAGTTCTGAATCATAAATTTCAGGGCACTGGCTGCTGCTCTGTACTTGGTTGTCATCATTTTTTTATATAATAAAAAATATTATTTATATTTATATAAAAAAATATTTTAAAATAATAATTGTGGTAATGAACTCTTTTCAGCCCCTTTGCACCATAGGAATTCTAAACCTTCAGTCCTTTAGATCATTCTTTTATTATTATGAAATAAATTTATTGTTATGGTAAAAATATCAAATAGAAACATAAAGTGATAAAAAATCTCCCTCACCATCCTCCTCCCTTGATTCTCATTTCCTCAAAGTAACCATTGCAAATTTCTTTCAGAAATTTTCTACATTCATATTTTCAGTGGAACGTATTTGAATTGTACAGAAACATGATCGTACTTTACATGCTATTAGGTGACTTGAATTATTCACAGTTGTAGTTTCAAGATATTTCTATATCCAAATTATAAATTTCTATATACAAATTTATAGACAGGATGACCATATATTATATTCAAATAAGACACTGTTGAGTGACAGGAGGTGCTATTAATAATTCAGTGGGACAACAGGCATGAACTGAAAGTGTTCAGGGTGAATTAGAATGTTTGGTCACACTATCTGTAGATCATGGGTTGAAACTGACCTGTTAATTTGTCTGGAAATGTGGTATTTTGATAGGGGATAAAGAGATGGAAGACTGTATCAGAGAACAAGAACTAGAGGCATTCTCATTGTAAAAATGGTGGGAAGCTTTGGTTAAAAACAACTGAGGTCGTCAAATTCTAGCAAGTTGATGTTACAATTTTTTTTCTTCAAATTTACATGAATGAGAAACTGGGGAGAGGTGTCATAAGGAGGACACATTCCCCAAGAAAAATATGCATGTTTTAACATTGTCAGCAAGGCAGTGAGATGGACCAGAGAATGAGCAAAGTCCCCTTCAAGGGCACAGGGGATGGCAAGAGTGACTGAGTAGATTTGGGGCTTTTGCCAATCCTATTCCTACATAACTTTGAGTTTGCCCTGCAGATGACAGTTCACTTCTATCTCACATGAGTTTTGCACAAATTGTGGGAGTGTGGGGGAAACTGGGAGGATCAATACTGGTTGTGGTCCTCCAAGCCTGAGCCATTCCCTTAGGGCACTTTGGGTTCTCTGTTGAGTTGTGCTTTGGCTTCATTTAATGTAAAGACAGAGTGAGGCTTGTAGTGTTTTCTTTTATAGAGATGCAGCTGTGAGATACTTGGTGACCAGAGATGGGAGAAGCCACAGATCGCCAGCAGTTGCAGCTCTCAGAGGCAGGACAACATGATATAATGCTCGAAGGGCATGTGGTGTTATCAGTCTTTGATGTAGCAGATTGGATTTTCCTTCCACTACATGGGAAGGACTCATTTCATTTCTATCTGAGTTGTACTTATAGTTTTTCATTTTCAAGGGAATATTTTCCAAATTTCAGCCACCGAGCCAGCTGGCTGTCACATCTGCACGTGCCTTTTTGAGAATCTACCTAGCTCTGTGTCTTTCCTTTTAGTTTGATCTTTGTCAGATTGTTGATACTGATTAGAGATCTTTTTTTTTACTCTACAGATAAAATGAGATGAATTGAAATATAACAATTACAGAATTCAAGTATGAGGATGGATAAAAAGCATTAGCAAGTTATTTTCTCATCTCTGGGTATCTATCTAACCAGCCAGATACAGGTGTCAAGTGACTACCCATGAAATCAGACACCACCAGGAGGAATACTAGAAGGTACACAGTTCAGAGGTGGAAACAGTTGATTTCTAGGGTTTCCTTCAGATATAATGTTACTTATGATTTGGGTACCTTGTTTTCTTACAAAGTGAAAAATTGCAAAAATATTTTTCTTGACTTCATATTCAATTTTTGTCTAATTCCAACCCCCACCTCATTACCCTCCCCCGCCCCGCCTCCACCAATTACCACTTTAGAGTATCCCTGAAGGAGCCACTCTTTGGGGTCTGCTAATCTTCCTTTTTTCATTGTTTTGACAGGCAATGTTAGTCTTGAGGCATGAGCAGATTAGGACATTGCTTTTTCAATGTCAGCTGAGGGCTACATCCAAATATATGCCGTATTGGCCTGCCTCTGGAATCTGACATTCCGTCTTCAGGGGTTTGCTTCCTGCAGATGAGGCACCTACACTCTATTAATACACAGATGCCCTGGAAGAAGCAACTCATTAAGCTTACATCAGCTTAATTAGAATGCATGCATATGGGTTTTGCCAATGAGCTGCCTAACTGACCACTGTACCTTGGAGAAGGAGACAAAAGGAATGTTTTTGAAAGGCGTGAGAGTGAGCGCTACATCAAAAATTGGGACAGTTTCTGGTGTTGTTACCTGATGGGAGTCAGAGTCAGAAACGATGACAAGGTAGGGAGGGGGCAGATGGGAGGTTAATGGAGCCCTGGAATGGGGAAAGTTGTGGACAGCAGTGAACAAGGAAGGCGGCAGACACCAAGGACCCCCAAGAACAAATCTGCCTCACAGTTTTCTTTAGCCTGGGTCTGCCATGTTAATCGGTGGGAAGCCAGTGCAGTTCCTCCTTGCTCAAGGAGCACTTCAGAGCAAGAAGGCAAGGAAAGGAATCACACTGTATTAACTTTTGACACTTGCTTTTGGCTCCTCCAGAATCTCTTTGTTTTCATTTTGCCTGAATTTCAGATCTATAATTAGAGTTGAGAAGAAAATGTTCTACGCAGGGAGTTTTGCTAACACCACTGTTTTCAGAAAGGACATTTTTTTAGAGGTAAAGAATTTGGTAAATCTTCCCCCAGCCCTTTAGAAAAACATTCTCTCTCTTAAGAATCTAAGAATGATAGGTTGCTGCAGTTTCTTTCTAAAAGAACTCCTTTCCGTTAAGGGAGAAAAAACACCTAGATTCTCTGTCAGTGTCATTAGTGCCCTCCCTGAATCTTCCCCGAGAGAGCAGGGTTGGAGGTGCATGCCCAGAGATTTGCTTTTCTTCAGCGCTGTGCTCGCTGAGGGGAGGTTTCATTTACTTGATGTGTGTCTTTGTTTCATGCTGTTCTGACATTTTATAACATGTGGCTCTCTTTTGGCAAAAGATTATACAGTTTTTTCTTTCTTCAATAATTCATTTTTTGTTTTAACGTTAAAACCAACTCTGTATGTTACAGTGATGGAGTGATTAAGGAAGTTTGGTGAAAGTGGTGTACATCAACTCTGTGTGATTCCCTAAAGAAGTGGTAGCCGTGAGAAGATTTGGAAAAGAATGGATGCATAAGTGAGGAACACTCCTCAACAGTTACAGATTTTAGAGTCAGTATTTCCTGAATGCCAGTGAATCTTTTCTTCTTGGTGAGCTCAATCTTACCAAAGTCAGATGTCATATTAAAGATGAAAAGAATTCTATTTTCACTCTATTTTGCTTTGTTTACCCTCCTTTCATTAAGTCTTTCACCTTGTCCACTGAACAAAGAGAGGTCAAGGGCCTTGGCCAATTTCTTTGGCCAACCCGTGAGAACATAGCAGACAGGGCAACAGAAACTCATCATCTAGACCTACAGTCACCAGAGGGCCTTCAGTTCAGGTCTGCTGCCCTTACAGTGATAACACATAACAGTCTCTTAAACCTTAGAGTTATTTACATTTCAGTCCTTTATAACTCTGCAGGTTTGGATCTGTTGATTTTTTTTCAATCTATTTCCTTCCTATTGTTCAGATTTTTTAATTTCTATTTTATCTTCCAGTTCACTGACTTTTTTCCTCTGTCTCCTGCATTTTGCCATTGAACCTATCCACTGAGCTTTCTATTTCAGTTACTTACATTCAACTATTCAAAAATTTAAATAATGGAGGAGATGGAAGAAAGAATCAATCAATGAACTGGAAAATAGAACAATAGAAATTTTTAGTTCTAAATTTCTCTTTGGTCCTTGGATTTCTTTGCTGAGGTTTCCAATTTGGTTTCATTTGTTTCAAGAGTATTCATAATTGCTTACTGAAAGATTTTTAAATATCACAGCATCTTCAAAATCTTTGTCAGATAACTCTAACATCTCCCCACATGGACTGTCATTCACACAGTGAGGGTGGGTTGGGGAAAGGAGAAGGGAGACTTGTTACTGGCAAGAATAAAAATCCTGGCTTCTTAGTTGGCCTTCCCTTACACCATCTTGGTGGGGTTATTGGGGTGTCTCAGTACAGTCTGGTGAGGATGGAAGTCTAGGCTCCCCACTTAGCTTTTGCTAGTATGGGTGAGGGTGAGTTCTGAGTTTTTCCTGTGATGTTATGTTGGAGTAGACAAGTTATAGTCTAAACATTTTCTGTCTTCTGTGGATTTAAATGTAAACCTAAAATTTAGAAAGCTTTTAGAAAAAACATAAGAGAACGTATTGGGTATAGAGGGCTAGACAAAGAATTCTTATACTTGACGCCAAAAGCATGGATCCATAATAGGAAACCTGGTAAATTGTACTTCATGAAGTTTGAAGACTTTTACTTTGCAGTTCTGTTGAGAATGAAAAGATAAGCTATGGACTAGGAGAGAGTATTTGTAAACCATATATTCACCAAAGAAAATAGTATCTAGAATACATTCTAAAAACTCCTAAATTCAGTGGTAAAAATCCAAACATTTCCACTGGAAATGGGCAAAAAATCATGAAGAGATATTTCATCAGAGGATATATAGATGGCAGATTAAAAACATGAAAAGATGTTCAAAGTCATAGTTATTAATGAAATACAAATTAAAATCTCAATGAAATATCACTATATAGCTACCAGAATTGCTAAAATAAAAAATATTAATACCACCAAATGCCTGGCAAAGCTGTTGAGAAACTGGGTCACTCACAGATTGCTGATAGGAATATAAAATGGTACAGCTACTCTGGAAAAGAGTTTGGCAGTTTCTTAAAAAAACTAAACATGTAATGACCATATAACCTTGCAATGGCACTCCTGGACATTTGTCCTCACACAAACACCTGTATACAAATGTTTATAGCAGCTTTATTTATAATAGCCCCAAACTGGAAACAACCCTGACCTTTAGTGGGTGAAAGACTAAACTATGATAATCCATACCATAGAATACTACTTGGCCAAAAACAGAAAATGAAACTCAACAAACTATTAGTATACACAACAACCTGGATAAATCTCTAGATAATTATGCTGAGTGAAAAGAGCCAATCCCCAAAATCTACATAGTGTATGATATGATTCCATTCATATGAGGTTATTGAAATGACAAAATTACAGAGATGGAGAACAGATTTGTGGCTGTCAAGAGTTAAGGAGCGCATGGAGGCAGGAAGAAGTAGTGGTGGTTATAAAAGGGGCAACAGTGAGGGAACCCTTGCAGTCATGGAATCATTCTGTATCTTGATGGAGCCAGTGCCAACAGCCTGGTTGTAATCCTGTACTACAGTTTTGCAAGATATTACTGTTGGGGGATTTCCAGACACAGGTAACCAGTCAGAAATTCTGGAGGTGAGACTGAGGGATCTTTAGTGAACAAAGTTCCTTTTGAAAGAGACAATGGAAACATCTTAACAGTGGGCAGGCAGAGCATTGCAACAGGAAGCATTTATAGGTCATGTGCCAAACGCTGGGAGAGGTGCTAAGTGTATAGAAAGGTTAGTGACAGAGGCCCCACCACAAGGACTTTATGGTTTGTTATAAAAATGGTAGCTGGCCTTTTCTGAGTATCTGCTTGTGACTAATGCAGGGTGTTAGTAGTGTTACTAAATGCTCTCTATTCTGAAAAGTAGTGAGAACCATTTCTGCTTTACACATATGGGGACTGACACTGAAAGAGATTAAAGAATATGTTAATGCTCAGGTAAATAGTGATGTTCAGATATGAACCAGATTTGCGTGTGACATTCTGTCTGTAAATAGAAAAGAGAAAAAATCAGTAAGTGGGCAGGTGCTAACTAAATGCCCATAAAGTGGCAGATGATAGAAGCTGTGAGATACCTGAGGGGAGAGAGATGGCTATGTCCAGAGTGAGCACATCATGAATATCAATTGTGAACTCTGTTCAAAATCTAAGCCAGAGGGTATTTTCAGTGTTGTTCTGATTGGGTGGGAGTGCTAAACAAGCCGACCTGAGCATATCTTTCTGATGTGACACAAAGTGTCCTGTTGACAGAACATGAATAAATGCTATCCATCTATTTGTATTAAAAGGAGAAAGTTCCTTCAAACTTGGCTCAGAACTTTCCATTTAAAAGAAGTGTTTCTCTATTTTACTCCAGGACATTCCTACCTTTTTCTTCCTTGCTTCCCATTTCCTAGAAGAATCTGTTCTTGCTAAATCTTGGCCTTTGAAGACAACTAGACCCCCAAATGTAGCAAATACAGAATGAGTACTAAAATGAACTACTAGCAATAAGTGTTTATTCAAAGGAACTCTCCATTCTTTGGGACTGCACACCGGCTGAGAATGTATGGTGAAAATAAATGACAAAGCAACCTGAGATCTGTGTCATAGACCAGAGAGTATTAACATGGGGCTGTTCAAACAACCCACCTCCTTCCAGCTCCCTCATAAGACTCCTCCAATAATCAGCTCAGTTCCCCTCCTCTTTCCCCAACTAATGAGGGAGGATCCTTTCTTGCCTCCAGACCAGCTAAGTCAATCTACAAATGAAGAAATGGGGAGCAGGGGAGGGGAGAGGGGCAGATCAAAGCATCCAGAGGGTAACTGGAGCAGATGTGGAATGGGAAAGGAGTGTGGTTGGGTGGGATTATGTATTAAGATCTCCTTCACATATTTCAAGCAAGATGAGACAGGTATTTTAACAATTCTGTGGTTACTTTAGATGGGTGGGTAAGTGTCTGTATTTGCAGGAGCCAGAGCCACTTCAGGCTGCCCTTAGGGGATTCCAAGGCTCAGCTCACATGGCTCTCAGGGTGGCTGAGAGAGGTGAGCGAGCAAATTAAATCGACTCAAGAACAACAAATGTGCAATGATCCCCTGTGAGTGAACTCCTAGGTTAAACTTTTGAAACTGCCATTTTTAGAGGAAAAGAAATGTTGAATTTGGCAAGTACATGATTCAGTCTCACACATCTCCCTATCTTAAGTCCATTTAAGGATTTTGAAACTGAATATGTTGGAAGGAAAGGACTTTGGTGTCAAAAGATATTTGAATCTAGTGCTTTTTCTTATTAGATGCATAAACTTGGGCAAGTTAACTCAACTCCTCTTAGCCTCAGTTTTCACATCTGAGAAATAGATATAACAACACCTACATACCTCACAAGGATGGAGTGCGAGATCAGAAGGCATATAGAGCTTTTAGCCACATTGTGGGCACTCAAATATTAATCTGTGCACTGAACCCACTTCACTTAGGTCTTCAACTTCTATTTGCTTGAAATGTTGGGCAACACAGTTCATCTCCTTGGATTTTTAATAATTGTGTTTAGAGGAAAAAGTGACCTGATAGCTCATCTAGTCTAATGTTGCATTTTATAAATCTGGAAATCAAAGCCTGGAGACATTTCCCTAGGTCACAAAACTAGCCAGTGTCAACATCCCTGCTGCCTAGATGCAAGCTGCCAGTTCCAGAGGGTTGGACTAAGTCGCCCACTGTGATTGGTCTGGCCTTCCATTTCACTACCTTACCCACCCAGCAGTGACCCAGAGCAGGGAGGAGAGTGATAAAGAGAACCCCGAATGTGTCTAAAGTTCAGTTTTTCTTTCAGGCACAGATAATGAAGGCTCTTGTGTAGACTGTGTGGCTCCTTACTCAGGAGCCCCTGAGCTGCCTTAAGGCTTAGGCAGCAATGGCACATTGATTTCATCTCACCATCAATTAGTAGCAGCTGCTTGGGGAGATGTGTAGAGAGTTTATGACTATATCCAAGTTCTGTCTGGTGTGTGGAAGGAGAAAGGAGTAGCATGAATTCCTGGGCCATGTCTCAGATGGATTCTGCTAAATCAGAATCTCCAGTGGTGTAGCTCAGGCACCTGCATTTTTAATAAGCTCTCTGAATGTATGAAATTCATGAACCACTGACCTAGAAGACAAAATAAAAATTCCTCTGAGCATGCCATAGGTCCTCTGGGACCTGGCCCAGAGGGCTCCATCTGCAGTGGGGCCAGTTACCCAGACATGTGTGAGTCAGGAGAGATCTCACATGGCAGTGGAGCCTGGGCAGATGCCCACTGGACAGAGTCCTCCTCAGTCAGCCTCAGTCTGGCTGGAGCTGTCCTTGAGGCCTGAAACCACTCTCAGAGGCACTGGGGGAATCATAAGAAAACAGCAGTTAACATTTATTGCCAAGTGGTTATTATAGGTTGAATTGTGTCCCTCCAAAAATTCATATGTTTAAGTTCTAACCCCCAGAACCTCAACAGGTGGCCTTGTTTGGAAAAGAGGGTTGTTGTGGATGTAAGTTTAGGTGAGGTCACAGGGTGGCCTCCTCACCAGTAGGACCCACGTTCTTGTAGAAAAGAGAAACTTGACACAGAGGGAAACACATGCAGAGGGAAGATGATATGAAGAGACACAGGGAGAAGATGACCACTTGTGAGTCAAGGAGAGAGGCCTGGCACACGGATCCTTCACACGGAGCTCCCGGAAGGGACTAGCCCTTGAAGACACTTTGATTTCAGACTTGAACTGTTTAACAGTTTCACAACTAGGAGACAGTAAACATTCTGATGCGCAAACCACTTAGTCTGTGGTGCTTTGTTGTGGCAATCCTAGTGAGCTAGGACAGTAGGTAAGGACTTTAGGTACTTGTATCACCTCAAGTTTAGATTTGAAAAGGCCCTGGTATAGAGAGGTTTGGGCAGTGCCCAAGATCATACAGTTAGTATGTAGTGGGATGAGAATAAACCCGGGTTGAGCCTTTCTCTGACCCTGGGGTTGGCTGAGCTAACGGCCTATCATGGGAATAGCTTCCAACTTCTTGATAGTGAGCCTGCCTTGCTGTTTCCTGCCTCTTTGTCCCCCTGCAGGTCCTCTGTGCTGACCTGGATCCACTTGCCAGGAGCCAGCCCAGCTCCAGGTTTTGCCTTGTTTCTATGCTGTCACTGCCTTGGTGCTAAAGAGCTTACTTCTGCCTAAGCATCCACCGTGTTGACGTGTGTCCTGGTTCAATGAGATGAATAATCTCCTGAAACATATGATAAACATTATAATAACAGAAGACATGAGAGAAGGACAAAGTATGCTATGAAGATGGTATAGGCCCAAAATATTAGAATACACGAAAATGAAATCCCCTTTAATTTTTCTTCCATTTAGTGGGGCAGGAGGCTTATGTTCCTATAAGAAAGAGCCTTGGAATCTATCCATTCTTTCTAAACAAGCTTCCAGCAGCCTTAGCTGCTATTTTTTATTCTCAAGCCTCTTGATGTTGATGGGATCCTTCAAGGCTTGAGCCCACTGGACTAGAAGCTAACCCGTAAAAGGATTATAGCCCTGATTATAATACCTTGCTATATTCATTTCTATTGACCCACAAATTTTACAGTTGTTATTAAGTGACCTGGGAGCCAAGGTTGCTCCCTGGGGAGGGGAAACTGTGACTAGGTTAATTGAACAGATTTCCAAAGGTTTCTGATCCCATGTGGAGTGATTGGCCTATTTGTTTATATATGTTTGTTAGTATTTTATATCTGATTCAGGAAATATAAAATCAGAATTTATAGCCAAAGGCAAATGTAGGGTAAGCCTTTTGGTAGTAATTCCATTGAGCTAGCATGGCTAAATAAATATAACTGACTTTTTGAAGGCATCTTTTTAAAATAAGGACTGTAAGATTTTAATTGAAAGATAAGGAAACAATATGCAAACGTTATGTCTCCATCACAGATTCTTATTTAAACAGGGAGGCTTATCTCACACGATTGTGAGCAACCATCAGGTAAGGCTTGTGAGAGGGAACTGAAAGTTGGGGAAGTGGTAAATGGAGGCAAAGAATGATCATTTCCAAGAAGAATCACCATTTTCTCACTGGGCCATTTTACACATGAAAGCCCTTGTCAAAGTCATGCTTTGTCCTCAGAATGAATCTCCAGTGCGGCTCTTCCTCAGCCCACCATGCCCTCCAAGGGGCTGTGATGTCTTCCCCGTGGAGTCCCCACTTGCCCTCACTGGACATCTAGGCTGGTGACTCACTCTGCCTGGTGTTGTAGTCACTGGGGAATGCTCTTTGACCACCTTTCCCTACCTCCAGATTCTTCAGTGGAAAGCTTATTGATCTAGTGGTCTTAGTTACTGGCACACCTGGGCAATGTAAAATCCTGGTTCCTCAGATTAGCTTTGTCTTCCCTGCTTCCTGACCATTCCCAGCCTGCAGAAAATAAGCATGATGGGAAACCAGGGAAACAGAGAGCAGACCGTTTGCTCCAAGGCACTGAACTTGTTCACACTCACCCTGACAAATGTGAACTACTTGTTAAAATCCATTTTCCTTCTAAGTGTTGTGAATTAGAAAACTCCCAAATGCTTTTTTCCTTACAGGCAGAGTATAAGTAGATTCTTGCTCCTTATTCCCTGGGTTTCGCTCTCTCTCTCTCTCTCTCTCTCTCTCCCTCTCTCGTAGTCAGGGTGAGACTAGCTGCTATAATAAATAAACTTAATTTTTTAGTCTCTGAATTCAAGAAAAATGTATCTCTCCATCGTGTAACAGTCTGGTGTGTGTAATCCTGTTCAGCGGGGAACTTTCCTACTTTCAGTAGCTCAGATACCCAGATTCTTCCATCTTGTGGGTCTCCTGTCTTCTGCTTCCATCTAATGGAAAATTCTGAAAATGGCACACATCACTTCTACTCATATTTGATTGGGGAGTACAAGTCCTATGGTCACACCTGTAGGCAGGGGTCCTGTGAAATAAATCTATGGCTGGACAGTCACCTCCTAGCAACAAATTCACACTGTAGATGGGGGAGCATTATTTTTTGGGGGGGTTACCAGCAGTCTCTGTCACACTATGCTATCATATCATGAGTGAGAACCATGGTGTTAGCACACTTATCCCCCACTTAGTTGTCTCATTCCAGCCCGGCAAGCAGAGTTTCCAAAGCTATCTTTGAGCTGGGCTGGATCCCAGTCCTGTGTCACCTCCACCACAGGACCCGAGCTGAGCCTGTGGCAGCTTTGGCTATGCGTGGCCTGGGCTGTTGTAGAGGGGGCGGCATCCCCATCCACCACCTGGAGCTCTACCAGCCCTTTCCTATTTGCAACTTTACTCTAGATAATTACACATTTGGAAAATGATGTGCTTATTTCTTCCCCTGTTGGCTTTACTAAAATAAATGTATTTTTGGAGAACATGTCCTGATTGTGCTTGTTTCTCTTTCAGCACCTGGAACTGTTTTCACAATAGCCCCTAACCCTGTGCCTTGTTCATACAGGTTCTCATAAATATGTGTTGAATAACATTACTGTCTTAATACTGCCCAAAGGAACTCATATACCAGAGTCCTAAACATTTTATACACCAACTAACTCATGCCCCCCAAATAAGGAGAATAGGGCTGATCATGGTGCTAACGTAAGACGGAGACCACCCAACATAAGGGAGCCACCCATTGCAACCCCTGTTTTTTGACTTTAATTCTCATGAAATAATGCTTTCAGTAGGTCTTTTTTCAGTCACTGTTTGCTAAGAAGTGGATTTTTTTTATCCCTGCAACTGAAGTGGACAGTTATTTAAGATTTTAACAAAGTATATTGCTAAAATAAATAATATTTCCAAGTTGAGCTGGGGTAGTGTGACTCACTCTACAAGAATTTTAGTTGATCTTCCCCTGAGAACGTTGGCTCCTGTCACAGAGTGGCCACGCCCAAGCCCAGTACCATGTCTCCCCTTGTAAGCTGGTGGAATGGAGCTGGGCTGTTAGCCTGGTGCCACTGGGCTGCGCTGTGAGGGGAGAGAAATATGAAGTGGCAATATCTTTAAGAGGAAACAAGTGGATATTGAATAGGTGCTTTGATGCCTACCTAAAAATCAGTTAATAAAGTTTATGCTCAGAGAAACGGTAAGATAGAAGTACAGAAAGTATTTCTGAGAATAAATAATATTGTGAGAAGCATTCCTGTTATCCTGAAGACTGGCCTAAATGAAATTTTAGTTAAGTAATGACCTTTCCAAATGCATGGAATTTTCACCATAACACACCAGGCTTACAACTATCTGTTGGTAGGAATGTAAATTGGTGCAGCCACTAGGGAAAACAGTATGGAGGTTCCTCAAAAAATTAAGAATAAACTACCATATAACCCAGCAATTCCACTTCTGGTATATCTCCAAAGGAAACAAAATTATCCTAGGTCCCAACACAGAGTAAATGGTTAATAAATGTCATCTTAAAAAAGGACAGAAAGATCCAACAGCAAAGGCAGAAAACTCCTGTCAACCTTTCTCCCATTAACTCTTTTCTGGCCAGACATATATAAATTTAACAATTTGAATTCAGCTCAACTTTGCTTTGCTACTAAATTCATGGTTCATTCACTGTCTTGCTTTTGTGTGAATGGAGATATACTAAGTCTAGAATGGAACACAGGAGTCCATGAGAATGCTTTAACCAGCACATAAAATCAAGAGAAATTTGAGAAATCTACCTTCCTTAATGGATATAGCAACGCTACTCAGATTTTCATTATGAAAATGGACACTTTCTCAATAAACTTGGCATTACTCTGATTCAGAGACACAGTTGGCATTGTTTTTCCTATTACTATAAATGTACATTAGTGGAACCTTATCACCAACAGATGTACCTTCCAGAGATGCTGTACAGTTTTACAGTGGAATTAATAATTCAGAGTTTGTGTAGACCCCAAATTCTAGGCTTAAATTGTTAATGAATGTATCAGTGTGACAGATTGATGCAGAGCTGCAGCAGAATATTAAACGACTCAATACTTATAGTGATTCTTTATTCAATTACTGAGTGATTCCACTTTCTCAAGCTAATAACTTGGACTGTAAAGGCAGCACTTTTATTTTTCTTTGCAAGAATATCTTTCAATCTACCAACCAGCTTAAGTTGTTTAGGAATGGAACTTGGAAAATTCATGTCAAATGGCAGAATCAAACTATTTATTGAAATTGATGACAAGCTTAGGAAAATGTATTGCTGGGTCAAAAGAAGGTCTGTGAGAATTAGTTTTAAACAACCCATTAAGATAGATCTCCATCATTACCAATAAGCATTAATTTTCTTCAGAGTAAATAATTTGGGAAGTTTTTATGTAATTATTTTTCTTATCAGGGATTTTTCTGTTTCTGTACTTTAGGCTGTTGTCTATAAACATTGTCTTAGGGAAGTAGACTAATACTTAAAGTAGACACTAAATGAATTATATTGGATTTTCATAATATGCAGCTTTTTAGTGTTTTTGAGACAAAATTGACTCAATAGTGGACTTTGGCAGACAAAGTCAGTCCTCCACCCTGATCCACTTTGTATCAATTAGGGTTTGGTTAGAGAAACAGAACCATTTATATTTATATATATATTTGTATTTACATTTATGTATGTGTGCATATATGTCTATGATTTGTATATATATGTGATTTTTCAATAGTGGGAACTGGTTAAACAGTCTCTGTAAGGCTGTCATCTCATATCTGACAGTGGATTTTGAAGTCTTCAGGGTAGTCACTTAGGGAGGGAAGATGGATAGAAAGTGGGGAGAACAAAGACCTGCTGGAATCCATGAGAATATGCTGGAACCCATGTCAGTTCTCACTGGGTGAGTCATCATGCGTGTCCTGCAGGAGAAGTTGGTGTCCTTTGTCCTGACGCACGAGTGGCAGAAGATGCAGGTGGATCTGGGGCGAGTGGAGTCACCATAGATTCCCTTACCTGAGGGTGAGTTATATGTCTGGTTGCTGCCTCACAACAGCGAGGTGAGCTGGCAGATAACCAACAATATGTGTGAGCTACAAAAAAAAATGCCTGCTTCTTCCTTCTGAGCATAAGAAACAAGAATGGCCATCGCTCCACTTTTATACTCCACAGTTTTTGGCCCTCTCTAAATGGAACTTCAGGTGGATAGGAATTCTGAGAATGTAGCTCAGTTTAGCCACGTCGCCATATTACAGAGTCACCACATTCTTGCATCCTTTACGCTGATTTTGTGCCTCCTCTCCCTACCTGGTTTCAGGGTGCTCTTTTGGAGAGATGAGCTCAGGCTACTGAGTTGCTTTCGCTGTAAGTGTTTACTTCCCTGCTGGGCAAACAGATGACATAATGAGAAGTAATCCTGACTATGCACTGTGGCACTCAGGAGAGTGTCCTCCTTTTCCTACCCTGAGGACAGGCTGAGTATCTTGCCACCACAGAGAAGTGCCTGCGTGATGATGCAGCCAAAGCAGGAGAAAGGGGTCCAAGAGTTGCCAGCAGAAAACCCTGACAGCATTGTCAGAATCCCTGAGTCCAGCCCTGCTCACCTTGGCCTTTCTAGTTACGTGAGCCAATGCATGCTTTTTGCTTAATCCAGTTTCAGGTGGCTGTTTTGTATTTTGAAGCCCAGTGATTTTGGAATTATACAAAGCCTATACATTTTATGTAGCACTTTTTGGTTCCCAAAGTGTTTCACATATGTGTTTATCATTGTGTGGATCATCTGGGAGACAGAAACCTTGTGAGATAATCATGGAAAGTGCTATTATGCAATTTTAAAGGTGAAATACTGGGAGAGTGTGTGTGGTGGTCAGAACCCAGTTCAACACCCAGGTCACACCTGCTGCTTCTTCCCTGTGGAACTGGGAGCAAGTTACCACCTTCTCTGAATCTCAGATTTCTTGCCTGAAAAACTAGGGAAATAATGCTGGGCATAGAGATTTTTTTAGTAGATTAGATGAAATGGCAAGTATGAAGCATTTAGTATAGTATCTGACCATAGCAGGGGGTCAGCTAGAACAAAGTAACTAGTATTAGAATTCCTGCCAAATCCCAGAGCTGATGAATGTTACGATGTGACCCAAACTAGGCTCAGCCCACTGTTTCTCACATCTCTCACAACACTCTCTCACTCTATCATGGGCTGTATACCCATGAATCACCACACACCTCTATGCACACTTGATTTTTGGAAGCTGCAGAGTAGTAGAGAAGTGCTTTGACGGCTATCAGAAACAAAACTGACCTAAGAGACATGGGCCTGCTCTTCTTCTGGAATCTTCCAACCCTTTCCCAAAGTGGTTTTAAACCATGAATTTTGATTTATACAAATATTGAAGGATATACCTAGAAAACCTATTAAGAAGACTCATAAACAAAGATTAACCACATCAATAAGACAACATGGGAGAAATGTATCACATAATTGGATATTTATTTTCATATTGGCAAAAAGTTAGCAAAAAGCAACAGACTCTCCCTGAATTTGCTGACCTCATTTCTCTTTCACTTAATATAATTGAAATATTGACATGCAAATTAAGTAGAGAACAACTGTCAGCTATTTTAAGTGCTTGTTGCTTCACTTGAAATAGATGAATAATTGCATCATATGCCTATATATTAGAAGAGGCAGGAGGTGTTTTCATGGGTCTGTTTCCTTTGTCTGTTTTCTTCTGGTTTTTGCCCGAGAAACTTAATAAGGTTTGTGTTTAATGATCTGATTGAAGCACCCATGTATCCAACCGGTTAACATAGTTATTAACTTATCATTTCCCAGACAAAAAAGTACCCCAATCCCATGTGTCTTAAGCCAGAAGGAAATTATTATATGTCCTAAACCTAAGCCATGCAATGAATAGTGTTTAACTTCCTGCATTCAAGCATTTCAACACCGCATATACACAGAATGTAGAAGAGGCAACACTATTATGAAGCTGGTATGCCTAGATTTGTTACTGAGATAATTCCATTTTTATTCTGCCATTAGTAATCTTGTTTTACTAGTTTTGGTTAAAGTGTAAGGAAAACCCAAGGTGACATAAATGCTAATTGTTATTCTGTGTTTATAAAGTTTCTCTTTAGAAAAATCACTCTCCAGGGATGCTCTGGAAAAACATATGCATGGAGATTATTCATGATTTTGTAGCCACTAGTTCCTTTCCTACCTGGAGAAGGTATATTCAAAGCCATTTTAATATCTTAGTACTCCAGTAGTCATTACAGAAGAGTCAATATTCCTTTTAATATTGGAATTATTACCCAGCAACTTGAAATGAGACTCACTGGGACTCATTCCAAAACCTAAGTATTCAGAAACTGCCTTTGCTCTGTTTACACAAGATGTCATTGCGGGGGGCTAAATTTAGAAGCAGGGCAGCAATGCACTGGGTGACTGCTCTCTTGAGATAATCTGTAGTTGAAGATCAGTAACCAAATTATTTTCCACTTCAGCGATGTTTACTTATGTATGCATATATATATGTATGTACGTAAGCAAAAGTGATGCACCGGGTAACCAGCTATCTGATTACCACCTCTTACAACAGTAAAGTGTGTTTCCAGTGAGCCCCAGGAGGCCTGCTTGGAAGCTGAGATGGAGCTGCTGGTGTGTGCATCACTGATGTGTGGTGGCACTTCAGGACTGAGGGATGATGGATGGTCTTACTGCTTTCTGCTTGGAGCCAGGAGTTATAGTTCAGTCTCTTTGTTCTCTCCTTGCAAGTAAAAATTTTATTATAAAGGATGGTTTGTGTACTTGCCCTAAATCCTTTTTGGTTCTTCTTATTTTATGACCACAGTGCTTCATTGTAGATTTTCTCCTGTTCCAATGCCTTCTTTTTGTCATTGATCATGCTGGCTGTAATAGAATTGCAGGCCTGACAGAGGGCCATGGGATGTCCTTTCCCAAATGGTGCTGAGGGGCTTTAACCCCTATCAGGGAGTCTCTTGACACACTATTGCAGGAAATGGTGTAACAATCCTGATAGGACAAAGCAGCAAGCAGAGGGACAGTAAAAGTGTACAGGCATCAACTTCATATGGTTTTATCTTCAGTGCTTCTGCTGAAGTTTATGACAAGGATCCCTTAGGATCCTTTGGAGTCCAAAATATAGGCAGTTAGGATGGTATACTTAGTTAATAAAACTCATAAGAGGTGACAAAATGAATTTTCTGGACCTTAGTCTGGCACAGGTTATCTTCCAGATAACAGCAAGAACAGGGTCTAGTAAGGCAGAATGAATGTGAAAAGAGGCTAGTCAATTAAAAAAAAATATTACCATGCATTGAAAATTTATTATATCCCAGATAAGGAACTAAGTGCTTTACATACATTATCTAATTTAATCTACTTACCAGCCTTTTCAGGCAATTTTTGTTATAACTAACATTTGCTGGGCTTTGCTAGATGCCAGGCACTGTGCTAAACTATCGGCATTAGCTCATTTTTTCTTCTCAATGACTTTACCTCTCACGTATCTCCCCAATATCTATTCACTCCTGCCAGGCTCTCCTGCCACCACCCTAGGCCAGGCCACCAACAATATTAAAAATTTTTTTTGCATAAAAGAAAAAGTTTACAGAAAAGATCACAATACAATAAGGTGTCCACATTTAAGTACGTCCCCATGGGACCACCCTGATCAAGATACGGAGCATCCCTAGCGTTCTACAGGGCTCCCTTGTGCTCCCTCCTGGTTGATACGCTCCCAGAGGAAATCCATGATCTGACTCCTATCACCATAAATTGATCTTGCTTGTTCTTGAACCTCATATAGATGGACACATACTGTGTATATCTAGGGTCTGGCTTCTTTCCTCTAACATATGTCCTTGAAATTAATTCATGTTGTGGCTTGCATAAATCAATAGTTTCTTCTTTTTTCTCTATTGTGTAGTTTTCCATTATATGAATATATGACAATTATTTGTCCACATACAACCGTTTCTTGCCTAAATGAGCCCCTTAATTGGTCTACTGGCATAATTACTTGGTTTCTAAGCTTTTCTCCACTCCATAGCCATAATGGTTACTCTGTCCATTCTAAGGGAGATTGGAACAATGAATCTGGCAAAAACTAGTGTTCTGACCAGTCTGGGTTGCATTTAGGGTAAACAGAGTCCAATGTAAGAATTTAAATGCAACATACGCTTATTGTGGTTTCTGCTCTTTAAGAGTACATAGGAAGTTCATAGGGAGACTATTCTATAAATTCATAAATTTCATTCAGTGTGACTCGTTGTATCATAGTGGTAGAATGCCAGATGCCAGGGAATTACAAAGGGGATGAAACCTTCCTCAAGATCCTGTCCTTGGCTTTGAGTCAACTCTCATTGAGAAACCTTCTAATTACTGATTGGCCTCCAAGATACTGGCTATCTGCAAGTGGGCCCTAACTGGGAGGCTGAAGCAGGTTGGTCAGGAGCATCACTGCTAAAACAATACACTGTGCTTCCAGGTCCACAGATTAGTCTGTTTTGTTGCCGTGTCTTGTGCTTGGCTAGTGTGATCCCATCCTTGAGAAACTGGCTGACTCCATGTGTATGGACAGGAGTTTGTTTCTGCTCTGAAATGCTGAGAATAAGACCCTCCTGCCAAATGCAGTACTGCCAGGTGACGTGATTTGGGTTCCAGATACTCCCTTTCTGACATCTGCAGCTCTGTACGTCCATGTTCAGTTCAGCACACTACACAAATTAGGCACTCAGTGTACAAGTTTGACCCAACGATGAAGCATAGTAAGAGGCTGATCTGCTTACTTAAAACAGGTGTTGAAGAGAAGACAAATAGTCAGCTTATTTACATAACAAAATATTTTTCTTCAGTTGATGAGGCCAAGTAAAGTCTATCTATACCTGAAACTCTCAAATGATTTCCTAATTTTTTCCAGTTCTGTCAAGAACGTGAGGCTCCACCTTATGACTAGATTAGGTTTTCCAAGTAGAATCACACAAAGAATTGAAAGTACTGCTTGGTTTTGTCATTGGTGTTTAGCAAGTAAAAGAGGTAATTTTTATTTCCAAGCATGTAAATAGCTTTGCTCTGAATTTGGTAAAAATTCAACAACAGGTTTTAGAAGTTTGTTTATTGAAATATTTTCAAAAAAGTATACAAATAATATACAGCTCTACAAACCATCCTAAGAAGAACATGCCAGGTCAAAGTTGGGCAACAATACGTATTCTACTCAGCTTTTGTGGCTGGTTTCCTCTGCTGTCTAAATAATTTCAAAGATTATCATGTTTGTGTATATAATAGCTTGTGGAACCATTTCTTCTCTTGTTGGGCACTTGAGTTTTATCCTTTTGCTGTTAAACAGTGCTGCAAAGGGACTATTTGTACAATTGATCTCTTTCTTTTGAGCTATTTTCTTGGAATGTAAAATTACTAGTACAAAAGTCATGAATTGTTTTAATTTCTATTTAATTTATACTGACTTGCCATAATGTCAGCATACATTACCTTCAATAATATTTATGAATACGTGTAGACTGGTGCTCAACATTGAGTTTTATAATTTTTAATTTATTTATCTTGTTTCATAGGAGTATAACAATATAAAAGACTTGATATGATCTATCTGCATTCATTTCCTTTCAATGAGTTGGCTAATAAAACTGGCAAATTAATGCAGGGACATCTTCTAATTGCATTTAAGGTTGTATGTGTATGGCATATTAGTGTTCAGTTATCTGAATTTAAAACTAAGCCAAAATATTTTTGATTTCTCATAAAACTTAAGAGAATCCCAGTGATTATTTTGGCTTGAGAAGGGGTTTGACCTGTCATGTACTTAAACTGAAATTCAGGCAGCATGTGCCTTGAGGGGTGGGTTTGTTTTGTTGACATAGAGAAGAGGGTCCCATTAACCTGAGATATCCATTTAGCTCTTTTAAAAAATTCACCATTTTATTGATATATAATTATAATATTATATTAGTTTCAAGTGTGCAATACAATGATTTTATATTTGTACATATTGAAAAATGATCACAATAAGTTTAGTTAACATCCACCACCACATGAAATTTTTTTGTTGAGAATGTCTAAGATCTACTCTTTAGCAGCTTTAAAATATATAATATGGGGATTAATGATGGAGGCATGAGAGGTGAGACAGAAACCTCCTCCCAAAACCATATATAATATGAAAACACAGCAAATACATCAAATCCTGAGAAAGCAACAGGAAAGAAGGCTGCAGCAGACTGTCTACACCTGGGGAAAACAGCAGACCTTAAGGAAAAGGGTAAAATACTAAAGCCATGATCCAGAGGGACCCAAGCCCTTCCCCCACCCCAGCTCACCAGAGAGAGGAAGAGAAATGGAGTGGAGAGGGGGTCGAGGCCTAGGACTGCTGAACACCCAGCCCCGGAGATCTGCTTTGAGAGAGCACGAACCTACATTGCATGGTGCTCTGGAGATTAGTGGGGTTGGAAAGCTAAGACAGGCAGAATAGCTGGAGAGACTTGAGATTCCAGCTGCTTGTGGAAAACAGGGATCCACAACTGGCCACTCTGGGACAAAAAAAGGTGGGCAGTCTGAGAGACTTCCTAACAGAGAGAGGGCTACTAAAGGGGCAAGGGTTGCACAGAGTTTGCAGCTCAGGAGAAAGGACAGGTGGACAAAATCATCCCGGCATACTCAGCTCATAAGCTTGGAAACTTTCAGGAGCTTCAGGTACTCCATCTCCCTGGCTGGTTACACAGCTCTGAGGCACCCCACCACCATATGCAGCCTTCTGTGCCTTCATCCCAGCTGGCACCTGCTTGCAAACTGGCTGCCCCCACCATTGCACCAGGCCAGCCAGAGGGCGGCCCTGCCTACGGCAGCTATAAATGCAAAGCATAGAGGCTTCTCCCTATGTGCTGGGCCCATTGGCCCTGGCAGTGGAGGAAGGCACTGAAGCTGGGAAGCAGGAAAAACTCTTTCCTTGTGACAGGCATCAGCACTGCTCACCTGCGACCCCCACCATTGCTCCAGGGGCTTAGCAGCTCCAGAGAGTAGGGCTTCTGGGCACTACAAATATGAAACATCAAAGGAACTTGGTTCAACCCCAAATCCAACAAACACCAGAAAGAGGGCCAAGTGAAACTGAACTCATCAATCTTCCTGAAAGAGATTTCATAATAAAAATCATAAACATGCTCAAGGAGCTACAGAAAAATATTCAAGACCTCAGGGAAGAATTCAGGAATGAGATACAAATGTTGAAGAATACAGTATCTGAAATGAAAGATACAATGGAGGAATTTAAAAGCAGATTAGATGAAGTAGAGGAGACAGTAAATGAAACAGAAATCAGAGAACAGGAATACAAAGAAGCTGAGGCACAAAGAGAAGAAAAGGATCTCTAGGAATGAAAGAATATTGAGAGAACTGTGACCAATCCAAACAGAACAATATTCGCATTATAGTGGTACCAGAAGAAGAAGAAGAAGAGAGAAAAAGGGATAGAAAGTCTTTAAGGAAGTATTTGCTGACAACTTCCCCAATCTGGTGAAAGAGATAGTCTCTCAGGCCATGGAGGTACAAAGATCTCCCAACACAAGGGACCCAAGGAATATAACACGAAGACATATAACAATTAAAATGGGAAAGATCAAGGATAAGGACAGAGCATTAAAAGCAGCCAGAGAGAGAAAGAAGATCACATACAAAGGAAAACCCATCAGGCTGTCATCAGACTTCTCAACAGAAACCTTACAGGCCAGAAGGGAGTGGCACAATATATTTAATGCAATAAAGCAGAAGGGTCTCAAACCAAGGATACCCTATCCGGCAAGATTATCATTAAAATTTGAAGCAGGGATTAAACAAATTCCAGATATGCAAAAGCTGAGAGAATTTACCTCCTACAAACCATATCTACAGTGTATTTTGGAGGGACTGCTATAGATGGAAGTGATCCTCAGACTAAATAGCTGTCACCAGAGGAAATAAAACCACAGTAAAGAAAGTAGACTAATTAATTAATAAGCAGATGAAAAATCAAATCAACCACCCCCAAAGTCAGTCAAGGGATAGACAAAGAGTACATAAAATGATACCTAATATATAAAGAATGGTAGAGGAAGAAAAAGGAGGAAAAAAAATGAACATTTAGATTGTGTTTTTAATAGCATACTAAGTGAGTTAAATTAGACTGTTAGATAGTAAGGAAGTTACCCCTGAACCTTTGGTAACCATGAATCTAAAGCCTGCAATGGCAATAAGTACATACCTATTGATAATCACCCTAAATGTAAATGGTCTGAAGGCACCAATCAAAAGACATAGAGTCACTGAATGAATAAAAAAACAAGACACATCAATAAGATGCCTACAAGAGACTCACTTCAAACCCAAAGATATACACTGACTAAAAGCGAAGGGATGGTGAAAGGTATTTCATGCAAACAATAGGGAGAAAAAAGCAGGAGTTGCAGTACTTGTATCAGACAAAATAGACTTCAGAACAAAGAAGTAACAAGAGACAAAGAAGGACATTACATAATGATAAAGGGGTCAACCCAATAAGAAGATATAACCATTAAAAATATCAAAGCACCTAATACAGGAACACCTACATATGTGAAACAAATGCTAACAGAATTAAAGGGGGAAATACAATGCAATGCATCCATTTTAGGAGACTTCAACACACCACTCACTCCAAAGGACAGATCAACCAGACAGAAAATAAGTAAAGAGACAGAGGCACTGAACAATGTATTAGAACAGGTGGACCTAACAGACATCTACAAAACACCCCTTTCAAAAGCAGCAGAATACACATTCTTCCCAAGTACACATGGAACATTTTCAAGAATAGATCATATATCAGGCCACAAAAAGAACCTCAGTAAATTAAAAAAGATTGAAATTGTATCAAGCAGCTTCTAAGACCATAAAGGTATGAAACTAGAAATAAATTATCAAAGAAAATGAAAAATCCCACAAACACATGGAGGCTTAACAATATGCTCCTAAATAATCAATGGATCAATGACCAAATAAAAACAGAGATCAAGCAATGTATGGAAACAAATGACAACTATAATTCAACACTGCAAAATCTGTGGGATAACGTTAAGGCCGTGCTAAGAGGGAAGTATATTGCAATACAGGCTACCTCAGAAAAGAAGAACAATCCCATATGAACAGTCTAAATTTACAATTAAGAAAACTAGAAAAAGAAGTACAAATGAGGCCCAAAGTCAGTAGAAGGAGGGACATAATAAAGATTAGAGCAGAAAGAAATAAAATTGAGAAGAATAAAAGAATCAATGAACATGAGCTGGTTCTACAAGAAAGTAAACAAAATAGATAAACCCCTAGCCAGACTTATCAAGAAAAAAAAGAGAGTCTACACACATAAACAGAATTAGAAATGAGAAAGGAAAATCACTATGGACACCACAGAAATACAAAGAATTATGAGAGAATGCTATGAAAAATCATATGCTAACAAACTGGATAACCTAGAAGAAATGGACAACTTTCTAGAAAAATACAACCTTCCAAGGCTGACCCAGGAAGAAACAGAAAATCTGAACAGACCAATTACCAGTAATGAAATTGAATTGGTAATCAAAAATTACCTAAGAACAAAACGCTAGGATCAGATGGCTTCACCACTAAATTTTATCAAACATTTAGAGAAGACCTAATACCCATCCTCCTTAAAGTTTTCCAAAAAGTAGAAGAGGAGGGAACACTTCCAAACTCATTCTATGAGGCCAGCATCAGTCTAATACCAAACCAGGCAAAGACACCACAAAGAAAGAAAACTACAGACCAATATCCCTGATGAACATATATGCAAAAATACTCAACAAAATATTAGCAAACCGAATTAAAAAATACTCAAAAAGATCATCCATCATGATCAAGTAGGATTTATTCCAGGGATGCAAGTGTGGTACAATGTTCGAAAATCCACTAACATCATCCACCACATCAACAAAAGAAGGACAAAAACCACACGATCATCTCCATAGATGCTGAAAAAGCATTTGACAAAATTCAGTATCCATTCATGAAGAAATGGTCAACAAAATGGGTATAGAGGTCAAGTACCTCAACATAATAAAGGCCATACACGATGAACCCACAGCCCACATTATACTTAACAGTGAAAAGCTGAAAGCTTTCCCTTTAAGATTGAGAATAAGACAAGGATGCCCACTCTCCCCACTTTTATTCAACATAGTTCTGGAGGTCCTAGCCATCACAGTCAGAAAACACAACGAAATAAAAGGCATCCAGATTTGTAAGGAAGGAGTTAAACTGTTACTGTTGGCAGATGACATGATATTGTATTAAAAAGCCCTAAAGAATCCACCCCAAAACTACTAGAACTAATACCTGAATTCAGCAACATTGCAGGATACAAAATTAATACACAGAAATCTGTTGCATTCCTATATACTAACAATGAACTAGAAGAAAGAGAAATCAAGAAAACAATTTCATTCACAATTGCATCAAAAAGAATAAAATACCTAGGAATAAACCTAACCAAGTAAGTGAAAGACCTATACCCTGAAAACTACAAGACACTCATGAGAGAAATTAAAGAAGATACCAATAAATGGAAATACATACCATGCTCAAAAATGGCCATCTTGCCTAACACAATCTACAGATTCAATGCAATCCCTATCAAAATACAAACAGCATTCTTCAACGAACTAGAGCAAATAGTTCAAAAATTCGTATGGAATCACAAAAGACCCCGAATAGCCAAAGCAATCCTGAGAAGGAAGA
The DNA here is from genome assembly GCA_032199065.1 of Smutsia gigantea. Taxonomy (NCBI): domain Eukaryota; kingdom Metazoa; phylum Chordata; class Mammalia; order Pholidota; family Manidae; genus Smutsia; species Smutsia gigantea. The sequence continues at coordinate 97,762 of JAVSCE010013632.1, forward strand.
ATAAAGCTCAGGCGATTACTCTTCCCAACTTCAAGCTCTACTACAAAGCCACAGTAATCAAGACAATTTGGTACTGGTGCAAGAACAAACCCATAGATCAATAGAACAAATAGAGAGCCCAGATATAAACCCAAGCATATGTGGCCAACAAATATATGAAGAAGGAGCCATGGATATACAATGGTGAAATAACCTCTTCACCAACTGGTGTTGGCAAAACTGGGCAGTGACATGTAAGAGAATGAAATTGGATTATTATCTAACTCCATACTCAAAAATAAATTTGAAATGGATCAAAGACCTGAATGTAAGTCATGAAACCATAAAACTCTTAGAAGAAAACATAGGCAAAATTCTCTTGAATATAAACATGAGCAACTATTTCCTGAACTCATCTCCTCAGGAAAGGGAAACAAAAGCAAAAATGAATAAATGGGACTACATCAAGCTAAAAATTTTCTGTATAGCAAAGGACACCATCAGTAGCACAAAAACGCGTCCTACAGTATGGGAGAATATATTTGTAAATGACATATCCGACAAGGGGTTAACATCCAAAATATATAAAGAACTCACACTCCTCAACACCCAAAAAGCAAATAACCTGATTAAAAAATGGGTCGAGGATATGGACAGACAATTCTCAAAGGAGAAATTCAGATGGCCAATAGGCACATGAAAAGATGCTCCACATTGCTAATCATCAGAGAAGTGCAAATTAAAACCACAATGAGATATCACCTCATGCCAGTTAGGATGGCCAACATAGAAAAGACTAGAAACAACAAATGCTGGTGAGGATACAGAGAGAGGGGAACCCTCCTGCACTGCTTATGGGAATGTAAATTAGTTCAACCATTGTGGAAAGCACTATGGAGGTCCCTCAAAAAACTAAAAATAGAAATAACTTTTGACCTGGAAATTCCACTCCTAGGAATTTACCCAAAGAAAACAAGTTCTCAGATTCAAAAAGACATGCACCGCTATGTTTATTGCAGCACTATTTACAATAGCCAAGAAATGGAAGCAACCTAAGTGTCTATCAGTAGATGAATGGATAAAGAAGAAGTGGTACATATACACAATGGAATATTATTCAGCCATAAAAAGAAAACAAATCCTACCATTTGCAGCAACATGGATGGAGCTAGAAGATTTTATGCTCAGTGAAATAAGCCAGGCGGAGAAAGACAAGTACTAAATGATTTCCCTGATTTGTGGAGTATAACAACGAAGCAAAACTGAAGGAACAAAACAGCAGTAGACTCACAGATTCCAACAAGGGACTAGTAGGTACCAAAGGGGAGGGGTAAGGGAGGGTGTGGGGGGGGAGGAGGGAGAAGGGGTTTGAGGGATATTATGATTAGTACACATGGTGTGGTGGGGGTCACAGGGAAGGCAGTACAGCACAGAGAAGACAAGTAGTGACTCTGTGGCATCTTACTATGCTGATGAACAGTGATTGCAATGGGGTGTGTGGGGGGATTTGTTAATATGGGTGAATGCAGTAACCACATTGCTTTTCATATGAAACTTTCATAAGATTGTATATCAATGACACCTTAATAAAAAAATATGTATATAATAATACTATGTTAACTATAGTCACTGTGCTGTACATTAGATCCCCAGGACTTATGTATTTCACAAGTAGAAGTTTGTATGTTTTGATTCCCTGACCCATATTGCCCACCCACACTCCATTTAGCTCTTTAAAAAGCAGAGTAACAGGCCACCTACAAAGCAAGTTTGCTGAGATTGAAGCCTTAATGCTTGGCCTCCCTCACTTGCTGTTGGCCATTAGTGTTTTGTGGTCCAGGGAAGAGCATATAACAATATGTTGGCTAAGCATGACATAGCCTAATCCTTTTGAAGGAAAAAGCTACCAAGAGCTGAGGCCTCTAATAAATGATGGAAAATTGGGCATAGATTATGAGTTAGGCATTTGGACACAAAGTACCTGAATTGAGTTGCCATGAGTTATCTTGACTAATTTTACAAGGATCTAGCTTTTGACATAAGAACTATGACTTCTTGGGAGGCAGTGTGGTGTAATAATAAAGAACATGGGCTTTGGAGACAGAGCTGGATTTCAGTCCTGCCTTTTTCACCTACTAGTTACGTGAACTGGGAGACATTCTTAGGCTCTCTAAGCCTTAGCTTCACTATCTGAAAAATGGGAGTCAAACTAACCTCTAAGAGTAATTGTCAAGTTAAAATGAGGTTATATACATAACATCTGACACAGAAGCTGTGTTCTACGTATATTGGGTATTATTATGTTTCCATGGATAAATGTATAAACCCATAACTTGAAGAAGATAGTGAGGGCTGCCCAAAAGGGTAAAAAAGAATTTGTTGCTTCTGTATCTTGCAAAGGTGGCTTCAGGAGAGGAAATGAGCCTGAGTTTCCTTCCTGTTGTCCTTCCAGAGAGCTTCTGGAAAGTTTCCATAAGCAGGTGGCAGAGACCTAAGCTGGGATTCCTAACTGATAAAAAGCATTGAGAGCCATGACTATTTTTTTTCTATTTTTGAAAAAGTCCCATTGTATCCTTTGGGTGTTCTTTCTTTTAGAGAGGAAACAGGGTAGTGTAAACTAAATATAACCTACCATAAAAACTATTCATGGATTTTTTTAAGTGAAATTTTAGAAAGCATGTTGTCTCTACGGATTTTCAGGTTGCTAAAACCTTAAAAGAGTGCAAAAGGAGAACTTTTTGTTATTTGTGGAGAAAGAAAGATGATCTAGAGTTCCTGGGGTCTACACACCGTATTTACTCGATGAATACGACTGTTTTCATGACTTTTGTGAAATATACCAATTGTGTCTATTCTCATATCAAAGTGCTAATCCAAGTCACTTTGTGTCTAAAATGCAAAACAAAATATTGTCATCCATGCTTAATCCCTCACTAGAGGCAGAGTATTGGGTTTTGATGCCCATGATCAGCTTTGAAACTCCAAATGGATTATTCCCATAGCATCTGCCAGGCAGGCTTCTTAGCTGCCAAGTGGTTTTGGGAGCTATGGATGAAGTCTGGAACTATTCTGGGCACATCTTTTAGCTGCCTGTAATGTGTTAATTGACTTGGTTGATAGGCAGCCGCATCCCTCACATGCCGGCCCCAGCTGTGCAGCCAGTGCCCCCCCGGGGTCCTCTGGCAGACAGCATGGAAAGCTCTTCTCATGAGAGCAAAGGTGTCATCTGATGGGTCTGGTACAGTTCTTCATAAAATGGGAAGCCCACTGAACATGCTTCATCTCAGATCCTCCCTGCAATATGTCATTGTGGAAGAGAATGAGCTTTTCAGGCCACATTTTCCTGATCACTTTCCTCATTGATTGGGAGTGACAAGGGGAAGGAAAGGCATTTAGACAAGGGCATGGGAAAACTCTCCAAAACTAACTTATCTTAACATTTTAAAATGTCATGACTAATAAATGAATGCTTTGATTTTTGGACTGTGATCTCCATAATCATGTTGTTTTCTTATAACTCTTGGATTTTTTGTCTTTATTATAATATGTATAAGAAACACAAATTCGTAGGCCTTTTTTTATAGACCTAGAAAGAATCTTAGGCATCAGTCCAATTTACTGTATTTATATTATCAGTTCTACTCTAAGTTACCACATTTATGATAGAATGCAATTCAAAGAGGGCAGGTGATTTACCTTGTTTACTATAGTATTAAAACTGCATAAAAGTACTGTCAGACACCCAGTGGATGCTTAATGAAATTTTGTGAATGAGTGAAGGAACACCTATTTTTAAAATAAAAGGTAACATCTTAATGGGGCATCTCAAAGGAAACCTCAGTTTTTCCATTAGAAGCACTGAGTTTGTTTTCTTTTTTAAACCTTTTTGATGTTTACAGGAGTCATCAGGGGATGTGGTCTGTGGGGTTTTCCACTGCATCGGAGAGCCACAGGCTGGAAATACTGGGCAACCAGCAGTTTGGAACATTGACTCTGATCAGGCCCTTACATCCCTTGCTTTTGCTCACGTTACACAAATTTAGGAGAGATGTTCAGCCTTCTCTAGAAACGTGTTTCAATTGATATTCTTTCCTTGTGCATCTAACCTGAAACTATCCTGCTACAAAGAGCTTGCTTAGTTTTCTTTGCTTCTTAGTGCAAAGAAGAGTTTGTCCATATATTTTACATTCATATTTTTTAGAAAACTGTCATCTTGCTCTTCCAATTTTTTCTTTAACATCATTCAACAATATTTATGGAGTCTCTATTATGAGCCTAGCACTCTGCTTTCCCACCGCTACATACCTTATTTACAAGAACTTTGACAACATTTTCCATTCTTTTCTAAATTTTCTCCCATTTGTTCACAGCTTGCTTTAAGTATGAGTCCACAAAACTAGACATAAAACAGTGAGTGTGTGAGGAAAAGCAGTTCGTGCCCAGGTTCTTAAGGGAGACCTAGTATCCCTTTTATTTATACCAGAAAAATGGACATTGATACATGCAGGTGTGGCATAGGGAAAGGGGGTTATGACCACAGAGATGGTAGGAAACTTGATGTTTTCTGAAATGTCTCTGCTGGGATATAATTTTTCTTTCATAGGAAATAAATAGCATGCTATAATCAAACTTACAAAATGTTGGAAGTTTTCTTGCTTTGGCTCTGTAATAGAGAGTTACTGCCATAGTTATGTAATAAGCCATCCTCAAACTCAGAAGCTTATAAAAATGAGCATTTACTCTCATGCTCATAGGTCTGCAGGTCCATTACACAGTTGATCACATCTCCACTGGCATTGGCTGGGTGGCTCTGCTCAGGCTACCAGTTATCAGGCTGGTCTCTAGGGCATGGGAGGGGCCCTATCTGTCCACATGTTCCATCATCCTCATTGAGCCAGTGGCTACCCAAAGCATGCTCTTCTGAGGAGGCATAGGCATAGAAGAGGCAAGCATGTTGAAGGCTTCTATTAATGTCTCATTGGCTAACATTTTTTTGGTTGAAGTAAATCATATGTCCAAATCCAGTATCAGTGGGGACAAAGAAGGATAGCGTACCCACAGTGGGAGAAGGCAGGGAGTGGATATCTGCTGAATAGTAATCTAAATTATCACCCAGCCCGCTTGTCTGTACACTTTACCAAGGCAGGACTTTTGTCTATTTTACCTGCCCCTGCCTCTGGGGCTTGCAAATGGAGTGGCTCAATGAACATTTGTCAAATGAATGAAGAGGCCATGGGCATTCTCAGAATAGGATTGATATCAACCAAGTAGGCTCTTTTCCTTACAACAAAGGCATTCATTTTAATAAAAGGTATTTTTAAATGTATGACACAATGTATACTAAGATAACTGTCATGTGTACACAAATATATTCACATGTCTATATTCCTATATCCTTTGTATGTGTCCTACCGTCAGATAATTTGAGGCACCACCCTGGAAAGGAGGCCCTCCCACCCTGCACACGCACGAGGGCCTCCCGTGACTTGCAGTGACTGCAGAGGCCGCCCAGCGGTGAGCTGTTCTGCCCCAAGCCTCCTTGCCTGACCAGCGTGTCTGCTGAACGTGAGTCACTCGGTGGAGATTGCTGCCGGCCAAATTCCCCTGTTGCAGCAGCCTTGACCAGCTGGGTCACATGGCTTGAAGCTGTGCTGCAGGGAGTGTTCAAGTGTCTCTGCCATCCACTCCACTTAGGATCAGCCAAGACAACTCACGCTTCCCTATTGCCCTGCCCTTGCTGATCCTGACACTTGGTACCAGAAACGGGCCCGACCTGCAGTTGCATCCCCGGAAATGAGAGTGATCCTGGCCAGTTCTCAACCTTGACGATAGTTTCTGGGAGTCAAGAGCCACTGATGAATTGCCCTCAGGAAGCCAAATAGTTTATCTAAGGCAGACCAAGTCTGGCTGCTAAATAAATGGTTGTTTTGTCCTAAATTTGGGCTGGGTTGAAACTTCATGAGGAAAAAAGGCAGGGTGATTAGTTATTTCAAATACATCAACAGAATGTAAATTTGGGGCGGGCAAGCTGTCAACATTATCATCCCAGTGACTAGCGCCAGGGCTGGCTCATGGCACATGTCCTATTAGTGTTCTTTAATGTATGAGAGAAAAGCATTTGCATTCTTCCAATTATTTATGTTTGGCCTTACAATAAAAATTTCAACATGCTATAGTGTAATGTTATTAAATTAGTGATACTGTAAAATTAAATGAATTTTGATTCAATAAGTTATGTGTTTTTTGAGCAGTAACTGGCACATAGGAAGCATTACATAGTATTTGATAGAGTAAAACAAGCTCCAAACTAGAATGAAGTGACTTTCTTCTTAATTGTTTTTATAATTTGGGGCAAAGTACAAATAGTCTAAGTTCTCTACCTGGCTCCCTGTTTTCCTTCAGACAGATCCTATCATTTAAAGTGAGGACAGTGATGAGAATAACAATACTGTAATAATGACACTTAGCATATACTGAACATTTACTATGCCTCAGGCACTCTGCTGCGGGGTTTGCATGTATTGTTTCATTAACTCTTAAAACAAGTGTATGAGGCGAAACATATTATATAATTAGCTTTTTTTTTTTTTGCAAAGGAACCCCTGGCTCTCTCAGATAGTGAATGAGAAGCCAGTGTTTCTGACTCCAGACTCTGTGTCTTTTACTGCTATGTTTCCAACATCACAGGAGACTGCAGGTGGAAGTCCTCTTCGTGTCCCTGTTGAAGACACACTGATACCAAGTGCTGGCTGAAACAGGCATATGCGTTTAATAAAGTGCCTCTGAAAACTCAGCTTTCTGTCTGGAGACTAAGTATTGGAGACTGTGTTTTTTAACATGTTTCTTAATAGTTTTGCCTGAACTGCAGGAAGAACCCAAATCTCCTTTCCTCTGAGGTCTTCTTGGCTCAGACTCTATCTCGAGTAAGTATGAAAAGAGATGGCAATAATGTCTACAGTGAGGTTAATTAAGCGGACTGGGTTTTCTATAGCTACAAATTCCATGGAGGACCGTTTAGAGAGTTTAACTGAGATGCTAGATTCCACTGTGTCTCTTGGGTCAAGGAGTCTGCACCATGAGCATCTCCGTGGGGCAGTACCGGCTGCCTCCCATGGTTTGCTGCTGGGAAATTATCGAGCAGGTGTTTGTGTGTGTGTGTGTTTATATGTTGCTCTCAGCTGACACACCCAGAATGCAGCCAAGTACACGCTTTGCTGAGTTAGTCTTTACTTTGAATCGCTCTGGAGAAGACGATGCATTGAGGTTCCCTGTGGAGAATAATGCCCAGAAGAGGCTGTGTGCAGGCTGACAGTGCTCTGCTAATCCTTACCTTGCTTCTGACACTTTCCTGGGTGGGTTCCATTGCTGGGGCTCCATGAGCAGCGGTTCCCTTGACAGCAAGAGAAAAAAGGGACTCACACTTGCAGCCCTCTGATCCCCGTGTAACTCCTCACTGACATGAAGGAATGCGCATCCTTCCAAGTGACACCTGTGAAAGCCACACTGGTCACTCACCGAGAGGCCACACATTCAGAGGGCAGTAAGGGGCTCTGTGTTTCAGGGTTTACTTGTGGCAGACAGCACAGTTCCCAAGGTGATGTAGCAGCAGCCCATTCATCAGGTTCAGGGGGACACTGGCAAAAACCAGCCCATGTTACCTGTAGAGCAGTAGACCAGGTATGACTCCACATATCAAGTTTCCTGGGACCAGAGAGCTTGAATGTAGCCCAAGAATCTGCCTCTTCTGCTTCAAGGGTCACCTTCTTCTACTGTACTTGATGAAAGGGGTTGTCAGTTCCACTGATTTGTTACCTGGCCCTTAACCATCTTTCTCATCACTACCCTAGTTTCTGCTTGAAATGGCAGGACCATAGGCCTCCCCCCATGTAAACCTGCTCTGCAGTGCTGGTCCCACAGAGAAGTTAAAAAAATCCTTTACTGCTTTATATCTAAATTACCCACAGAGTCCCTAACTGAAGGTTGCTGTGTGTAGACCTTCACCAACGGTTTTTGGGTAACAGGGGTTTCGTGTTCCTTAGCACAGGATGGAACAGGGTAATGTTGAAAATGGGAAGCTAGGAGACTCCTTAGGAACAGTGTAATTCGTCAGTGTCTTGATCATTTACCCCAGAGAATTTTTCTGGCTTCCCTACCTTGTTAGGGGTCTTTTCTCTTCTCCTCACTTCCTGCAAGAACCCGCAACACCCACTTCACTCTCCCGCTGTTATGCCTAATAATTCAGTTTTCACATCTCCCATTCCTACCCAAACTAGTTCCTTGACCTGCTTTTGTGTGGTCAAAAGCTAAATAAGGAGTTTTGCTAAAAGAGAAGTCCTCACATAAGCTCTACCTTCAGCTATCCAAAGAACCAGCAAGGCTTTGAAATTAGATTTCTTCCCTTTGATATAAAGATCAAATTCTTTGGTAGAACCCTCTTACCTGTTTTGGTAAGGGGAAGGAGAATGGTGGAAAAATATATTAATGTCCTCTTTTTCCTATGTTCTTCCTGATACCTACAGGAAGACCCCAGGAATAAAATTTTATCCCCTCGCTCTGAATTCTATTATAATGTTGACTTTTCCAAATTCCTAGTTAAGCTTAGGGCAGAAATAGATCTTATTTAGGATGTTACCCACTCTAACCAGGGAATAAATTCCGCCAACAATCTGAGTGAATTGGGAAACAGATCCTTTCCCATTTAGGCCTCTCTGTGAGAGCACAGCTCAGCTGCCACTGGCTGCAGCCTGTGAGACCTTGGATAGAGGACTCGGCTAAGCTATGCTGAGACCTGTGACCATGGAATCTGTGAGATAATAAACCTGTGCTGTTTTAAGCCACCATGCTTGTGGCAATTTGCTATGCAGCAATAAATAACTAACACAAGCACCTACCTCACAAAATTGTTAGAATTAAGTGAATTAAAATAGCTAAAGTGTTCAGAAATATGCCTGACACACAGATGTTAGCTATTAAAATATTAAGGACTTTTGTAAATATACTCTCATAGTCACTCAATCAATGATTATTTACTGGGTGCTTACTCTGTGCCTATATAATCTCTTTTTTCAAATTTACAGTCTTGTGGGAAAGTAATTCATTACAAATATTTGTAACTATAAGATGTGCTCTTAAGAAAAAATCCCGAATGCTATGGGAAGACATAGAGAGACCTAACAATGACTTAAGGTCGGAGAAGGATTCATTGAGGAAGTAATGTTTAAGCAGCATAATGAAGGCAGAGGAGGAGAAAGGGATAAACAGTAGGAGAAGGTTAGTTCGGGTCAACATTGTGCAAAAGAACTTTCTGAGGTGATAGAAATGTCCTGTGTCAGATCTGTTCAACCCAACAGGCACTAGTCATATATGGCAATTGACTGCTTTAAATGTGGCCAGTGCAACCAATTAATTTTAAATTACACTTTATTCATTTGCATTTAAATAATCTAACATTTGCATTTAAGTAATCCCACAAGTGGCTAGAGTTTACAATATTGGATGGTGTAAGGGAAGAGGGTGCAATATGTGAAAGTATCCTAAGGCTAGAGAAAACATTTTATTTAAGCAAATGACACAAGTTTGGTTTGACTGAAGCTAAGACTGTACATACTTATAGTTCCGTTAATCAGCCAAACTCCAATAATACTAGCAAACACTTGCACAGCACTTATTTGGTTCCAGGCACTGGTTTAGGCATCTTCCATATGTAAACTTATTTATACCTCACAACTACCCCTGCATTACAAACGTACAATGTGGTTCAACTAACTCACCCATGGTGACGTGGCTAGTGATGAGCTAAACTGGCAGGTAGGCTGGGTCCACAGTGTGTTTTTTTTTTTAATTTAATTTATTTTATTATCATTAATTTACAATTACATGTGCAATATTACGATTATTAAACTACCCCTTCATCAGGTCCCCACCACCAACCCCATTACAGTCACTGTCCATCAGCGTAGTGAGATGCTATAGAATCACTACTTGTCTTCTCTGAGTTGTACTGCCCTCCCCGTGCCCCCCCAACATTACATCTGCTAATCGTAATGCCCCTTTTTCCCTCTTATCCCTGCCTTCCCGCCCATTTTCCCCAGTCCCTTTCCCTTTGGTAACTATTAGTCCGTTCTTGGGTTCTGTGAGTCTGCTGCTGTTTTGTTCCTTCAGTTTTTTTCTTTGTTCTTATACTCCACATATGAGTGAAATCATTTGATACTTGTCTTTTTCGGCTTGGCTTATTTCACTGAGCATATACCCTCTAGCTCCATCCATGTTGTTGCAAATGGTAGGATTTGTTTTCTTCTTATGGCTGAATAATATTCCATTGTGTATATGTACCACATCTTCTTTATCCATTCATCTACTGATGGACACTTAGGTTGCTTCCATTTCTTGGCTATTGTAAATAGTGCTGCAATAAACATAGGGGTGCATATGTCTTTTTCAAACTGGGCTGCTGCATTCTTAGGGTAAATTCCTAGGAGTGGAATTCCTGGGTCAAATGGTATTTCTATTTTGAGTCTTTGAGGAACCTCCATACTGCTTTCCACAATGGTTGAACTAATTTGCAGTCCCACCAGCAGTGTAGGAGGTTCCCTTTTCTCCACATCCTCGCCAACATTTGTTGTTGTTTGTGTTTTGGATGTTGGCCATCCTCACTGGTGTGAGGTGATATCTCATTGTGGTTTTAATCTGCATTTCTCTGATGATTAGCGATGTGGAGCATCTTTTCATGTGCCTGTTGGCCATCTGAATTTCTTCTTTAGAGAAGTGTCTATTCATGTCCTCTGCCCATTTCTTAATTGGATTATTTGCTTTGTTTGTTAAGGTGCATGAGTTCTTTATATATTTTGGATGTCAACCCTTTATCAGATACGTTTTTTATGAATATATTCTCCCATACTGTAGGATGTCTTTTTGTTCTACTGATGGTGTCCTTTGCTGTACAGAAGCTTTTCAGCTTGATATAGTCCCACTTGTTCATTTTTGCTTTTGTTTCCCTTGCCGGGGAGATATGTTCATGAAGAAGTTGCTCATGTTTATGTCCAAGAGATTTTTGCCTATGTTTTTTTCTAAGAGTTTTATGGTTTCATGACTTACATTCAAGTCTTTGATCCACCTTGAGTTTACCTTTGTGTATGGGGCTAGACAGTAGTCCAGTTTCATTCTCTTACATGTAGCTGTCCAGTTTTTCCAACACCAGCTGCTGAAGAGGCTGTCATCTCCCCATTGTATATCCAAGGCACTTTTATCAAATATTAATTGACTGTATATGTTTGGGTTAATGTTTGGATTTTCTATTCTGTTCCACTGGTCTGTGGGTCTGTTTTTGTGCCAATACCAAATTGTCTTGATTACTGTGGCTTTGTAGTAGAGCTTGAAGTCAGGGAGTGTAATTCCCCCTGTTTTATTCCTCCTTCTCAGGATTGATTTGGCTATTCGGGGTCTTTTGTGGTTCCATATGAATTTTAGAATTATTTGTTCCAGTTCATTGAAGAAAGCTGTTGGTAGTTTGATAGGGATTGCATTGAATCTGTAGATTGCTTTAGGTAGTATAGCCATTTTGACAATATTGATTCTTCCTAGCCAAGAGCATGGGATGCATTTCCATTTGTTAGTGTCCTCTTTAATTTCTCTTAGGAGTGTCTTGTAGTTTTCAGAGTACAGGTCTTTCACTTCCTTCGTTAGGTTTATTCCTAGGTATTTTATTCTTTTTGATGCAATTGTGAATGGAATTGTTTTTCTGATTTCTGTTTCTGTTAGTTTATCATTAGTGTATAGGAAAGCAACAGATTTCTGTGTGTTAATTTTGTATCCTGCAACTTTGCTGAATTCAGATATTAGTTCTAGTAGTTTTGGAATGGAATCTTTAGGGTTTTTTATGTACAGTATCATGTCATCTGCAAATAGTGACAATTTGACTTCTTCTTTACCAATCTGGATGCCTTGTATGTCTTTGTTTTGTCTGATTGCTGTGGCTAGGACCTCCAGTACTATGTTGAATAACAGTGGAGAGAGTGGGCATCCTTGTCTTGTTCCCGATCTTAGATGAAAAGCTTTCAGCGTCTCGCCGTTAAGTATGATGTTAGCTGTGGGTTTGTCATATATAGCCTTTATGATGTTGAGGTACTTGCCCTCTATACCCATTTTGTTGAGAGTTTTAATCAGGAATGGATGCTGAATTTTGTCAAATGCTTTTTCAGCACCTATGGAGATGATCATGTGGTTTTTGTTCTTCTTTTTGTTGATGTGGTGGATGATGTTGATGGATTTTCGAATGTTGTACCATCCTTGCATCCCTGGGATGAATCCCACTTGATCATGGTGTATGATCCTCTTGATGTATTTTTGAATTCGGTTTGCTAATATTTTGTTGAGTATTTTTGCATCTACGTTCATCAGGGATATTGGTCTGTAATTTTCTTTTTTGGTGAGGTCTTTGCCCGGTTTTGGTATTAGAGTGATGCTGGCTTCATAGAAAGAGTTTGGAAGTATTCCCTCCTCTTCTATTTTTTGGAAAACTTTAAGGAGAATCGGTGTTATTTCTTCTCTATATGTCTGGTAGAATTCAGAGGTGAATCCCTCAGGCCCAGGGGTTTTGTTCTTGGGTAGTTTTTTGATTACCAATTCAATTTCGTCACTGGTGATTGGTCTGTTTAGTTTTTCTGTTTCTTGCTTGGTCAGTCTTGGAAGGTTGTATTTTTCTAAGAAGTTGTCCATTTCTTCTATGTTTTCCAGCTTGTTAGCATATAGATTCTCATAATATTCTCTTATGATTCTTTGTATTTCTGTGGGGTCCGTCGTGATTTTTCCTTTCTCATTTCTGATTGTGTTTATGTGTGTAGATTCTCTTTTTCTCTTAATGAGTCTGGCTAGGGGTTTATCTATTCTGTTTATTTTTTCAAAGAACCAGCTCTTGGTTTTATTGATTTTTTCTATTGTTTTATTCTTCTCAATTTTATTTATTTCTTCTCTAATCTTTATTATGTCCCTCCTTCTGGTGACTTTGGGCCTCATTTGTTCTTCTTTTTCCAATTTCAGTAATTGTGTCTTTAGACTATTCATTTGGGAATGTTCTTCCTTCTTTAAATAGGCCTGGATTGCAATATACTTTCCTCTTAGAACTGCCTTTGCTGCGTCCCACAGAAGTTGTGGCTTTGTGTTGTTGTTGTCATTAGTCTCCATATATTCTTTGATTTCTGTTTTGATTTGGTCGTTAACCCATTGATTAATTAGGAGAGTGTTGTTAAGTCTCCATGTATTTGTGAGCCTTTTTGATTTCTTTCTAAAATTTATTTCTAGTTTTATACCTTGGTGATCTGAGAAGTTGGTTGGTAGGATTTCAATATTTTTGAAATTACTGAGGTTCTTTTTGTGGCCTAGTATGTGGTCTATTCTGGAAAATGTTCCATGTGCACTTGAGAAGAATGTGTATCCTGTTGCTTTTGGGTGTAGAGTTCTGTAGATGTCTGTTAGGTCCATCTGTTCTAGTGTGTTGTTCAGTGCCTCTGTGTCTTTACTTATTTTCTGTCTGGTTGATCTGTCCTCTGGAGTGAGTGGTGTGTTGAAGTCTCCTAAGATGAATGCATTGCTGTCTATTTCCTCCTTTAATTCTGTTAGTATTTGTCTCACATATGCTGGCGCTCCTGTGTTGGGTGCATATATATTTATAATGGTTATATCTTCTTGTTGGACTGACCCCTTTATCATTATGTAATGTCCTTCTTTATCTATTGCTACTTTCTTCGTTTTGAAGTCTATTTTGTCTGATACAAGTACTGCAATACCTGCTTTTTTCTCTTTGTTTTTTGCATGAAATATCTTTTTCCGTCCCTTCACTTTTAGACTGTGTATATCTTTGGATTTGAGGTGAGTTTCTTGTAGGCAGCATATAGATGGGTATTGCTTTTTTATTCATTCTGTTACTCTGTGTCTTTTGAGTGGTGCATTCAGTCCATTTACATTTAGGTTGATTATTGATAGGTATGTACTTATTGCCATTGCTGGCTTTAGATTCGTGGTTACCAAGGTTCAAGGGTTGCTTCTTTACTATCTAACAATCTAACTTAACTTTCTTGTTAAGTTATTGTAAACACAGTCTGATGTTTCTTTATTTCTCTCCCTTCTTATTCCTCCTCCTCCATTCTTTCTATAATAGGTGTTTTATTCTTTGCCTTTAGTTGGTATTTGGATGGTCTGCTTTCTTTGCTATGATTTTTTTTTCTCTGGTGACATCTTTTTAGCCTTAGGTGTGCTTCCCTCTAGAGCAGTCCATTTAAGATATCCTGTAGTGGTGGTTTATGAGAGGCAAACTCTCTTAACTTTCGTTTATCTGGAAATTGTTTAATCCCTCCATCATATTTAAATGATAATCGTGCTGGATACAATATTCTTGGTTCGAGGCCCTTCTGTTTCATAACGTTAAATATATCATGCCATTCTCTTCTGGCTAGTAGGGTTTCTGTTGAGAAGTCTGATGATAGTCTGATGGGTTTTCCTTTGTAGGTGATCTTTTTTTCTCTCTAGCTGCCTTTAATACCCTGTCTTTATCTTTGATCTTTGCCATTTTATTTATTATGTGTCTTGGTGTTGTCTTCCTTGGGTCCCTTGTGTTGGGAGATCTATGAGCTTCGGTGGACTGCGAGACTACTTCCTTCCCCAGCGAGGAAAGTTTTCAGCAATTATTTCTTCAAAGACACTTTCTATCCCTTTTTCTCTCTCTTCTTCCTCTGGTACTCCTATAATGCGAATATTGTTCCGTTTGGATTGGTCACACAGTTTTCTTAATATTCTTTCATTCCTAGAAATCCTTTTATCTCTCTCTGCCTCAGCTGCTCTGTACTCCTGTTCTCTGTTTTCTATTCCATTAATAGTCTCTCGCATCTCATCCATTCTGCTGTTAAGCCCCGTCGATCGCTTGTCTGATTTCTGTATTGTCTTTCCTCAGTTCCCTCACTTCCTCCCTCAGCTCTTGCACATTTCTCTGTAGGTCCATCAGCATGGTTATGACTTTTATTCTAAATTCTTTTTCAGGCAGGCTGTGCATTTCCATCCCTTCAGACTCCTTCTCTGGGGTTGTCTGGTTGATTTTGGTCTGAACCATATTCCTCTGTCTTTTCATGGCTGTATAATTTGGTCACTGATAGTTGCCACGTATGTCAGCTGGGCTCTTTAAGACTTTAAAAAGAGAAGAAAAAAAAGAGAAAAAAGGAAAAAAGAAGAAAAAAAGAAAGAAAGAAAAAAAAGAAAAAAAAGAAAGAAAAGAAAAAACAAAAACAAAACAAAAAACAAAACAAAACAAAACAAACAAAAAAATGCCCACCGGACGTAGATTCTGTGGGAATGCTCTAGGTGGCGCTATTGCCCCACTATTCCACAGCTGTGACTGTGCCGCTCCGCAGGGCCCTTTATCGCTCTGGCAGGGGTGGGAACAAATAGGAGGCTGTTGATCTCAGCGAGAAGTGTTAAGTATGGCTACGCTTCCTCAGTCGCCAGCTAAGGCGTCTGAAACTCCCAGGACTCCCAGCCTGCTGGGCTGAGTGTGCTGGGGCGATCTGGCTCCTCCGCTGGGCTCCTGTCTCTTTAAGACCGCTGAAGAAAGCGCGCGCTTTTTTTTTCCTTCCCGGGAGCCAGCTGCAAGCACCCTGGCGCGTTCCCTGCTCAGATCCAGCCCCTCTGTCTCTCCAATCTCCGCTGCACTGCGCAATGTGGGTCAGCGCTCCCTGCGCAGATCACCGGGGCTGGCTACTTCGCGGGGTGTACTTCCACTCCCTCCCGGCTCTGAATCCTCTCCTCCCGCCGGTGCGCTGGGGTGGGGGAGGGCTCGGGTCCCGCCGGGTCGCGGCTCCGGATCTTACCCGCCTCTTGGGGTGCCGAGTCCTCTCGGGTGTAGCTGCACGCTGTGCGCTTTCCTGTGTATTCTCGTCTCTCTTTTAGGAATAGATGTATTTTCTGTGTTTTCGTAGATAAATATAGTGTTGGGAGGAGATTTCTGCCGCCCTGCTCACACCGCCATCTTCCCTGAAGTCTTCTTAACCATTTTTAAGTGTACAGTTCAGTGGTGCTAAATACATTCACATTGCCATGTGACCTGTCTCCAGAACTCCTTTCATCTTGTAAAATGAAAACTCGATACCTATTAAACAATGACTTCCCACTTCCCCCTTCCCCAGCCCTTAGTCACCATCATTCTATTTCTGTCTCTATGAAATTGACTATTCTAGGCGCTTCATGTAAGTGGAATCATACAGCATTTGTGTTTTTGTGACTGCCTTATTTCACTTTGCATAATGTCCTCCAAGTTCATCCATGTTGGAGCATGTGTCAGAACCTCCTTTGTAAGATCAAATAATATTCTGTTTATGTACATACACACTGTGTTTATCCATTCATCTGTTGATCAGTGCATGGATTACTGCTACCTTTTGCCTATTGTGAATGACACTGCTGTGAACGTGAGTGTACAAATATCTGCTTTCAATTCTTTTGGGTGTATACCCAGAAGTGGAGTTGCTGGATAATATGATAATTCCGTTTCTCATTTCTTTGAGGAACTGCCATACTGTTTTTCATGGAGGCTGCACCATTTTTCACTCTCACCAACAGTGCACAAAGGTTCCTAGTTTTTTCATGTCTTTGTCAACACTTGTTATTTTTTGTTCCTTGGAGTTTGTTTTTTTTTTTCAATAGCAGCCATCCTAATGGGTGTGAGGTGGTAACTCATGGTAGTTTTGGTTTGCATTTGCCTAATGATTATTGGTGTGGGGCATCTTTTCACATTTGTTGGCTATCTGTATGTCTTCTTTGGAAAAATCGTTATTCAAGTCCTTTGCTTGTATTTTAAATTGGGTTGTTTGTTTTTGTGTTCATTTATAGGAGTTCTTTATATATTCTGGATATTAATCCCTTGTCAGATGTATGATTTGCAAATATTCTCTCCCATTCTGCAGGTTGCCTTTTTGCTCTGTTGATTATTGCCTTTGATGTCAGACCTGCCTCTCTGTGGTCTTTGACCTCCACCTGTGAATCCCATCACTTGTGTCCATGGGTGGTGATCACAGTGCTGTCGGGAGTCCCCAGTTTGACTGCATTAATGGTACCTGGTGGCTATTCTCTCTCAGGTCTCCCTTACTTAGATTCCTTTGGTTGCAATGAGACGAAGATTTATGGGCACCGAATAACAAAGAAGAGTTAATTTTTTAAAAATTCCTTTGTTCTAAATGCCTCCTTAGTCCCTATCTAAGACAATGCTAAGGAAAATTCATATATCACCCACATCACCTCTGGCCGTCTGTGGCAGGTAGGATTTCTTCAACTGTCTAAACATCCTGAGCCCCTAGTTGGTCTGGTTCACTAGTCCCATGGCCAGAAGCAGCCGGGTTTGCTTGCTGCTCTAGCTGGGCTCTGAGGCAAGGCAGCCGCTGTTGTGGAGGAGGGAAGGTATTCAGATCCTCTCACGACTTTCCTTAGAAATGGTGGGCCCCTGCTGCCATGCATCCCCAGCTCTCTGACCTCATTCACGGCGGGTTCAGTGCTGACATCCAGTCATGGCTCTCTCACCTAATTCACCTCCTCTGGGGCAAGCTTCTCCCTATTCTCCAACAGAAACCTAGAAAGGCAGTCAGCACAACCCCTAATAAAAGAGGCTTTCAACAGAAGCACGTGTTAGACTCCTTCCTTCCTTGAAGTCCAGTCTCTGCCTGGGAAAAAGGTACCCAGATTTTGACATGTCTTACCAAAAACAATAGAAAGAGGCACTGTTTATTGATGTCATCTGCCTCCAGAGACAACAGAAGATAATGAATCATGGTGCCATTAAAAGATCTCAGGATTTACTTGATGGTCTCCTGTGACAAATCTTCTCATCCTTTTCCGTTAGCAATGGGGCCCAGTAAATGCTGGGTGACATCAGACCGATTTGTAAATGCTTGTGAGGCCCTTTCTGCAGGCAACCAGATATAAATTGGTGAGATTCAGGCAGCCAGGGTTGGAAGGGGTGGGGGCTGAGGGGCAGGCGGTGAGGATCTGTGAAACTGATGGTATTATTGTGGCTCTGACTCCATGTGGCCCCCATCAGTCCTAGGAAACCCAGTGGAACATGCAGTCATTTCTCCTGTTTCTCTCACACTTAAACCAACTCCCATCCACCTGACCAAAACTCAAGCAGCATTAGAGTAGACTGTCTCCTCAGGAAGAAATACCTGGGCTGCTCTGGGGCTGGCAGGGCTGGTGGTCAAGTGGCTTTCTTGCACTTTGACCCTTGCAGCCAGCTCTTTTCCCAAGCCCTCTCCTGCAGGCATCCTATCTCTTACTCAAACCCAGCTCAGCAATGGCACCTGATCATCTGGGGTTTTTGTTTTTGTTTTGTAGTTCCAAGCTCCAAGCCTAAAGGGTCTTCAGGGAGCCAGCCTCACCCTGAACCAGAGCTTTAGGAAGGGCACAGGACCAGGTTTGCCTAACCACGCAGACCAGGAGTTTTCCCAGTGTGTTTGGTGCCCCCTGGTGGCATGCTTCTGAACTGTTGGTGGAATCCCTCTGTCCCTCCAGGTCCTGTTTTGCTCTCAGAAGCCCTCTGCAACCCCATGCGGAGGTAGAAAATGACTTCTCAGGCTGGAGAGGGTGCCCCACGCCCTGCAAAGGGCAGAGGTGATGCAGGAGGCCAAGGCTGCCGCCTGTGCTGGCTGACATGAACTTCTGGGAAGGAATGGAAAGTTGGATGCTACTAGGAAAGAGTTTCTGCACTGAAGGTGCCTCCCCAGGCCTCCCCCTTCCACAGGGAGTTCACGCTGGAGTCCCCACCCATAAGCACGTAATGCCAGTCCCCACAGAGTGCCGTCGGGTTCATCCCTCCACCCCTAGGGCCCTGGCTTTGAGGGCAGGCGGGTCAACCTCAGGCTGGGGCTTGGGGGTCAATGTGGCCATACTGCACACAGACCAGGGGTTTAATGCCAGATTCAAGGAAGGAAATGAGCATTCACTCCATGCCCAGCAGCCCTTGGGTCCTAGAATGCCATAACTATTCAGCCAGTAGAGATGTGCCAAGGTAGCGTGACTAGGGCTCAGAGGAGGGAGTCATGTCACAGTTGAGTAGAACAAATTTGGAAGATCGTGGAGGCCAAGCCCTCACTTTTCAGACTTGGAAGCCAAAACCTGTTGGGGTAAGTAAGTGATTTACTCACATTTTGACTTATGTAGCAGAACACACTTCACTAAATCATTTTCCTATCCACAGGTTCCCAGGCTTGAAAAGAACTTCAGTCTAGTACAACCTCATGTCTCCAAACCATTTCCAACCAGGCTTGAAAAGAGATTAAAGTTTCTTAAACATAGCTATGGAAAAGGCTCAGGATATTGGGACTGTCTTCTGTGCTGTCCTATGACGCAATGATCACCAAACAGGGATGCCCCTGCTCTCAGGGACAGTCAGCAATTGTAGCAGGAGGGAAGCAGGATGAGGAGTTATGTCTTTGCTGTACAGTCTGTAATTTTTATGATCTATGCATTGGTTTTCTATTGCTCTGAAATCTGCCATTTCTGCAGACTCTTTCCCTCATTGTATGAGTTCCAAATTGCAAAATCATCCATGATCCTTGGTATCACCTTCTTTCTTTGCCTCCCCCTCGCCATTATCCAATCAATGACCAAGGGCTATATAATTGATCCCATATCTGAAACCCCTTCACGTACTGTATTAGTATTCTTAGGATGCCATAACAAAAAACAGGCTGGGAGGTTTAAACAACAGACACTTATTTTCTCATAGTTCTGGAAGCTAGAAGTCTGTGATCAGGGTAATTGGAAAATTCAGTTTCTGGTGGTATTCTTTTCCTGGCTTCTAGACAGCCACCTTCTCGCTGTGTCCTTTCATGGCCTTTCTTTGGGGAGAGGTGGGCTCTCTGGTGTCTCCTCCTTTTAGAAGGACACCAATCCTGTTAGAATCGGAACTAACCTTATGACCTCATTTAACCCAATTACGTTTCAATGGCTCCATCTCCAGATCCCATCACGCTGTGGGCTAGGACTTCAACATGAACTTGGAGGGGTCACACTTCAGAACAGAGCACCTACATTATCATGTCATTAGATCCTCTTTTGAGATGCAGCCACTTCCTGCCTGGACAAGTGCAATGGTGTCCAAAACAGACATCCCAGCTACGAGGAGCTCCCCCAACTCAGACCCATTGTTCACAACGGAACTTGTAACAGAGTCCAAAACTTTCAGTGGCCCTCCACTGGCTGGTAAAGTCTTCACTCTCTAGAAGCAGCTTGATAATTGGCGGAAGGACCATGGCATGTCCAGTGGTCAGATCTGGGTTCAAGCTATGCCCCACCATATAATGGTCATGACCCTGGGCAACCAGGTCACTTAACCTCTCTGAGCCTCAGTTTCCCCTGCTGTAAAATGACCATTAGTGTTGCTGTGAGAATTATGAATTACCATATGCATGGTTAGGCCCAGAGAGGGCAGGCACAGTTTACCCTGTGTGGGTTCCCTCTCCCTTAGGTTGACATTTAGGGTGTCCACATCTGGTTCCAACCCATGACTCCAACCATATTTTTTTCCATGACACCTCACACAAAATTCACATGCAAACTTAGTGTTTTGCTCCCACCATGCCCCTGCTTCCAATCATCACTCCCCTGCTAGGAATAATCTCTATGCTTATCTGAATCTGTTTTAACATAGAGGTTGAGGGGATGCGCTCAGACAGACCTGGCTTTGAATTTCCACCCTTTTGAACCTTAGTCCACCTTTAAGATGAGCTGATGTGCAGACTTAATAAGATAAGCTTTATCAAGTTCTTAGCACAGGTAGCCAGGACACTACCAGTCTGGGGTGGGAGTCAAGATTTGTCACTCAGTACTGACTCTGCTGTGCTGAAAAGGTCACACAGAAAACTACCACTTTGGTGCTTCCCAAAGTATCTTCTAGGGAATACTAGTTCTGCAAGACAGTGATTGGTGTTTCCTGGAGAAGGGTGTGGTAACATGTATATAAGAGCAATTACAGTTCAGCAGAGCTAAAAAGTTTGCTGATTTTAACTGCTAATATGTATTGTTTCTGAGAGGTCACCATAATTTACATCATTTTCCAAACTGAGTAGCCACAGAATGCCTCTTTAGTGCCCTCCAACTGCTGCCCCACTAAGATGAAGTGTTCTACAAAACTCACTGGGGAAATATTGGTCTAAGTAAGGCTGAACATATTTGTTAATGGCTTATATTCAATATTTACTTTCCTCTTTGATGGAACCAAGATATGTTACAACTCAATCTCTGATAGCTGTAAGGCGGGGACTAAGAATTTCATTTGCTTTTGCCTTTATGAAGCCTTTTTTATGGCTGATTAATAGTGAAAGTCACAACTAGAACTCTTTGAGTCATTATGACCCGTTCCTCCCTTCAATACGCAGGCCGACTTCGTGATCTCCATGAGGGTTTCTTCTGATCATCCCAGCACTCGACCATCACGCCTGCCTCAGACTTCCTGAAATACTGTTTTAACTTTTCACTTGACATTTAGTTTGTTCTGTCTGTGTATGCATGTTGTCAGACCTTCTGTCTGGCCTTTGTCCTTGGTTCCTAGGAGGCGGACTCTAAGTCCTTGAAATTTTCTGAGTTATAAGAATGTCCACGTTATTCATGATGGACGGCTAAGACCATACTTGTGTTCATGCTGACGAGGTGACTCAGGGTGGGGATGGCCATGCCAGAGAAGACCAGCCATGTGATTAGAAGTTTGGGGATTTGAGCCACGTGGTATCAGCTTGACTTCTGGGGGGACTGAAGATTGAGCCCCAGGCCAATGATTCAGTGAATCATGCCTACATAATGAAGCCCCAATAAAACCACAGACACGGAAGCTTGGTGAGTTGCCCTGGTTGGCAATACCCCATGCTTTGTCCCACACCAGGGCCCTGAGAGCGTGATGCGCTGAGGCACTGCGATTATGCCGAGTGAGAGAAGTCTGACATAAAAGGCTTTTAAAAGGCAAACTACTGCATATTGACAGAAAGAAGGTCAGTGGGTGTAAGAACTAGGAAGAGTAGGTATTACAAAGGGGCAGGAGGAAATTTGGGGGTGACGGGTATATTTACTATCTGACTTGTGGTAATGGCTTCATATATATATATATATATAAGTTTTGATCTATATATCTCAAAACTTATCAAATTGTAAGTTAAATATGTACAGTTATTTTATGTCAATAATACTCTAATAAAGCTATTTTTTTAAAAAGCTCAGTGCAGTATTCACCTGTCATGACCCTGTCCAGAACCTTCCATGGTTACCCAGAGTGTACAGAATCAAGGCCTTCCATGGTCTGTCCTAAGCTTTCTTTCCAGACTGTTAGCTTCTTGAGAGTAGGGACTGTGCATTCTATTCATTCTTGTATTCCCCATGACAAACAGCATAAATCTTTACAGAAATAGCAAAATGGTAATAGCCAAAACACAAATTTCTTAGCAACCTTCCCATAAAATTTGTAGATCCTTAAACCGTCACATCACTGTCTCTTCCTCCACCTCCAGCTCCCATTTCTCCTCCTTCTTCTTCAAGCTAAACCACACTTACTAACTTAATTCTTTTCTAAAGCCAAGTCCGGTTTCTCTTCTTTTTATGTTAGGGGGACACACATTGCTTGGTATTACTGTATGTCCTGTCTACATAGTAAACACTATCTACTATCAAGTAAATTTCAAGTGAGAGCTGCCTTAAATCTTAATATTTAATTTTCTCCTCCTTTATCCAGTTTCTTAGCCATAAATCATAGTGATTAAAGCCTCAGGTTCTGGTGCCACCAGGTTGGATCTGAATTCCAACTCTGCCACCTACTAGCTGTGTGACTTCAAGCAAGTTACTTAGCTGTCAGTTTTGTCTTCTGTAAAACAGAGGTGGTGGTAGTGGTTACATTCTAAGACTACTTTGAGGGTTAAATGAGCTAGTATGTGAAAGTGTTCAGAGCAGTGCCTAGCATATAGTAACCACTCAACAGGAATTAATTCATTCAACTGCCTGCTAGAGGCACTTGGTGAAGAAATGGTAAGACAGACAGGACTGGAAAAGGTAACTGAGTAGATTGGCACTCAGTTACTCACATCAGAATCTCTTAGAGATGGCATTAAAATACAGATTTCTGGGTCCCACCCGAGAGATTCTGATGGAACTCAGGGACCTGTCTTTTGGGATATGCCTCTCCAGATGTCTTGGATAGACAGCCAGGCTTGAGAACTACTGACATAG
Organism: Smutsia gigantea; assembly: GCA_032199065.1. NCBI lineage: Eukaryota > Metazoa > Chordata > Mammalia > Pholidota > Manidae > Smutsia > Smutsia gigantea. The sequence goes on from JAVSCE010013632.1 coordinate 120,979, forward strand.
CAGAAAATTAAATTTGGGAGAAAGCAATCAGGGCCCTGGTGGTGTTTCTACCAGTGACCCAATGTGTGACTTTGCTGAGACTCCATCTTCTCACTTGTAAAATTCAGGTAATAAATATGACTTACTTATAGGGGTGTTGGGAGTGTGCATCAAATTGTCAAAGCCATTTATGTGAGGAAGCTGGCTACTGTGTGGAAAGGGCTGTAGGCTTAGGACAAGACAGCCCTAGAAGTGCATTCCACCTCTGATACTATGCTGGACATCACTAGTTGACAACCCAACATCCAGACCCCTTTTCTTCCTAACCGAACCCTGATTTCGCTTGGGGTATAAACATGCTCAGTGGAAAATACCTCCCAGACTTCTTTGCAGTTCAGAGTGGCCACATGACGTAGTTCATTCAGAAATCTGCTGAGGATTTCTGAGAAGGCTTTTGTTTCCCTGGCATAGGAACTCATTCCTTTTTCTTCCTCTACCTCTTTTTCCTTCCTGGAATATGAATGAGAGGCCTGGAGGTGCAGCAGCTATCTTGTTGGACATAATGGTAGGGAAGCCTACAAACTGAAGATGATGGAGTGAAGATATGAAAAGATTTAGGTCCCCAGTGGCATTGCTAAGCAGCTGTACCAGCTCTGGACTGCCTACCCCTAGATTTCTTATGTGAGACAAACAAATCCTTAATTATTTAAAACAGGTAATTTGTTGTTGGTTATTTGTACTCCAAAGCTTCTTAGGGAGAATTTAAAAAAGAATAAAAATTTCCTAGAACCATTCATGTATGTATTCTCATTCTCCAGCTATCTGCATTTGTAAAATGAAACCCCTTCTAAATCCAATATACTATATTTGCCTGATTATAAGGTAGAAGAATTGGGCTCTGGGAGCTGGCCTCTGGAATAAAGGGCCCTTTCCTGGAGGGTTTGAGAGGCACCCCACCCAGTGGCGAGGCACAGGTACAACGTGGACTACCTGTAGCATCCTAACCCTACGGAGACTGCTTCACCCTAATCAAGCAGATGCAGAAAATGTCCATGTGCTCTTGAGAGATGGAACATGCAAAATGTGAGTCCAAAGGACAGGCAATTGCCCTTGCTCTGATGGAGGCATGGAAGAGGATTCGATGACATATGCATTTGAGAGTAAGAATGAAAACCTATTAACCTGCAGCCCCTTGCCCCCCAACACATACTACATTTCCCATCATTTTCTCTTAATTGGAAATTAAAGTACCTGGGTGTGAATGTGCCTGGGTACCTGTGGGGGGGGATGAGTTTTGATTTAGTTACTGTTCTTACCTGCCCACTGCATGGCTGTTACAGCATCAGATTCACAGCTTCAGGAGCCATGGGAATGAGCATGACTCCTCAAAGCCAGGCACCCCCATTGCCAGTTGAATCCTGTAGGTCCCCTTTGCCTCCCCGGCACTGCCAGTTTGATCTGAGCACTCCTGCCATGGCCGAAATCAACCGCACCAGTCAGCACTAGTGAAGCTTGCAAACCTTATAAACCAAAATAGAGTGAATATAAAGGGAACTTTTTTTTTTTTAGCAAATGTATTCTTCCTCCATCATTTAAGAAAGAGTGAACCGCAAAGTGTTAAATCTCCTTTTACCATAAAAGTAAAGAAAATCATGCAATGAGTTGATCCCATGGGGCTTCACCACAGACGTGCTCCTCTCCCAAGGATCCCAGAAGCCCGGGGCGGGACTCAGGGATCTGTCCTCAGCAGGCTGAGTTTGGTGCAGCCCTTGGGCACCTTCCCAGTTCAGTGCATCTTGACTGTCTTTCAGCCCTTCCAGTCTGAGTGTTCCTCCCTCAGGGCTTTCACAAGCCAGTCCCGTTCGGTCCCCTGCTCAGAATCGCTCGTGTCGCTTGCCTCCAAGGCCAGCAGCTTTGAGTAGTTGATTTTCTGTTCTTGGGGCAGTCTCAGCCAGACAGACAGGAACAAGGCGAGCCAGAGCAGCAGGATTACACAGCAGGCCTGGTAGAGCGCAGCCAGGCTGAAGCGCGTCACCACGAAGCCTCCCACAAAGCTGCCCATGCTGGATCCACCCCAGTACAAGGGGCCTCGGAACATGAAACTCAGAGGTCTCTCTGTTCCAGGGGTGGCCAGGTCCTCTACTGAAGCCTTCACTGCCCACCACAGAGCCCCATTGCTGATGGCACTCAAGAACTGAGCAGGAAGGACGGACCACCAGCTCCAAAGGTAAGAGTAGTACAGCAGCTGCCCTGAGAGGCAGCCCAGCCCCAGCCCCACGGTGCCCATCCTGGACAGTTTCCTAAGTAATACAGTTTTGAATGGATGAAGTAGAATTTCCCCCAGCAAACCCAGGGCAACCGAGAAACCCATGATCAGCTCGCTGCTCCCGTGGTCTTCCATGTGCCAGAACAGAAAGTTCTGCACCGCGCTGGTGGCAGCTCCTACCAGGAAGACAGTGAGGGCCAGGAGAATGAGGCGGGGGTTGCCCTCTATGAGAGACAGTGCTTTGATGGTTTTGTAGCGGGGCTCCCGCCGCCTGCAGGTGGGGACGGGAAAGGCGACGCTCACCAGTGAAGCCAGGAGGCTGACCACTGAGTAGCTATAGAAGTGCACCACGCCCCGGGGGCCATTTGTCATCGAGTAGCAGTCCAGCTGCTCCACCAAGGCTGAGATGCCACACACACCTGCTGACATGCCCAGCAGCCTCCAGATCCACAGGCTTCTGTAACGGTCAGTAGCATCCACAAAATCCAGGTACTCATAAAGGCTGTCATCCGCCACCTGCTCCAGAGGGGCTGTCAGCAGCTCCCAGAGCACCATGGACCCCAAGGACAGGATGAAAGTCCACCGCAAGGCTTTCAAGGAGAGGTCAAGGGTGCGGTCATACCCCTTGGCTGCTGACAAGTTGGCTGGAGTTCCCAGCTCTGTGCCCCCAGCAAGCAAAGCGAGCGCAGTACTGACTACCTTGAAGGTACCTTCCCAAGGAGTACCTTTTACCCCTGGAGTGACTGGATGGAGAACCGGGGATGTGGTCCTGGCTCCTTCAGCCGAGCCCACAGAGTAGCCAGGCAGATGACTGACAGGTTCTGGGACACCTTCCCCAGGGGCTTTACTGAGGCCAGAGGCTTCCACCATCCCAGTACTCCTCCTGGCTGCGGGGCTGGGCGCCCCCGCTGGGTAGCTGAAGGCTGGCTCTCGGGCGGAGGTGATGTTCACAGATAGGGCGACCCCCGGTGGTAGGGCTGCGGCGGTCGCGCCGTGACTTCCATTACAGGAGCGGTACATCAGGTCTTTGTCCAACGGCGGCACCAGGACCATCAACAGGCTGGCTCCCACCGAGCCAAGCAGCGAGCCTATCAGAAGCACCCTCCTTTTCTGGTAGCTTTTGGCCAGGAAGGCACAGAAGGGAGCCCAGAAGGCTGCGATCAGGTGCTTGGTTCCCATTAGGATGCCCACCCAGGGGGCGGCCAAGCCCAATTGCCTTAGGTAGAGGGTCAGGAACGGGATCACGCAGGCATCCCGGACCCCGCACACCAGGTGGAAGAGCCTGGCCACCGCCAGCGCCCTGCTGATGTCCCACTGGGGATTGGCGCTCATGGCTGCCGGGCTCCGTCAGCCCTGGGCGGGCGGAGGGCGGAGCTGGGCGCCGGGAGGGCGCGGCGCCATGTCCCCGGAGGCCTCCTCCGGGCAAGGAGCGAGCCGAACGTCCTTCTAGCCTCTAGCGTCGCCGCCGTCGCCGGGTCACCGGCCGCCTCCCCCCACCCCCATCCGGCCACCCGCCCGGAAGTGGCCCCGCCCCGAGGACACCGCCCCCAGGGGGCGGGCCGGCGCACCTGCACCCTGCACCTGCCACGTCTGGGGCTGGCCCTCCGCCGCCGCCCCACCTGCCGGACACGCGCAGGTGCGCTAGATCTTGGCCAGGGGCCTGCGCAGTGCGCTCCAAGCCAGCCTAGAGCCCCGCCGGGCCCGGCGTCGCCCACCAATCTGAGTCAGGTCCTTGAACTGCTTCGGGCGAGTAAAACTGTTGTGGGTGAGAACGGGGGGAGGGGGGAGCTAGAATGGAATTCATGATCGGAGCTCCCTCCCTCATCTTCAGGTTTTTACTCAAATGCCCCCCCCCCATCCGGGACCAGCCTGTTACCCTAAGGGACTGTTCCTGTCCACCCTCACTGACCACTTTCCACCGCCTCCCCAGACTCACAGACTCCCCTCCCTGCTTTTTCACCGAAACGCATCGCCATCCAACACACTACTGGTTTCTGGTTCGCGTGTTTGTCTTGATTATTGTCTGTATCCATCAGAATCAGAGCTCCAGGAAGGCAGCTATTTTTGTCCCCAGAGCCTAGAGCTGTTTCACTGGATTTGAGCCGCCCCTGGAAGAGGCATTATTGGGTTACACAACTTATTTCAGCGAAGACGATCCCCAGAGAAGGCTGACAGCTGAGGGCTGTCTTGGAGTGGCACTCCAGCACCCTTCCAAGGCAACCTTCTCAGCCCCCATTACTGTATATATGTAATTGGATAGTTTTAATCCACACCTAAGGGTGCTCAGTCGTCCGGTTTGGGAGTACACACTTCAGAGGTGGCTAGCTATTTAATCAAAAAACCACGCCCCAGAGGTAGCGAATACAAGCACAGCAAGAATCTTAGATCAGCTGAAATGGTTTCATTAATTATTCTGATAGTAGCAAACTTTCACTGGTGAAGTCGGTGCTCTGCTAGTCACACGGATTGGTTATCATTTCCTCAGGGGCATTTTCTCCTTTGGTGAACAGGGCATAAGAATCTAGAGATTCCAGTCCAAACCCATGGAATGGTATTGTAGGCTTTCCTCCAGAAGGGTCCAATGTCCAGCCACTGATTCAGTGAACTTTTCATTCAGGTTTTGCTCAGAGCGCCTGTTTGGCTGGGGTGGGGGTTGGGGGTGCGACTTGCCAACACATGTCTGAATGTGTACCAACGTTTGGTTTACATTCTAAGCCAGGAGGCTCAGAGTCCTCACCTGACTCTAATAAACTGGTAAATTCTGCAAAGGTTTACTTAAAGAACCTAGTACTTGTGAATGCCCAAACTGATTTGAATGCATTTATATCACCCCAATGGCAAAATAAGAATATCTAGCCACCTCAAGGTAAACTCATTTTCAGTGATATTGGCCATTTCCGGTTTAAAACCACCCCACTCCCACTGAGGGCTGTTCTAGTCCCTCTCTTCCCTGGGTTCTGCAGCGGCGTGGCTTCAGTGGAAGACCGCACATCCATTCATGCTTGTTTTCACCTGGCTAGCGCTGATCTCCACTAGGGGCAGGAGCTCGGTCATGCAGGTGTCCATCGGGGTATCAGCAGTTCCCACTGCCACTCAAAGCTTCGCCTTGCTCTTACTGTGAGATGGCGTGGGCTTCTTTCATTTTAACTATTTTAACTACCCATGTAAACCTTACCGGCTTCCTGTACCTCTGGTGGGTACGGGGCTCTCTGGAAGGCTGCCCTTGGGTCTGCCTGCCTACTAGCCCCTCTTACATCTTCCCCTGGGCATTGAGAATGTGCTCAGGCACTTGCCCCACTCCTGGGGCAGTGAGGCCAAAGTGAAGTGCCTGCCTCTCTACTCTTGGGTCCTCAAACCTGAAAGGGATTCTTCCACCCCCCCACCTGACCCCTACTATTCCCTGGGACCCTACCCAGGTGATAGGTGGACTCAAGTCTGGGCCTTTGTGTCTCTCTGTTGCTTTGCCTCCCACCCCACATGCTGTCCTGGGTGTGAAGGAACCGGTTCTGTGTCCCTATCTTCCCTATTTGACATCTGGATGTAAGTGTTTGAACTCAAAAGCCAAGAACTTTGGTGTCTCATCTCTGGCTCCTCTCAGACTGCCTTGCATTCCCAGGTCTGTTTTGGGATAGTTCTGGTCAGGAGTTCCTAGGTCAGTGTGAATGAGGAGGGGGTGGGCAGGTAGATAGAACACACCACTAAATACTTCACGAAACTCTTGCCTTGCCCAGGAGGATTCCTTAGGTGCTTAGATTAAGCACTGACCCTGGTCTCTATTAAAATACAATGTCTGATTGTATTGCTGCATATTAGATGAAGCAGAAACAACGTTAGTGTGCATTTATTGAATCTGACATTTTCCCCTCAACCTAGAGAGATACCTGCGGGTGAGGGGGCAGTGGCCTGAGAGGGAAAGGGACAGACAGGAGGAGGTACAGCCACCTTTGCCTGCTTGCCATCCCCCCATCCCATGGCAGCCCTGGCCAGAACAGCAGTTCACACTTTGGTTTTAAGGGTTGGGTGGGAGTCTTGAGCGGAAAAGGTGGAAATTGAAAAAGAAGTGAAGAAGTGGACCTTCGTGCAAGGAGCTGGGCCCTGTGCAGCCTTTGCCCAGGCCATCCTCCGCCTGTGTGCGAGCCCTGCTCCATCACTACGCCCACGGACAGGCTACCTGGGTGCGGGGCACCACCGGCTCCCAGGCTCAGCCAGAAGCTGCCCAGGGCGGCTGGGCCTTGTTTGGCTGCTGGTTGGGTGTTTGGGGGCTGGCGGGTCGGGCGGCCTTCCTCCCGGGCCTGCCGCCGTGGGGCTCACTGGATGATGCCTGAGAACGTGTTGATGGGCATTCGAAGGGGCTTGGCCTTGGCTTCGGTCCTTTCCATCTCCTGCTGCTGGTGTGAACTGAGCCCCAGCATCTTGGACTTCTGGGCCCCATAATGTGGCTCTGGGCAGGGAGCAACTTCAAATCTGTGGGTGGAGAGAGATGAGCTCAGAGACTGATCCCAGGGGTCCAGTCTGCCTGGGCGATTTGAAGATAGCCCCTCTGTTATAGGGTATAAGGAGGTGGCCTCACAGAGGGAAGAGGAAGAGTCAGGACACGGGAAAGCTCCTGGGCTGGGCAGGGAGAGGAGGAACTGCCTCTGACAAGGCGTCCAGGGTTAGGTAGGGACTGGCTGCAGCTCACGTTTGCCCCACCGGGCATGAAGGCGTGGCAAAGGCGGGCCTCACCTGACCACGTCCCTGAACACACGCCGATTGTCCTTGTCCAGCAACAGTGTCAGCAGCCTCTGGTCCTGGCTCTGGATCTGGATGTTGGCTGTCCGGAAGGTGTTTGTCACTGTCTGTGACAAAGAGCTTGTGTGAGTGTCACCTTCGTGACAGATGGCCCTGCCAACACCTCCTCGCCTGGACTCTGGTGTAGTTCTTCAGTCTGGCACACGCGGTCCCCAGCCTCCTTCCTGCAAGTGGCTCAGAGCAGGGACGGCTCTGCAGAAACGGCTTCTAGGCTGCCTCTACCCTTCGGTCTCTTGTTTCTGCAGTTCTTTTCCCAGTTCATTGTCTGAAATTTCGAACACAACCTGGAGAGCTATGGCTCCTGCTTGCCAGGTTATCAAGTTACCTTAGCACCTTCCATATGACAAGCAATGTATGTTATATGTGGAATTTGGGGGTATTTCAGGGGTATTGTAAGTCCCTACTCCAGCTCTCAGTGTTACACTACATACAAAACAGTTTCCCTGGCACAGAGACAGAGGGTCTAGAATACGGGTGCCTATTATGATGCAGAGCAGGTTTGTATCTGTTTGCATTATGGAATCTCTGGGGCCAGATACAGGTGGAAGGAATCCATCCTCCAGGAGCATGGGGCAAAGCATTCCTGCCTTTCATCCCCCAAAGCTCTGTGTGGCTTTTCTAGAAAGTCCCAGGACCAAAGGAAAGCAGCCTCCGGGCAGCCCTCTAACTCCTGACCCGAGAGGCCCCCTCCCACTGGGCAGGGAACTGGGAACATCCTGGGTTCCAGGCGAAGCTTTCGGGCGTGCAGGCAGCAGCTTTGGGCGATTCACCACAGCACAGCACAGTACTCGTTTCTAGAGCCTTCAGAGCGCACCTCATTCAAGCATTCTCAACCCTGGCTGCTCCTAAGAATCACCTTTCCAAAACATAAAATTAGAGATTCTGATCTAAGTGGTCTGGAGTTGAGCCCAGACACGGGCATTTTTAATAAGCTCCCTACCGTAGGCAGGGCTGAGGACCCCTGAGCTAATCCACCTTCTCAGCGTCACAGAGCAGAGGCACAATCAACAGCCTGACCCAGGGTGTCCAGCATATCCAGGCACTTCTGCCAAACTTTTGTTGGAGTGGAGGCAGGCCAGCCTGAAGCCTGCGGGCAGAGTGTGCAGGAATCCTCCTGGAAGAGGCTCAAAGCACAGACTCTATAGCCAGATTGCCTGGCTTCTGATCCTGGCTCTGCCACTTATTAACTGTGTGACCTTGACATACTTCTTAATCTTTTTGTGCTTTTGTTTCTCACCTATTGAGAAGAAGACATGATAACAATAGCAACTACCTTATAGGACTGTAGTGAAGGTTAAAAGAGACAGTGTATGCGTGCCCTCTGTGCCCATTTTGTTGGGGGTTTTTGTCATGGATGAATGTTGAATTTTTTCAAGTGCTTTTACAGCCGTTGTTAGGATGATCGTGTGATTTTTTGTCCTTCTTTTTGTTAGTGTGGTGGATGATGTTGATTGATTTGTGAGTGTTCTGCCATTCTTGCATCCCTGGAATGGATTCCTCTTTGTCATGAAAAAAAAAAAAAAGAGAGACAGTATATGTGAAGTGCCTGGAACATGAAACACTCTGTATTAGTGTTGACTGTTTCTTATTATTCTTGTTATTCTGAATTATAATTTTCCAAGGAGTCAAGCATGATTATGGCCTCAGTTGTCAGAGGGGAAGGGGAGCTGTCGTGGATTCTTTCATTCCTGACTCTGTCTCCTAGACCAAGCCCCCTGCTGCTATCATTCTATGGACTCATGTGAGTCTGAACACATGGGCTGTTTATCACCAAAGCCTTGCTAAGACAGAGGGTAACAGAGAGGTGGGGAGAGGGGCCTTTGTCCCTGCTGTGCAGCAGAACCAGAGGCAGCCTCAGGGCCCTGGAGCTCCCAGCTATGGCAGGCAGTATGGCCAGGGGCAGGCCGTGGACCCTAGTGGACACTGGCAAGACAGCCAGCTGGATGATGGTGAGCCCTGGGATGTCATCTGCAACTTTCCAGAAAAAACCTGGAGAGACCACAGAGAGGCTAAAGTCTTGTGTGAGATGGGAAATGGAGGAGAGCCATGTGCACTCAGGTTATGGCAGTTTATGGGGCCCTGCCTGAAATGACCCCAGCTGGTGAGGGAAAATGTGGGCTGCCATAGAAGAAAAGACTGAGGTCTGGAGGGACTGACGGGCCTCCGTGACCCTGCCCTCCACATAACCCGTTAGGCTCGGAGCCTCCACCTACCTGCCCTCAGTGCAGGCAGATGTCTTCATTTCCCCTTTGTGGTCTGTGCACCTAGACACTCGCCACCTGCCTGGTTTGGGCTGGGGAGGACCACAGGAATCTTGGATTTCAGTCTATAAATGCAGCCCTGGGGGTCAGTTGAAAGAGCCAGATACGAATTTGCAAAGGGTCTAAGCTTCAATTCCAGAGAGGATGAGCAAAATGCTGTTAGGTGCCTCCTGTTCACTGTTGGTGGCTTCTTGCCTCCCACATCCCAAAAGCACCAGTCCTACCATTTCTGCCTTATTTCCCACTACTTTTCTATATCAAATTTCCGTTCCAGTCTAGGTTGGATCACTGCTGCCCTTTAAACTCACCAAGCCAGCCACAACGCCCTTACCCTGTTTTCTGAGCCACGAATGCCTTCATTCTAGCCCACCATGAACTTCCCCTGCCTCTCAGTGTTTACCATCTGGTCCATTCGGACAGAACATGCAATGCAGACCTGTCCGGGTTCAAGAAGGAAAGCACAGCTCCTGGAACTTTTCCCAGCAGGTCAGTGCAGGGCTAAAAGGGAACTTGCTGGGATGATAAGTTTAGATTTTCCAAAAACCCACAACCAGGTTGTTTAAAGAGGTCATTAGCAACCAGAAACCCTTGTGAGGAACTGACTTAGAAACAGGAACTATGTAAGGGTGAATGGGTCCATCTTGGAGCTTCAAGCTTAACTACGGAACTGTCCTGTAAGAAGGCAGATTGCAGCTCAGTACAGATCTCTCAGCCAGGCAGAGCTCTCCTACAGAGGACAGGCTGCCTCAGAAAAAGTGAGCTTCCCTTTAGGATTAGATTCTAGGGAGGTGGAAAATGGACTAGATGACTCAGCGAACATCTGTGAGCTGCTGCTGTGGGCTGGGGAGAACAGGGAGGGCCAAGTCAAGTGGGGACTGAAGTCCAGGGAGCTCACAGTCCGTCGACATACAATGATCCTTTCATTTATGGGGCTGCAAACACTTCCATGACCCAGGGCTCTGTGGGAGTGCACGGCGGGGGCACCTAGGTCACAGGGCAGCAGGGACAGGGGTGGGTGGGGGGTATGGAGGGAGGGGGGCACAGCATCAGAAGGGTCTCCTGGGGAGAGGACACCTGAATTTCATCTGGAAGGAGAACTAGGAGTTATGAAAAGAGGATGGGGAAGAGGAAGGGTGAAATGGAGTTTCAGGCCAAGCTAAGGGCATGAGCAAAGGCACAGAGGTGTGTCTGTAAACACCACTTCCAAACACCACGGTGTAAATGGCCTGCAGAGGGTGGCTGGAGACACAGATGGAGAGGAAGAGAAGCCAAGCTATGCAACGCTGAAGAGGGTTCCTGCCCTTCTGCCATGGAGAATGGGAAAAGCCAGAGGGGTTTTAAGCACAGAGTGACATGTCCAAGTTCTGCTGTAGGAAGATAACTTGGGCAGGGATTTGGAAGGTGACCTAAGGAGCCCTGTGACACCATGGTGACCCCAGAGAGACCAGCTGGGGGGCTGCTGCGTGTGTCTAGGAAAAGGAGATGGTGAAGGTCTGGACCGAGGATGACCAACTTGTCCCAATTTGCCTGGAACTGTCCTGGTTTTAACACTGAATATCCCACACCCAGGAAAGCGCCCCCATCCTGGGCAAATTGGGACGGTTGGTCAACCTAGCTGGACCAGAAGGAAGATGGAGAGGAAGGGTGAGGCTTGAGAAGTGTTTGAGAGAGAAAACGAGCAGGACACAGGAATGTGAGGAGGAAAGACACATGAGATGACTCCCAGCTGTCTGACGGAGGTTAACAATGGAACCATTAAGTGAGAGATGGAACGTGGGGGGGTGGGGGGGGAACAATCACTAACAAATATATAGCTCTTACTTGGCCAGGCATTCTTCTAAGGGTTTTACATGTCACAATCATTTAATCACTACAACCAGATGAGGTAGGTACTGTTACTATCCACATTTTCCATATAACAAGACTGAGGTGCATAGAGCTGGAGTAAAGTCTTGCATAAAGTCCCACCGCTGGCAAATAGCAGAACCAAATTCTGAACCCAAATAGTCTGGCTCTAAAGAGCATTTAACTATTAGAGAGTAGTGACTTTGGTTTGGAGTATCTTGAGTTTGGAGTATTGTGGGACATCCAGTTGATGCTAACTTAGTTGAATGCATGAATGAGAAACTCAGGGGATAATTATCAGAGCAGGATATATAGGTTTGGGTGCTCTTAGCAAATTGGATCAGAACCATGTATGTGGGTTTAATAGTCCAGGGAATGAGAAAAGAAGTGAACCATGGACAGAAGTTGAGAACAGTAGCTATTTAAGGAACTGATTTAGGAAAGAATCAGGCAAAAGAGGCCAAAAAAATAACACTCATATATGTAGGAAAAGAATTATAAGAAGTGGTGGCTCAGAATTCAGTTAAGGGAGTTTAAATACCAGAAACAGAGTATCAGTTCTAGTGGTGAAACACATTAAAAATTGATCAAAGTTACAGCAAACTAAGGAAAATGTCTATGACAGTGTTGTAAGACAGCTTTATTGGAGGTACTAACATATAAATTAAATTCAAATATGAATATTTTTAATTTAAAGGTAACCACTGATAGAAAAAAAATAGTACATATAACTTGTAGATCATCAGAGAGAAAAACAAGTAAACAAAACCTGAGCAAAAGAAAACATAAAAAACAGCAAAAAGCATTACAAAAATCAGAAAGCACAGCATAGGATGTCAGAATAAGATCAAATAGCTCATAATGTTAGCATCAATGGATTAAACTCTCTTCTGTTGCAAAACAAAGACTTCCAGAGTGAGTCAGAACAAATCTAATTATATGCTATTTATAAGAGGCACATATAAAATAAAATGTTTTTAAAATAAAGGGATGAAGTCACTCTAATACCCAAACCAGGCAAAGACACCCCCAAAAAAGGAAATTACAGACCAATATCCCTAATGTACATAGATGCAAAAATACTCAACAAAATACTAGCAAACTGAATTCCAAAATACATCAAGAGGATCATACACCATGATCAAGTGGGATTCATCCCAGGGATGCAGGGATGGTACAACATTCGAAAATCCATCATCATCCACTATATCAATAAAAAGAAGGACAAAAATCACACGATCATCTCCATAGATGCTGAAAAAGCATGCGACAAAATTCAACACCCATACATGATAAAAAACTCTCAACAAAATGGGTATAGAGGGCAAGTACCTCAATATAATAAAGGCCATATACGACAAACCCACAGCCAATATCATACTTAACAGTGAAAAGCTGAAAGCTTTTCCTCTAAGATCGGGAACAAGACAAGGATGCCCACTCTCCCCACTTTTAATCAACAGAGTACTGGAGGTCCTAGCCACAGCAGTCAGACAATACAGATTGCCATCCAGAAATAAAAGGCATCCAGATTGGCAAGGGACACGTTAAACCGTCATTGTTTGCAGATGACATGATATTGTACATTTAAAAACTCTAAAGAATCCACTCCAAAACTACTAGAGCTAATATCTGAATACAGCAAAGTTGCAGGATACAAAATTAATATACAGAAATCTGTTGCATTCCTATACACTAATGATGAACTAGCAGAAAGAGAAATCAGGAAAACAATTCCATTCACAATTGCATCAAAAAGAATAAAATCCTAGGAATAAACCCAACCAAGGAAGTAAAAGCTCTATACCCTGAAAACTACAAGACACTCTTGACAGAAATTAAAGAGACTCCAATAAAAGGAAATACATCCCATGCTCACGGATAGGAAGAATTAATATTGTCAAAATGGCCATCCTGCCTAAAGCAATCTATAGATTCAATGCATTCCCTATCAAAATACCAACAGTATTCTTCAACGAACTGGAACAAATAGTTCTAAAATACATATGGAACCACAAAAGACCCCAAATAGGCAAAACAATCCTGAGAAGGAAGAATAAAGCTGGGGGGATTATGCTCCCTGACTTCAAACTATACTACAAAGCCACAGTAATCAAGACAATTTGGTACTGGCACAAGAACAGACCAATAGATCAATGGAATAGAATAGAGAGTCCAGGTGTAAACCCACACATATATGGCCAATTAATATATGATAAAGGAACCATGGACATACAATGGGGAAATAACAGCCTCTTCAACAACTGGTACTGGCAAAACTGGACAGCTACACGTAAGAGAATGAAACTGGATTACTGTCTAACTCCATATACAAAAGTAAACTTGAAATGGATCAAAGATTGAATATAAGTCATGAACCATAAAACTCTTAGGAGAAAACATAGGCAAAGCTCACTTGAATATAAACATGAGCAATTTTTTTCATGAACATATCTCCTCGGGCAAGGGAAACAAAAGCAAAAATGAACAAATGGGACTACATCAAACTAAAAAGCTTCTGTACAGCAAAGGACACCATCAGTAGAACAAAAAGGCATTCTACAGTATGGGAGAATATATTCATAAATGACATATCTGATAAGGGGTTAACATCCGCAATATATAAAGAGCTCACATGCCTCAACATCCAAAAAGCAAATAGCCTGATTAAAAAATGAGCAGAGGATCTGAACAGACACTTCTCCAAAGAAGAAATTCAGATGGCCAACAGGCACATGAAAAGATGCTCCACATTGCTAATCATCAGGGAAATGCAAATTAGAAACACAATGAGGTATTCACCTCACACCAGTAAGGATGGCCAACATCCAAAAGACAAGCAATAACAAATGTTGGCAAGGATGCAGGGAAAGGGAAACCCTCCTACACTGCTGGTAGGAATGGAAATTAGTTCAACCATTGTGGAAAGCAGTATGGGGGTTCCTGAAAAAATTCAAAATAGAAATACCGTTTGACTAGGAATTCCACTCTTAGGAATTTACCCGAAGAAAACAAGATCACAGATTCAAAAACACATATACACCCCTATATTTATCACAGCACTATTTACAATAGCCAAGACGTGGAAGCAACCTAAGTGTCCATCAGTAGATGAATGGATAAAGAAGAGGTGGTACATATACACAATGGAATATTATTCAGCCATAAGAAGAAAACAAAGCCTACCATTTGCAACAACATGGATGGAGCTAGAGGGTATTATGCTCAGTGAAATAAGCCAGGTGGAGAAAGACAAGTACCAAATGATTTCACTCATATGTGGAGTATAAGAACAAAGAAAAAAACTGAAGGAACAAAACAGCAGCAGACTCACAGAACCCAAGAACGGACTAACAGTTACCAAAGGGAAAGGGACTTGGGAGGGTGGTGGGGAAGGGAGGGATAAAGGGAATAAGGGGTATTATGATTAGCACACATAATATAGGGGGGCACAGGGAGGGCAGTACAACTCAGAGAAGACAAGTAGTGACTCTATAGCATCTCACTACGCTGATGGACAGTGACTGTCATGGGGTGTGGGGGGGAACCTGACAATAGGAGGGAGTGTAGTGACCACAGTGTTGCTCACGTGAAACCTTCACAAGACTGTATATCAGCGATACCTTAATAAATACACACACACACACTAGAACATAAAAAATAAAGGGATGAAGTGTTTTTTTTTCTGATTTCAAAATGGTCAAGTATGTATTTTCTCATTCCTTTCCTCCTATTATTTGCTTCAAAACAAGGAGGTGCAACTTTAATGGCACTAAAAGACACTTAAAGCCTACAATATCTTAGTATGGAAAGAGGAAGGCCAGCCATGAGGGTCAAAACACTGGAAAGGCTTATGAACTGGTAGCCACAAGTTCCACAGATGGTGAGGATGAGATGGAGTCTGACAAAAGGGAATTGACTGAAAGGTGGCAGTAGGAACAGTTAGATGGCTTCTGGTTCCACTACCACCTGCATCAGCCAAGCAGTGAACTCTCCTCTCCCCCTGCCACTGAGACCACAGAAACTGGATCAGAGAGACTGGATTTGGGGACACCCCAATTGGAGGAGGATGGTGTGAAGCGCTGTGTTCCACATGGCTGGATCACAAGACAGTCTACTCACTGCATGAGAGCCCTAATGCCCTTGCCCAGCCCAGCTTCAGAGCCAACACCAGCAGGCCCCCTTGCTACTCAAGGCAAGAGCCTGGAGGACCCTTTTCAGAAAAAAACAAGACCATCCTAGCAAGGAGACTTGTGCATGCCGACATTTGGGTTCCCCGCATGGAAGGGACATAGCCTCCTGACCACCCCCTGAGTAGTCCCCCCATCGACTACATTTTTTGGTACCCCCCTCTTACATTTGACTGCCAGCCAAGGATCACCAGATATTTGGAGACAGTCTCTAACATTTAAAAAAAAAGGAGCGAGACCCAAACAAACAAACAGAAAGTGGAATTCAGAAGAAACACACACAAGGCAGGGAGAGGAAGAAAATTTCATATAAACCACAGTTAATATCTTCCTAGAGATTAGATACTGCATCAATGAATAAAGAATGGAATGCTGTTAAAAGTGAATAATCAGAAAACAAGAAAGGACTCTTGAAGTTTAAACAGTCAAATCAATTTGAAGAAAACTCCCAAAACTTGAAGAAAAGGAAGAGGAAAATGGGAGAGAAAAGATTCAGAAATTAGAGTACCCTCGAGAAGACCTGACATCTGATTCTCTTTAATTCCAGAAAGAGACAGCAGAGAAGTAGAGGAAGGAAATCTTTAAAAACTCTATTAAAAAAGATTTCTGAACCAAAGGATGTAAGTCTCCAGATCGAGAATGTCCTTTAAAGATCCAAAATAATGAATGAAAAAGATTCCATCAATGCATATGCTTGTGATATGTCAGGACCCTCTATGAAATGAAGGATTTGAAGCTTCAAGAGAAAGAAAAAAAAAGTCTTATGCAAACAGTGGGCATAAGAAGGCATTATATATCACAGCAACAGTATTAAAAACCAGAACATTCAGGTTCAAACAAACTGAGATAGACCTGATGAAACCAAAACCATAGCAGGAATATAGTCAACCTCTCTTCTAGATCAAGTGGACAAAAACTTTAAATTGTAGGTTAGAGTAATATGCTGTTTGATTTAATAATTAAACATCATATTTTGTATTCGGTGGAAAGAAAACACCCATGCACTTTTTAGTTGTCCCAGGATATTTAAAAATTGATCATGGTCCAGCCAAAGAAGAAAACGTTAATAAACTCAAAGTCAAAGTTGCATGGAGCAGATGTTTTGGCTATCCCAGGGACATCTGGTAATCTGAAGAATTAAGGGGCATGGGCTTCCACAGCCATGGGGGACAGAAGACAAAGCCTTGGGCCCGTCTGAGGTCCCCTTCAAGGGGACTGAAACTGAGGCCTCCTTCAAGGACTCTTGAAGGTGTACTCTCAGTGCAAGACTAGATTAGAGAAGCTGTGACTGTGTTATGTGTAAGGAAGAAAAGCCTCCCCTGGAAATTCTGAGGTGCAAACCTGTCCTGACATGATCTGGGGCAGACATTTTTGCTGTCTTCATGGTCTGTGAATTTCTGAGCCAAGAAATTAACCTGAATATGGTCCTGGCCTAATAACATCACCGGGCCACACGGTAAGAGCAAATACAGAATTTCTCTAGAAGGGCAAATTTCCCACTCAGGTTTCTGAGAGTAAAACCCCCACAAATATGAGGTTATTGAGGAAACACAAGGAATTACGCTGTCATGTGGTCGGTGGACCCAATAAACGTAAGGATTAGATACAGATAATGTAATTACATAAATCATACTGTAAGATAAAAATCCTTAAAATGAGTAAAGGCAAACTTTGAATTACAAAATAAATTAGTCACAGGGATGGAAGTAGAGCACAGAGAATATAGCCAATAATATTGTAATATCTTTGAATGGTGACAGATGGTAACTACACTTATTATAGTGAACATTTAGTAATGTATAGAATTGTTGGACCACTATGTCATACATCTGAAACCAACATAATATTGTATGTCAGCTATATTCCGATTAAAAAATTTTTAAATATGGAACGGAGAAATGAACAACATACTAAAAGAAACAGGCATGGTTATTTATATTGATTCTAAAACACTTTTCCCCTGATATTTTAACATGTCTGAAATTAAGAAGCATTTTGGCACCAAGGTGATAAAAAAGCATTGCTCATAGTTTAAAAAGCACTGTTTCTTTCTTTGTGGTACATAAAATTATGGTATGTCTTTCACTTGGTGAAATATGGTGTTTGAAAAAGAATCAGACATATGTGATGTATCATTGTAGCAGAGGCAGAAATCACCAAAGGAAAACAATTGATAGATTTTGCTACATCAAAATCTAAATCTATTTTAGGTTAAAAAATCATAAACATTAAAAGACAAACTGAGAAAAGTATTTCCAAAGCAGATAACAAATAAAGGGTTAATAATGTTTTCATATCATAAAATAGGGACACCACAATATTAACATAGGATGAGAATATAAACCAGAAACATATAAATGAAGAAATAGAAATTATCAATACATGCAAGAAATTCTTCAACTTCATTATTGGTAGTGCAAGAAATATAAATTTAAATAATGAAAAATTTGACAACCAAACCTGCAAAGATGAAAAAAATTAGTGAATGTGTTAATTGTGCAGCAAAATCGACACTCTTAAACAGTATGGTGAGAGAAGAAGTTGGTATAGAATTCCTGAAGGGCAATTTAGTAAAATATATTTAAAACTCTAAATTATGGATGCCATTTGTCTGAATAATATCACTTTTAGGCATTTTTAAAAAAGTTATACCATGGTTTTTAGCACAGGTTTATCCCGAGGTATGTTCCTCACAGCATTGCTTATAATCATGAAAAATGAGAACTCAAATATATTAGAAGAAATCAGTTAAATGATTACACAGGCATATGTAGCCAACATATGATTCATCAAATATTGAGTGAAACATATTTAATGACATAAACAAGATCCGGCCAAGGCACATCCACAATGTTGTGGTATACTTTTGAGTAAAAACATCAAGCTATAGGCTAGTATGTATGCAGCTATCAATTATGTGAAAGCATATAGAGAAAAAGGCTGGATGTTTACACCTCGAAATACTAACAGTCATTCTCTTAGGTAATGGGGGTGCTAGTGGACTTCTTTGTGCTTTTTTTATATTTCCCCAAATAACCAAACTTCTGTTCATTTTGTTTGTTTCTAGTGAGGACCTAAGACATACCCAGAGGACAGCAAAGCGCACATTCCAGCATCGCCCTGCGCTGCACGACAGCAGAAGGCCTACAACATAGCCCAACCTTTGCCCAGATCAAACCAGCTCTCTCAGCCTCATTATTTTTAAAAGGAAGGATAAAGAAATATAAGGATTAAAAAGTGAGCTCTGGTCTTAGCGACATGAAGGTGACAGTGTCTCAGGGGAGCGGGCTGCGAGCAGATGGCAGTGGGCAGGACAGTCACAGGGACCTTTCAAGAAACCTGACTGAGACGGGAAGGAAGGAATACAATGGTACCTAGAGAGGTAGTTAGGTCACAGTGAGATTTTTCTTTCTAGGATGGAAAAGACCTGAGCGTACTTATAGCTAAGAGGAAGGAAAGGAGGAAAGGAACAGTCAAAACTGGTGAAAGGAAAACTGAAAACAGGTGAAGAGCCCCGAGGAGATGGAAGAGAAAAGGGCTGAGGGAGCTCAAGAATCTAGTTGAGGTGGGAGGTCGTGAGTTTGCTGTGGCCCTAATCTGCATGGATGTAGGATTTATTCCAGAACATTCAGCCACCTGGGCAAACAGACTGAACAGGTGGCTTCATCTAAAGTGAGCATCTGCCTGGTAGGTGGTGCAGTGGAGTTGAGGGTGTCTGAGAACAGGGTTCAGGGGTAATCCTGGGATGCAAAGCCCAGCAGAGTAAAAAAAAAGTCCAGAGAGGTCATCAAGTGGGGAAAAAATGGACAGGTCTGATGCCTGTATCAATAAGGGAATCTAAATCAATAAGTATCAATAAGGGCAAAAGCAAAGGGCAGCGGTAGGGGCAATGAGGCTGAAAGAGCTGGTTTGATCTGCACAAAGGCTGGGCTGAGGTATAGGTGTCCGGCTATCGTGCAGCGCAGGGTGATGCTGGAACGTGCATGTACTTTGCTGTCCTCTGGGTGTGTCTTAGGTCCTCAAATGCCAGCAGGTGGAGGGCAGGGCCTTAACTCTAGCAGCATCCTTATGCCAGCTGGTGCTCAATATTCCACAAACATCTGGAATGCAGATTCTTTCAAACAGGAAGATCCATTTCAATAGCAAAGACCCAGAAAGGCTCAGAAGTCATTTCCCCTTCTCTGAACACCCTGCCCCTGGCTCCCAGGCACCTACTGGGTTTGAACATCCCCAGTTCCCATTCTACCCAGTACTTACAGAGAAGGACCTTCCTGCCAAGTTGGAGGACTTGACAACCTCCGTTACTGTGATGGTCAGGCATGTGTTGTCTGTAACAGGAGCAGCAGCTGGGGGACCGTGGGTGGGCCCTGAAATGGGGAGGAATGAGATAGGGGGTGGACTCTATGAGTGGGCCTCCAGAGAAGTAGGGGAGTTTGAGACTCTTGGTCCTAAGACCCCCACAAACCCATCCTGACTCCCCCACCATGCTCAGCCCCCTCCTCCTGACTCCGCCTGGGTCCTAGCCAGGTTTTTGTTCTCTCCGGGTCATCCATCTCCCTTCCCTGGTAGATCCACAAAGTTTCTGCATCCTCAGGCACAGCAGCCATGACCAACCCCATCCCTTTCTTCACCTCCTCCTGCATCCCTTTTCAATAGAAGAAAGTCTCGTTGAACATCCCTAAAGCCAAAAATGGAAGGAAGATCTAGCCCAGGATTTGGAGTGGGACAGAGGCCCCCAGGGGGTGGAGAAGGTTGGTCTCAACAGGTTGAGAGCATTTCCTTGACTTTCCTAATAGTGTATCATGTGTCAGAAATTATCGTGGGACTGCTGCCTAGCTGCCCCCTCCTTGCCAACTCAGAGGGGTTCTTGGATATTTGTGCCTCTGAGGTAGGTTCTGATATCAGGTCTGACAGGGTTTTGTGATGAAGGAAACACAAATAAAAGTGGGGGGCGGTGGGAGCAGGCAGTCTTGTGAAGGAAATAGCAGCCAGAGGTTCTAAGAAGAAAAGCTAGCACGAGAGTTACTACACGTCCAGTGTCTTATCGCCAGTTTAGAAATGAAAAAGCAGGTAGACAGGTCACAAGTAACTTGCCCAAGGTCACACAGATGGTTAAGTGGCAAGGCTGGGCTTTGAAGCCTGCCTATCTAGAATCTGCACTCTTGATTAAGAGGTATTCCCAAAGTCACACGTCTCCATCATGGTATTTAAGATCCACAGGTAAAGGATGTCTTGCTGTGTTATCCACAAATTCAACCCGCCTGCAAGCCGACTTATCAAGAAGCGATCAAATCAATAATTATTTCTTGGGTTTCTTTGTGCTGGATGCCAAGAAAATTCAGGGGTGATGATATATAAGCCCATATAAGAATATGAATGCTTTATAGACAGAGAGAAGTCATAACTGGCAAAGCCACAGAGGACTTTAGAGACAGAGTATTTATTCATAGTTGGCTGGGAGAAGAAGGATCAGAGATGGCTTCCTCACAGGCATTTCAGCCAGGCTAATGTGTATTTTTCATTCTATATTTCTTCTGGAGTATTCCAAATTCATTCATTCTTTTTTTTTTAATGATGTTTTGGGTATAAAGTAGCATTTCATTTATTTAGCGGATATTTATTGCGGATCTACTGTGTGCCAAGACATGTGACATGGGGGGGGAGTGGCAAACAAGATGTGTCTCTGCCTGGATAAACTTTCTTGTTTGCTCTGAAATGATCTTCTGCAAATATCTGTGGATAACATCCCTTAAGTGTGGTCTGTGGAGATCTGCAGTCAAAGGGGACATGGTTGGGACTGTGGGGAGGAACACGGGCTCTTGTGTGCGGCTGCCTGGGTTTGATTCCCAGCTCTGACCCTTCCTCACAGACGTGACCTTGCGTAAGTTGCTTTCATTACTTCAGTTACCTCTCCAGTGAAAAGCTGCTAATACCTACCTCCTAGGGTTGATATGATTAAACGAGTTAATATGCTTTACGTAGAACATTGCCTGGCCTCTGATAAATGTGTGCAGTGGTTAGTAATCCATGTTATCAACCTTTTCGTTATTCCGGAAGAACCAAGGAGCTGACAAGAAGAGCTTATATTTATAATTTTCTATATGAGCATAAGTGGGTATCTTTTATTATCTCCATTTTAGAGTTACATGATTAAATAACCATGTTATTATCTAGTAGATAGCTATAATGAGACAATTAGCCAGAATCCGCTAATTTAGACTAGTGGTGCCTCTGTCCTGTGGAACAACATGCAAAATAAAATATTTCCAAACCAAACACAAGTACCTCTGACGGCCCAGTGCAGAGGCAGGAGGGCACTGCTCCCTCCATGTGGTCCCTCCACCTTCCAGCTTGTGTCTCACCAGGCTGCAGAGGTGCACCCAGGGGCCAGAGCTAGAGTATGTGGTTCCTCAATGGTGAACGACCTGAGGTTGCGGGCTGTGCTTCCCCCAGGCACCTGGAGCCCAGCCCTGGTCCCAGCACGGACAGGAGCTCAAGCACATTCCACGATCCCAGGGATGGGGTGGGAGGCCTCCTTCCCCTGGCTCACCCCATCTCCTGTCACTCAACCCTCCCTCCTTCTCTCCCCAACCCAACTTTGCCCATCTTGTCCCTTCTCTCTCCCTCTGTTTTGCTTTCTCAGCTCCTCACCTTCAGTGTCACTGGCTGGAAGGGCCTTCAGGACCAGCCCAGTGGCCCGCAGGGAAACGGTGACCTCTCGGGTCCGGTGGCTGAGCAGGGCCTGGGGAAGGGGGATGCAGGGACAGATGAGGGTCCTCCAAGCCTTGTCCCCATGTATCCTTACATCAGCAGTCTTGCTTCCCACCCCTGATTCCTGCCCCTGCCCTAAGACTCTTGTCTGTGTCACTAATGTCCAAAACGGGGTGTTGGATAAAGGCTTAGAGCACTCTTTGTCTCAGGGGGCTTGTTTGGCCTTCCAGACCCAAAGGAACAGTCTCCCATGAAATCAGTTCAAGCATCTGGTCTACTTGTGAGGAAGGATTTTTGAGCAAGGGGACAGCCTCTTTGCTCCTTAAATCAGATCACCTCCTTGCCCACATGTAAGGCCATTTGTAACCTGCCCATCCCTGCAAAACTCTCTGCAGGCTGGGAAACTCAGGGGCAGCTTCAAGAAAAGGAGCAGAGGGTTCTTGGCTCGGTCTGTGTCCCCGGCCCCTGCGAGTCCCTGACACCTGCTTCCACCAGCTGTATCTCGTGACACTGCCCCCCCCCACCCCCCCGCCACATACCCACTGACCTTCTGGTAGCACATGGAGAGCTCAGCCCCTGGGCCCTCGGCCACACCTCTCTTCTTGGGTGAAAAACCATCTGAGGGACAATGAGAAGAGGCTGAAGGTGGGAAGTCGCCCAGCGGCCCCGGCCCCCACCTCACCGAGGCCCGAGCCTAGCTGCTGGATTTTCACAGCATCTCTCCCTGGATAGAAAGGCAGCACCCAGAGGTTCCAGGCTGCCTTTCAGTCTGGGCAAGCTTGCAGGGAGTCAGGGCACCCCGGCGTTCAGCGGAGGTGCGATGGGGGCATCGCCAGTGGGAGGTGGGAGGACTTTTGGGAAACAGGGCTTGGGGGAAGCTGAGTCAGGGAGAGCTTTGGAAAAGGGGGAGTAGATGCTCACCTTTGGGGAACTTGGAGTCTTGTATGTTCACCATCAGCTCTGTGAGGAAAATGTCCTCTGTGGGGTCTTGGCTCAGGTCACTGAAAATCTAGAGACAGGGAGGAGTGGAGGGAGGAGGCTTGGGGAAGGCCAACTCCCTGCCAGAGGCAGCTCTCCCCTCGGGGATGTGGACGGCTGCAGACTACCCAGAAGCTGGGCAGGGGTCCCGCACCCACCCCACCAATGCTGAATTCTCAGCTCAGTCAATGGTTCCTTGGATCTGACTGTTCATATCGACAACAATGTAATATATTTATAAATAGAAGAAACTGTTACTACCCAACTACCAGTAACCACTGCTGTCTAATGGGGTGGGCAAGAACGGGGCACAAAATTCACATGGGGTGGGGGAAATAAAATCTCTTGTAGACCCCAGTAGGGACAGGCAAAAAGGTGAGGGCCAGAGAGGAGACCTCGGCAGTCCACCACACGCAGAGAGAGCCGGGCTGCAAGAGGGAAGGGCTAGTGAGAGATGATTGGATCATGAGGGAAGCCCTAGTGAGAGATGATTGGCTCATGAGGGCTAGTGAGAGCTGATTGGCTCTCGTGAGACCTGAGGACAGACAGAGGGAGGAGTGGCCTCTGAAGGATGAGGGGCAGAGAAGGGAAAAGCCAGGTGTGGATGAGACAAGAGAAGATGTCAGAACAGCAGAGAAGAATGGCCATAGGATTTTTGAGAACAGGGATCAAGAGAGAGAAAAGAGGCTGCTGAAAGCTGGGAACCAGGATGGTTCTCACAGCAAAGGCTTGATGTTCTCCCGTTGACCGTAAACACTTTCACAGACACCAACATTATTAGGCAAGGACGTTGACTGTGATGGGTCAAGACAGAAATCAGACCACTCCACAATCATGTGCAAACACAGGTAAAAAAAGAGAACACTGTGCAGGCCATATCCCCTACCCACCCATCCCAACAAATACAAATGTGCTATGCTTCTTGGAATCAAAGACTTACTTAGAATTAAGTACTACTGAGATGCCTAATCACAGAAACACTCTTGCTTCCTGACAGCATCCAGTCAAGCCAAAAAAAGGAGCTCTTTGGACCCCTCCCCCAAATCGCCTAACACAAGCCTAAATCCTACAAGTTCCTTCCAAGAGCCTCTTCCTGAGATAAGATTAAAAGCTGAGAAACGTCTGATCCTCCTCTCTCCTTCCCTCTAAGCCTTGTAACTATGCACACCCTCAAAAGGAAAATAAATCGAACTTCATTGGCTCCAAAGGTTGTTTTGCTTGTTTTAGGTTGCATAGACTCCATGAAGGGGAAAGACAAGGAAAGAGGGAAGGACCAGGTGGAAGTGGGAGCAGAGGGGGAAGGGCACAGAGGAAAGGTTTTCCTGAACTGGATGCAGTCCACGTCTCCTGGTGAACAGCATGCGTTGTATGAATGGGTTGCCTTGATAGGTGTGGACAGAAACCTGGGAAGACCGAATAGCCTCCACTCTGTTTTTTTTAGTAGAGTGGATGGAAAAGTCATTTGCTAAAAGTGAAGAACTTCAGGAAGGCAGTGAAGATCGGAATAGCCATGGTCCAGGGGAAGAGGGAGCTTTCCAAGAAAGCACTGGGTCCAGCTGAGACTGGACACCATGAATGTGTAGAGCTGTCAAGCCAAAGGGCTTCAGATTTTTTTTTCCAAGTGGGATCCAGAAGTTCATTAGCAAAAGGTATGGCACATTGCAGCACTCCTCTGGGCTTGGGTTTTGCTGGGAAGAAAGACAGTAGGAAGGGGTGCCAAGGAAATGAGGTGTGAGCAGTTCAGATAAGAAACTGGCAGGCAAGGAGGAAAGGCTAAGGACAATCCTTTCTCATGAAAATCTCCTTCAGCTTGGACATGAGGTCTTAGAAGTTAATAATTATCCGATTCATTCAGATATTAAGAAGATAAAGTTAACAACCAAGAGTGTCTGATGAGTTTATAATTTGTACCCTAGCAACCAGTGTTTTCCCAGAGCCAGGGTATTTATGTTGTGGGGTCCTGAGGTCCAGTAGGCTGATATGGTATCTTTGGAGCCCCAGGTGGGATACTTACCTTGACTGTGTAGATCTGGAAATAGATGGGTTGGGTACCCATGCGAACATAGTAGGTGATGACATCCAGGATGAAGGGGTCCACTGTCCGGGATGTGTCCAGGCAGGGAGGCTGTAAGGGAGACAGAGAATGTCTTCAACCATCTCTCTCCATGTTACTATGGGAGGTGCTATTTTCTTAATAGAGAAGCTCCAAAACCCCCACATACCCTCTTTGATACACTAACCTGGCTATTCCTTAAACACACTCCAAGCTTTTCCTACCACCCAATTTCCATTCCTAATCCAAATATGTCTGTCTGAGGTCCCATCTCCCCAGGGACTCTGATTCATTTCAATTGCACAAAGACATACTGAGCACCTCAATGTGTAAGGCACTGTGCTGCATGCTTGGGGTAGGCAAGATGCTTGAGAATATAACTAATGATGAAAGAGTCTGGCCTGGGTTCCAGGTTTGGACTTGCTGCTCCCTAGCCAGGTGATGCTGGGCATGAGAGGTTGAGATGATCTGATGCCTCTTTCAGTTCTTGTGGTATCTCTATATATTAATAAACTAATTTGTACTTAAATGTTATTGGGAAAGGACTAGTGCCATGTTCTACAAACCTTCCTCATATGATTATAAAGCATAATTATAGGGTATTTCAGATAACGAGAACAGAACATCTACATAGAATCTGGTGGTATCAGGGTTGGAAAGAAGCTAGAGGTTTTCTCATCCAGTTCATATCCAATCCTATATCTCTTCTGACTCTCATATATGGTCTATTGAATACTGTTACCTTTAGAAAGGTAACTGAGGAATTAAGAACTTATCTAATAATGCTGTCATTACACTGTTTCCAGGCTTTTCATGTGGAAATTGTTTTTGGAGTAAGTGTAAGGCTGTAAAATTTGTTAATTACGAGGGGGAGGAGAGCAGGAAAAAAACAAAATCCTTTATGTGTCCTGGCATGGAAAAAAAGCTACCAACAGGAGAGCATAAAGGAGACCTGCATCAGATGTTCCTGCTGTAAGATCCCCCAAGTTTCAAGGAAAAGGTATTTTAATACCTAGCTAAACAGTCTTTCATTTATAGGCAAAGACATGTATAATTCATAAAACACGTGTCCCCACAACATCTTTATTAGACTAAAAGATATAAGTAGGTACCCCAATCAATCAGGCAACAAAACAAAATAGAAATCTCAGTAAAGTGTCAAGTTAGAAAATAGATATATAAAAATCAGTAAGTTGCTTTTACACCACCAGAAACTACTATCCAAAAATAATGGGAGAAAGATACTATCCATAACTGCAAGAAAAAACTACATGAGGAGTAAATTGAGCAAGAAGTGGGTAAAAGCTATATGATGAAAACTGTAAAACTACCCTGAGAGATGTACAAGAAGAGTTTAATAGATGAGGAGCTACACCATGCTCCCAGAGATGTTAACTTCACATGTTAAAGATGTTAATTCTCCTCCAATTTCAATCAAAATACCAAGAGGATTAAAAGAAAAAAAGACAAAATTCTAAAATTTATCTGGGAACAAACATAAGCATAATCTGAGAAGTTCTGGGAAAGAAGAGCAATGGCGTAGGCTTATCTTCCAGGCAGAAAAACATAAAAGTGCTAACTTATATGAAGTTAAGAGATTAATGAGAAAGAATATGTATCCATAAGTAGACTCAAGCATATGTAAGAATTTAGTAAATGATTGAAGTGGCATTTGAGATTGATGGGGCAAGATGATTTATGCAATAAATAGCTTTAGGACAACTGGCTGAACATTTGGAAGAAATACAATTATGTGCTTTGCGTTAAACAATGAAGTTAACCATAGAGAGGGTATTTCAATGTAAAAATTGAGATATTAAAAAGGTTAAATTATCAGTGACTATTTATTTAGTCTTGGATTAAATCAAATCTTAATAATTTATAAACTAAACAATTTGTAAAAAAAATAAGGAAATAAACAAATAAAAATCTAATCATCAAAGAAGGGCTTTCAAAACATGACTCTGAAAGCAGAAATCAAAAAGGATAAAATTGTTATGTATGACTACATAAAAATATTAAACTTCTGTAAGTCAGAAAAGACTCCTGACTAAAAGCAAATAACAAAGTGGGGGAAAAAAATGTCTGCACCACATATAACAGCAAAAAAGGTAAGATTCTCTTAATATATAAAGACCTTTTCAAATCAGTAAAAGACAGGCTCTCTCGCACTGCCTCCCACAGGCCAGGGTTGGGGGTGGCAGTGGGGTCTGTGGCTAAGAGAACATGCCCTGGAATCAAGCTCCCTGGTTCCAAGTGGGACTCTACTGCTTATCTGTTGCTTAGGGCAAGATTCCTAATCTCTTTGTGCCTCAGTTGCTTGCTCTGTAAAATGGGGATGTGACAACAAACACACCAGCATTTGGCGGGGCTGCTGAGTGTGAGCGCTTTGGAATGGTGCCTGGCTCGTGTGAGAGCTCAGGAAGCACTAGCTATTACAATCGCAGATAAATTAACCACAGGAAACTCACAACCGAGGGACTATAATTGGCCTACACACTCAGGAATGAATGTTTTACTTCGTCTCTTACACAGTGGTCCTGACCTGGGTGCTTGAGTGAATTCCAACCACTAGCTGTTTAGGGCTCCTCTCCTGTGTTCCTGTCCTGTCTCATCCCACCCCAGGGCCCCCTGGGACTGACTCTTGAGGTCAAGGGTCAAGGGTGGTAATATCTGAGAAAGGCCCCCTCCCCCCTCCCTCCTCCCCTTACTGCCCCCTACCATCTCTGCCAGCTTGTGGATGGCTGGGCACAGGGTGTTGACGATGCTCTCATACCACGGGTCTGCACGGCCCAGGAAGGCGGCCAGCTCTCCGAGCTCCGAATGCCTGGACGATGTGGCCTTCTGTGGACAAGGGGATGGGGCAGACCCGTCGGGCCCTCTTTCTGTCACTTTCCTCCTAGTCGGAGGGCCTGCAGGTACCAGTCCTAGGCAAACTAGCTTAGCCTCTTCGGGCATCACTGCACCAGGTGAAGACTGTTCTGTTTTACACCTCAGGTGAAGCTTGAATGCCCTTCACTGAGGGCCACTGAAAACTGATCATCAGTCTTCAAAGGGGAGAGAGAAGTATTGCTGTGGATCCAGTGCTCCCCAGTGAGAAGTAGAGGGGCAACAGAAATGAAGACCCAAAAGTGCAGCTTCATCTCCCCTAATAGGAAATGGGCTTCCATGACTGAAACGTCGTCTTTGTGATCCCAGAAAGCGTGATGGGTGTGCGTGAGCACCCAGTTCGAGAAGAAGCTTGTGACTAATTCCATTAGAAAAGCCCAGTGACAACCAGCAATGGGCAGGCTGTCCCCAAGGGAGACCCTATCTCTGGTGACATTCAGCCCACAGGGTCCATGTGTGTGGCATCTGGAGACCCTAAGGTCTCTCCCAGCTTCACGTCCTAAGGCAGGCAGATCCTAGTTCCTGGAACCAGGGGATGAGAGGCTGCTGGACTCCCTGCCCACCCCTAATGGAGACAAATGCTCGGGAACCCCCCCACATCCCCATCTCCCTCCTCCCCTCCCCCATCCAGCCACCTGGGGTGCCAGCACCCGGATGTAGTAGAGCTGCAGGCTGAGTCTGGGAGTGAGGCAAAACTTCTGGGTCTCTCGTTTCCTAGCAAGGGGCAACAGAGCACAGGAGTAAGGGCAAAGTCTGGGCTTCAAACAGCTCCACATCCTGGTTCTATTTATGATCTATATTATTATCTCGCTATTTGTTTATGTATTGACTTTCAATTCACCTAATCTCTCTGAACTTCTGTTTTCCTATCTATACAATGGGTGCAGTGATGTCTGCCTCAGAGTGAGGAGGACTCTGGTGCTCAGAGCTGGCGAATGCTGTGCTCTGCACGCCCCAGTGCTCTGAGTTGGGCTCTGACCAGCCCCAGCCCCAGCCCCAGCCACCTGCTCCGAGCCCTACCTGAGGCTGTGGTAGGCCCGGGCCAGGCGCCCCAGCATCCGGTCGTCTCCCAGCACCAGCACCCTGGCGGTGTAAAGCCGGGAGATGCCAGGCAGCAGTTCCCCATCCCCACTGGGCCTGCCAGTCCTCCGGTGCAGCCCCGGGGGCCCATCCCAGCAGACGGGCATCAAGACGTCTGGGGGCCACGCCCGCTTCTTGATGCCCCCTTTGCGCTGCAGCCCGGGACGCTCCATCTCAGGGCTGCTGGGTGTGAAGAGCTCGTCGCCCACCGGAGGAAGGTCCCTTTCGATGCCGCTGTCTGTGGACAGCACGGACACCCGGGCCAACCCCCGGTCTGGCCAGAGGCCCTGCAGATCCAAGGCCTCCAAGTCAGCACTGAGGCGCAGGTAGGATCGTGGGCGCAGAAAGAGCACCAGTTCCTTCCCTGGGATGCGGGGAACAGGGGGACCATCAGGGCGGAGAAGGTATGTGAGGCTGACAGGGTTTCATCCCAGCAAGGCCTTTGGTTCCGTTTCTCAAACATCGTTCAGCTGAACAGAAGGCCCAAGATGCTCCACGAAGGAACAAAGGTTTTGTGGCCAACAAGGATTGAGAGCCCCTCACACTCCTGCCACCTCTTAAGTTCTATTAGTAAACATATTAAAGGCTCTGAGAAGTGCTGCAGGAAAGCAGTCAGCTTCACACAGCACCTCCTGCGTTTAGTGACCCTGGAGCTCTCTATCATATCCACTCATGCGCATCCTCCCATCCTCCCACCCCCTGTAGCTTCCCCTGGGACACCGCTAACAGACCACCAGCTCCGGGGAAGACTTCTAGGCTTTTCTAATCTACCTTCATTTTATTATGCACATGGAAACTGAGGCCCTGAGACAGAACTGAGTCGGCCTAGGGTGATGCAGCGCCTGAAAGGAAGTGTCAGGACTTGAGCCCAGACTATCTACCAGTCCAGCACCCTCATCTTCTCCCCTCCCTTGAGAAGAGCCAGAGGGATAGTGGGATGTGAACACCAGCGTGCACAGGAAGTGTCATGTCAGGTAAGGGGACTCTTTCTGAAAGGCCCCTTCCAGCTCCAGAAACTGTAACTTTCTTTGTGACTGGCTCTTTGGGGACATTCACTGTTTACTGGCGCCATCATGGGCATATGGCACTTTCTGGGCACATGAGGCCCGTGGCCAATGCACTGAATTATTCTGACATATAGAAAATATGTCCTTCCAGACGTACGGAACAACTCTGGGTACAAGGAACACACACACAGATGCACATGGAAACACATGGATACACACACCAGATGCACAGACAGACATACACGACACAGATAAACATACTAGATATACAGACACATAGGCACACAGAGCAGACACACACACACACACCATTTCCAGCCAGCCCTCCACAGAGGAGGTCGAAGGCATGGCACTTACAGAGCTGCTCCTCATCCGTCCACAGGTGGAAGGTGATGTGGGGGCTGGGCAGAGGGATACTCGGCTGCCTGTCTTGGACGGAGTCACCTGAAGGAAGGAGCAGGCTGCGGAGATCACGGAGGAGAGGACTGTGGGTTCTCCTCTGCCTTCCCCATGCTCCACAGCATTTGTGGGGGCTCAGAGGGGGGTGCACGGACCCTCCCGCTCCCATGTCTGGTCTAGCCTGTCCTCTTCTCAGGCCCCATCCGCTCATCCAGAGCTGAACACGGCAGCTGACCCCTCCCTGCCCAGGAGTGCTTATTGGCTCGCCGTTTCCCTGCAAACTCCCTAGCTCAGCCTTTAGGGCCCTTCACAAAGCAGCTCGCAGTCTTTCCCAATCGTTTCTCCCGTCGTTGCCCGGACCCAAGGCCGGCTGCAGCCCTGTGCCTTTCTCACTGTTCTTTGATTAGTGGAGCACAAAAACCAGGTAAACTGGGTCTGGATCTTGCCTTCACCACTTACTAGCTGGGTGATCTTTGGCAAGACTTTTAGCTTCTTTGTAACTCAGTTTTCTCATCTATAAAATGGAGGATAATAATACTTTCAATCGCATACCTTTACTCTGATGATTAATTGATTTAACATGTCATATTTAAATATATGTAAAGTGCTTAGAACAGCAACTGGGTACAACAGATGCCCAATAAGTGTCAGCTGTTCTTATGACCAGATTACCCACCTTCTTGGCCCACGACCTTCGGAATTCCCGGACTGCCCTCAGGCCCCACCTCCTGTGAGCGGCCAGGTGTCCCACCCCGCCTCAGCCGCGCACGCAGACTCGAGGCGGAACAGCGCTGCTCTCTGGCGCCCCCTGCCGGCCCGTCGCTAGGTCCCAGGCTGCGGCACCCCCGCGCCTGGTCGGAGCCTCGCCGCCCTAGCCGCCCGCCGGCCGCTTACCGCCGCTGCGCCCCCTGGCTGCCGCCGCCGGCCCCAGAAGCGAGCAGTAAATCTCCTCCAGCCTCTCCAGGTGTCCCTCCCGGCTCGGGCTGGGCTCGCTAGCCATCTGCTCCACGGCTGCTACCACGGCGTGGAAATAGTGCTCCAGGGTGTGGCGGGGACTGGTCTGTCGGGGAGGGGCGTCAGAGCCTGGGTTCTGGCCCAGCAACCACCCACCTCAGCTCCAATGCCAAGTGTGAAGGCGCGTGGACAACCCAATGTATCACCTTGCCTCGGCCTGGGGGCCGGGCCGGGCTTCCCCTGAAGGCTTATGCACCCCGCTTCTGCCCGGACACAGCTGTTGCGCGATGCTGCCTGCCACTGCGGGTCCCTTTTGCCCCTGACACTCTGGTATGGGAACCAGAGGAGCAGGGATAGCCCCTGCCACCCATCCTGCTTAGAGCATCAGCCAGCACTTGAATCAGTGTTCTGTCTCCACCTGGACGTAAACTCCAGGAAGGCAGGGGTTTTTATATTTTATTTACAGCTGTATCTCCAGGACCTAGAACATCTCCCAGCACATAATAAGTGCTCAATAAATATTTGACGACTGTTTCCTAAACTTCTGTCATTCCTTATACTACCTTGACATACCAGCCATACTATTATTTACTCATTATTTTTCTTTGAATCAGCTCACTTTTTTTGGTTCAAAAGGAACAATTTTATTGCAACTCTAAATAAAAAGGCTAGTGTCACTTGTCACAAGTGGAAAATTAATCAGACAAATGTAATAATCATAAAGAACGATTACTAAATTCTAGCTAGGTTCTTTGACCTGCCAAGGCTTTAGATCTTGAAGCTTCCTTTCTCCTTTTAAAAGGAGAGGTTAGTAAGTATTAAAGACCCTAGGGGCAAAGCACCAAGCTGAGGCCTTTTCTTTAATGGAAACAGGTTTTGAAAGTTTCTCCCTGTGCCATTCCATGCTCTTCAGCACTGTGCCCTCCAGGCTCCAGTGGTACAGGTCTGACATCCTGGGTCATGTTCTCTGGCTGTTTCCCTCTCCCCCTCCCACCACTAACTCACCCCATCTCATAACTGAAGATGTAGGGCCCAAGAAAGTGACATGGGCAGGTACAACAGGGATGCTCTAATCTTTGTTCTGTGCTGGACGTCTGCTGAGCCAGGCCTTAACTTCCTGGGTTAAGGGCCAGTGGGTCATGAGACTAGCTAGGACTCCAATAAATACTTGTTGAACAATCAAATGAAAGAATAAAAACAATTAGAGTAATAGGGAATGAGAGTTGAAAGGGGCCATAGGGAACATTTCATCTTGTAGCTTTGTTTTATAAATAAATTCATTACATATTTATTGAGTAACGAATAATTAAGTATTTACCCACTATGTGCCAGGTACTGTTCTAGGTACTGGGATACAACACCGAACAAAACAGATGAAAATGGAGTTTGTATTTTAGTATGTGTGTGTCTTCCTCTGTGAGTTAATGAACAAGTCAAATTTATAATAGGATAAATAACAATATGTGCTGAAGGGAAAAAACATGCAGAGAAGGAGGACGTGAAATCTGGGGAGGGGGCTGAGATTTTAGATAGCATGATCAGGGAAGCCTCACCGAAAAGTGACTTTTGAGTAATGACCTAAAGGAATGGAAGGAGTGAGCCATGTGGATATCTGAGAGAACAGTCCAAGCACAGGGAATAGAAGGTGCAAAGGCCCTGGCGTGTGGGCATGTCTGAGGAACAGCTGAGGCCTATGTAGCTGGAGCACAGAGAATGTGCTCCAGAAATTGCCCTCAGCTGAGGGAAAACCACTTCTCCAAGGTCGTGCTCTCTTCCTGAGGAGTGCCACTGCCAGTAACCAGCACATGTGGGAGTACAAGGGCCTGTCCCCTCACCCTAATTCAGGACAGCTCTGAAAGGCCAGCTTGGCTCCAGAGCTTCCTATAGAACCAGCTGTGGGCGAGCGCTTTCTGGAGCTCGGTAGAACGAAGAAATGAGGAGAAGAGGAAAATCAGACCCTGAGAAGCTGTGGCCAGTTTGCCATCCCACTGCCAACCCAGCAAGATCTGGTTCTCAAAGCTGTGTCTCCAGGCTCCGTCCTTGGCCTCCTGCCCACATCCCTCCAGAAATTCCTGGCTTTAAAGGCTTTGCAAAGAAGCCTCCCCTGGTTCTTATTCCCCTGACCCTACATGGGGCAGCCCTACCTGGGGACACCGCATCTCCAGTACCCAGAACACAGTGTGGCAGGCAGAGAAATGGGGTGTCCCAAGCTGACCTCCTAGTTTAGAGACCTTGTAACTGGTCCCATGAACACATGGGGATACCAGCCAACTCCCCACCTGGGCCTCAGACCAGGCCTCAGCAGACAGGATGTGGGCTGGTGGTCAGATAAAGCCTACCCGCCAGACTGTGACTGGCCGCGCCACCTCTCCCAGGCCCCACTTGTCCTCGGGCCAGCAGGTATGCCTGGGAATGGCATCCTCAAGAGGCAGCATTCCAGATAAGAGGGCTGGAAGTCCCAGGGGTGGGGTGCAGAGTGGCGGCTAAGACAGCTCCAGGCCAAGCTGGTGTCTAGCTCCTAACAGGGAGGAGAGGTACCAGGACACTGTTGAGGAAACCATAACATTAAGCTTCCAAGGGTCTCTAACTTAAGACCAGTGATGCATTCCATAGTTTCTCTCCCCCGCTCTTCTCTAGCTCCTCCCCCAGTTCTCTATACATAAAAATGGATACTCATCAGAGCAGAGGGCTCTCGATAAAATGAGGTGGGGAGGCGCATAACATTTTGACTATGCCTAAAAATATATAGGCTTACTTTCAATATCCCTGTGATCTATTACAAAGTAGTGTATGCAAGAGACCTGCTAATTCCAGCCCTGAACTCCACTCCATTCCTGACCTGGTGGTCTCAATCCTACCCCATTCCTGACACCCCAGCCCAGCCACATTCTTAAGTCAACCTCTGAACCCCAGGTGCATCTTGGGGATGGAGTGAGCCTTGGAATCGTCTATTGCCCACATCATGGAGGAAGAGGTTGGTGTTCTTACAGGTCTGACTTGGTTGGGTCAAAACGCACCCTGTCTGTGGCCTGTTTGGTGAGCCAGAAACAATCGCCAGAGCCGCTGGCGGGGCGCAGCTGGTGGGCTGCTGGGCCAGCAAGCTCCAGTCAGGAAAGCTCCCCCCACCCCTTCCCGAGCGCCGCGCAACTGCAGGAGAAAACATGGGTGTCTGTGGGGAAGCCAAGGAGAGGCTCAGGGAGGAGCTGGGTGGGGGGCATTCCTCTAGGCGCAGCGTGTGCTGTGAACGTCTCACGGGGCAGCTGTGGGGCGGGGAGGCGGCGAGGATGTGGGGTGGGGGGAGGAGTCAAGAAACCTCAACAGGTCCACGCAGGGGGACGGCAAAGAAACTGCGTTCTACAGGTGTGAAGGGCACTTTAGAGAAAAGGAATGGAGAAAACAGTCAATACGGTTTAAGGAGGGGCCCAGCCCTGCATAAAGACACCCACAAGGGAAGGATCCAAGCCTAGGGCTCAGAGTGTGGAGGGTTCATGCGGAAAACTACAGGAGGAGTGACTCATCCCGTGCATTTTGATGGGCAAAGCAGGGTCTGAGACCCCGGCTGGGGTAGGACAGGGAGGGCTGGCTGACCCCTCGAGGGCACCTTCCCTCCTGGCACCTGCCTGCCCCTGCCAGGCCGGCACCTCAGCCCTGAGGCGAAGCAGCTCCGAACCTCACCCAGGCTCCAGTCCAGCCCTCCCAGAGGACAGGAGCTTCCCCTGCAAGAAGGTCCCTTGCAAGAGTCCTGGCCTTTTTGCCCCAGGTGATGCCCTCCCCCACCCAAGAAGTCCAGCATCTCGCACAACCTTTGGCTAGAGAATCGCCCTACTGGAGTCTTGGCTGTGTACAGGGGCCGAGTCTGTATCAGAGAGAAAAGCTAAGGAATCAGTGGGTAAGTGTTGGAAACTAACTAAATGCCCACAACAGGGACAGGGGACTAGTTAGATAAATAACAGCACATTCCCGAGAGAATTATGTGACCATAGATGTACCCATTTTCTAAGGAAAATATTTCCATATGGCATATTTCCAGTGGTATAGGGAAATAGATATTATATATATATATATATATGCACATATGCATGCAGTATATAAAACTGTACAGAGTTTGATACCTTAGTTTGTTATAAAAGAAGGGTGGAGGAGTGGGACTGGGAGACCATTAAAATAGGCTTGAAATCAGACAGATCTGATTTCAGATAAATCTGACCGAGGCACTTGGTATCTGTGTGACCATGAGGCGGTTATCACCTTCTCTGTGCCTTAGTTTTGATAATTATATGCATTTCACAATGTTGTGGTGAGAATTTTTACATATGATACATGTAAAATGTTTAACACAGTGCCTGGAACCCAAAGACATTCAATGAACAGCTATTATGACTCTCACTGTCATTATTATTAAGGAAATATACCAAAATGTTCATTGCTAATGCATCTGGCTAGCAAGGTGTGAGTGATTTTCTTTTTCTCTTTTGGCTTACCTGAACTTTTTCAGATTTTCCTTAGTGAACATGTATTCATTTTTGCTTTAGGGGAAAAAGTGATATGGAAACAGGAGAAGGGGAAGATGAGGAGAGTGAACACTGGTGTGAGCGTGCAGGGCCCAGGCTGGAACCAGCAAGGGCTGGGGCAGGGCAATTACCTGCAACTTCTTTTGCAGAGCACCCGCCTGGCAGGCGTCTCCCAGAGCTGCTTGCAGGGCGTGGGACACCACATGGCCCATGCAGGCCTCTGGCGTCTGATGCACCTGGGCTGCCTCGATTTCAAGCAGCAGGGCACTGCACACGGAGGGAGATACCAGCTCAGGATCCACGAAGAGGAATACTCTGAGGGCAGAGGTGGGGTGGGGTCTGATGAGGATGGCTCCTGGGAGAAGAGCCACTGGATGGGCACCCTTAGAACCTTGCAGCCCCCAAGTATTTAGTTCTGTCAAAAACAGGAGCCTCCAATTTAAAAATGTATGGAGGTGGCAGCACTAGGGAGTGGTAGGGACTGTGGCATATAAAAACAGGCATGCATGACCCTTCTAGAGGGGCAGCTGGTTCCTCTTGGTTCCTCTAGTTTCCTGTCTAAGTGAGTTCCCACCTAAATCTGCTCCCTCCCTCAGTGTCATGGCCCATTGATGACATCACCCTCTAGGAGGCACCTGAAGTCCTTTCTGCAGAAACTGGAGCTCTGAACACTGAGTCCCATCTTCCCTGTCCTTACTCAGCTGTGCCATCCTAACCTCTCCAGTGCCTCAGGATCCCTTCATCTCCCTGCATCAGCCGTGATCAAAGAGACTGAAGCTGCCACTTTCATAGCCAGGTCAGCAGAGGCACCTGCAGGGGAGGCAGCTGTGCAGGCCAGTGCCATTAGCTCCTCCCCACAAGGCGAACAGTGGACACTTCCTCAATCTTATCTAAAGGGCTCGGCACACACAGAAGAAAGCCCTTAGATTTCAGGGTGCGATTGTGGCCTGAACTGTAGCTATTCGGGAGCCGCCTCCGGCCGCCTGGCTGGTTGATGTTTGTCACATGGCCAAGTGCAGGATGGGGGTGGAACAGAACCCCAGAATGGCCCAGGGCTCATGTTCCCCTTCTGCGTGTGTGCAAAGAAGTCTATCCAGCCCAAGAAGCAGGAGCTAGCCTGCTTCCCGTGATACACAGAGAAGGGCCAACCCAGGCCGCCCTTGCAAACACCCCCCACTGTTGGACAGATGTCGTGGATGGGAAGCCGTGCTGGGGCTCCTCACAGTCCAGCCTCCTTTTCTGTCCTCCCGTCAGTGAGCAGTCACACAGTTCCAATACGTGGAAGGGGTAGAAGGGAACGCCCTTTCTGGGGCCACTCACCTTTCCTGGTAGGGATACAGTTCACTTGTCAAGTTCTGTTCGGCAATGACCAGCCTTTGGTACAGTGTCCCTGCAAAGCCATCCAGCCCTTGAGTCTCTGACCCCCATTCCCTACCCTTCCCAGAGAAGGTGCTGGGACTTTTGAGCTCCCAGAATCCTGGAGAAAAAGGCAGCCCTTGGGTGGAGCTGGAGTCACAGTGTGGCAGCTCTTACCCGGGACAGCTGCCTCCGTTTTCAGCCTTATGGCACAGTCCAAGGCGACCATGCAGTAGGGGGCGGGCAAGGTCAATAACCTGGTGCAAAAGGCATAGGTTCTCCGGTAGAGCTCCTCCGTGATGCCCGTGGCCTGGGTGAAAGGGAGGAGTTGGGTTGTCCAGAGCTCTAGGTCATGTGGGGTCCTGAGGCAGGACCAGAGGAAGGGCAGACCTGACCCAGGCCTGGGCTCACACTGCCCTCCCAAATCTACACCTTCAGCCTCTTCTCCCAGCATCTGTACAACATCTCCTCCTTGACACTCAACTCAGGCTCTCCAAGATGGACATTCATCCCATCCCGTTCAGCTAGCCAGTCAGCTCCCCTCCCAACCTGTC
Organism: Smutsia gigantea; assembly: GCA_032199065.1. Taxonomy (NCBI): domain Eukaryota; kingdom Metazoa; phylum Chordata; class Mammalia; order Pholidota; family Manidae; genus Smutsia; species Smutsia gigantea. The sequence continues at coordinate 158,803 of JAVSCE010013632.1, forward strand.
TGCTCTGCCGGGACAGTGCGCGTCTGCAGTTTTCCAGGCTCTTGACCTGGGAGGCACTTCTAGAACTTGCTTGTTTCTCCTCGCATCCCAGAGGCTCCCCTTCCTCCCCAGCCCTCTGCTTGGCTGGACCCCAGCCCCAACTCTGATTCCAGCAACCCTGGAACTATGCACAGCTCCTGCTTACTCTTCCCAAGACATGGCCTTGGTATCACGTCCTTTCTCTGCATAGGGATCAGTGAGAGCTCCTGTCGCACATGAGCAAACCTAAGACCCCCTGCGGGCATCAGAGGCACTCCGTGCATCCTGCACCCTGCTCGGCTTTCCGCATTTCTCCCATTTCATGGCTTCGTGTATTAGGGAGAGGGCACCGCTTGTACGGAGACACCAGTTTGGGAAGTCCAAGAGTTCTTCCAGGCTCCCCCAGGCAGACCAGGTGTCCACTGATGAGGGAAGACAGTGTCCAGCCCAGCTACTTGTGGGTCACCATGCCACCCTGACCCTCAGCCGCAGCTCACCTTGGTGAGCACGTACATTAGCGTGTGCAGCAAGGGAATGATGACATGCCGAAGGTCCTCACTTTCTGCCTGGAAAACAGGTCACAGGACATTTATTGGGCTGGGGGTTCAGGGGGGCTCTTCACATCCTAGCAGGAGGCAGTGTGGGGTATAGGGAGGATGGGCAGGAGATGGGGTGGAAGGCAGTGTCCCACCATGCCAAGGGGAATGGAGAAGTGTCAGTCTGCCCTGGGAAAGGAGGAGTGGGATGGGAGGTGTGGGAGCCCAGCTGTGGGAGCATGGGGGGAGGGGTGCAGGGAACTCCGCTGAGGAGACCTGGCCTTGGCTCAGGGCAGGAGCTGGCAGCAAGGTGTCCAGCAAGTCCCCGACTTGGAAGCTCCCCTGTGTGCGGCATTTCCCGAATAGTTGTACTCAGAGCATCAGGAGGTGTGGAGGACAGTTTTAGGTGGTACAAGGATAATTTTGAAAATGTTTACTAGTGATTGCATTTATGTTTATAGGTTTATAGGTGTTTTCTGTTTCTGCAAATGATAGGGGCTTTCCTTTTATGGTCGTGTTATAGAATTTCTTTTTGAAATATGTTAACTCAAGTAAAACGATGGGAGTTCATGTGAAGAAAATAATGCATGTAGAAAAGTACAGCGGGAGACATGTGGCAAAAAGCATGCAGACGGTCCACAAATAACTAAAGTTGGGTCACAGTGTTGGTGGGACTGAGTCCCCAGCTGGATTGGCCTCTCTTCCTCTCATCCCATCTGCCTCCCCAAAGCCCCAAAACCCACCTTCTCCAGTTCTCTGAGCAGAATTCGGACCAGCGCCGGACTCTTACCGGGATCTCGCTCAACCTTCTTGTGCAGAGACCATCTCCACATGCCTAGGCCAGGAGAAAGGGAGCCCAGCACAACAGGCAGGGCAGGGGGCTCTTAGAGGAGCCCCTGAGCCCTGGAGACCCAGACTGTGATTTTGACCAGCCACAGGTCTGAGGCCTCAGCCAGGCACTTGGCTCCAGGCACATATGGGTGGGTTTCTCTCAGGTGGAGAAATTCTGATCTGCTGCCCTCTAGGGACAGTGAGCTCCCAGGGCAGAAGGATGGGGAGGTGTGACTAGTGGGGACGGGTGTGTGTGTGTGCAGTAGTGTTGGAAAAGCAACGTTCAGAGGTCCCGTTTCTGGAAGTCATGTGGACCTGGAGCGCAGAGGAGGAATTCTGTTTCCAAGGGGAGCTGGGGCAGGTGGCTGAAAGAGGGCAGATCTCTAATGCACTCTGCCTTAGTCCCTGGGAGGGTGAGCCAGGGAGCAGGGACATCTTTTTGGTCCGTTAGGCTCCAGGCATCTCCAGCAGGAAGGGGGCTTGGCTGGAATCCCCTCACTCTGAGCTCTCAGGGCGCTTTCCTGAGGATGAGGCAGAGCTGCCTGGGTGGGGTGGAGGAAGCAGAGGGCGCAGCAGGCTGCCTGGCGGCTCTTACCTTGGTTTCTCTGCACGGCTGGGGCCTGGGTGCTCAGTTCCCAGAGCACAGCCTGCACGCTCCGCTGGAGGTCCAGCTCCACGTCTAGGCGGCAGGGGTGGGGGGAACTTTGAGGCCAGAGGATTTGATGCTTTGCTCCCCTGGCCTTACCCTCACCGCTCTCCCTGATAATTTCTTCAGCCCCTTCTACAAGCTGCAAAAGGTGCTCCAAAATAATCAGCTTAGAGCCAGAAGCCAGCAAATGGGCCAAGGCCGGAAGACAGCTTTGCAATCAGCATTTCTGTGTCTTTGAAAAAGCAGCATTTCCCAAAGTGCCGTATGGATACCACTACTGGTTCACAAGACAATTCTAGATGGTACACAGTGGTCCGAAAATTGAATAATTGTGCTCTTATTTTATAAGGTACTAGAAAACTATGTAAAGTCAATTTAAAGAAACATAGCTGAAGGGACTTCCGGGAAGATGGCGGTGTGAGCAGGGCGGCAGAAATCTCCTCCCAACACTATATTTATCTACGAAAACACAGAAAATACATCTATTCCTAAAAGAGAGACGAGAATACACAGGAAAGCGCACAGCGTGCAGCTACACCCGAGAGGACTCGGCACCCCAAGAGGCGGGTAAGATACGGAGCCGCGACCCGGCGGGACCCGAGCCCTCCCCCACCCCAGCGCACCGGCGGGAGGAGAGGATTCAGAGCCGGGAGGGAGTGGAAGTGCACCCCGCGAAGTAGCCAGCCCCGGGGATCTGCGCGGGGAGCGCTGACCCACATTGCGCAGTGCAGCGGAGATTGGAGAGACAGAGGGGCAGGATCTGAGCGGGGAACGCGCCAGGGTGCTTGCAGCCGGCTCCCGGGAAGGAAAAAAAAAAACGCGCGCTTTCTTCAGCGGTCTTAAAGAGACAGGAGCCCAGCGGAGGAGCCGGATCGCCCCAGCACACTCAGCCCAGCAGGCTGGGAGTCCTGGGGAGTTTCAGACGCCTTAGCTGGCGACTGAGGAAGCGTAGCCATACTTAACACTTCTCACTGAGATCAACAGCCTCCTATTCGTTCCCACCCCTGCCAGAGCGATAAAGGGCCCTGCGGAGCGGCACAGTCACAGCTGTGGAATAGTGGGGCAATAGCGCCACCTAGAGCATTCCCACAGAATCTACGTCCGGTGGGCATTTTTTTGTTGTTTTTTTTGTTTTGTTTTGTTTTTTGTTTTGTTTTTGTTTTTTCTTTTCTTTCTTTTTTTCCTTTTTTTCTTTCTTTTTTTTCTTTTTTTCTTTTTTTCTCTTTTTTTTCTTCTCTTTTTAAAGTCTTAAAGAGCCCAGCTGACATACGTGGCAACTATCAGTGACCAAATTATACAGCCATGAAAAGACAGAGGAATATGGTTCAGACCAAAATCAACCAGACAACCCCAGAGAGGGAGTCTGAAGGGATGGAAATGCACAGCCTCCCTGAAAAAGAATTTAGAATAAAAGTCATAACCATGCTGATGGACCTACAGAGAAATGTGCAAGAGCTGAGGGAGGAAGTGAGGGAACTGAGGAAACACAATACAGAAATCAGACAAGCGATCGACGGGCTTAACAGCAGAATGGATGAGATGCAAGAGACTGTTAATGGAATAGAAAACAGAGAACAGAAGTACAGAGCAGCTGAGGCAGAGAGAGATAAAAGGATTTCTAGGAATGAAAGAATATTAAGAGAACTGTGTGACCAATTCAAACGGAACAATATTCGCAGTATAGGGTACCAGAGGAAGAATAGAGAGAAAAGGGATAGAAAGTGTCTTTGAAGAAATAATTGCTGAAAACTTTCCGTCGCTGGGGAAGGAAGTAGTCTCGCAGTCCACCGAAGCTCATAGATCTCCCAACACAAGGGACCCAAGGAAGACAACACCAAGACACATAATAATTAAGATGGCAAAGATCAAAGATAAAGACAGGGTATTAAAAGCAGCTAGAGAGAAAAAAAAGATCACCTACAAAGGAAAACCTATTCAGACTAACATCAGACTTCTCAACAGAAACCTTTACAGGCCAGAAGAGAATGGCATGATATATTTAACGTTATGAAACAGAAGGGCCTCAACCAAGAATATTGTATCCAGCACGATTATCATTTAAATATGATGGAGGGATTAAACAATTTCCAGACAAACGAAAGTTGAGAGAGTTTGCCTCTCATAAACCACCACTGCAGGATATCTTAAATGGACTGCTCTAGATGGAAGCACACCTAAGGCTAAAAAGATGTCACTAGAGAAAATAAAATCATAGCAAAGAAAGCAGACCATCCAAATACTAACTAAAGGCAAAGAATAAAACACCTATTATAGAAAGAATGAGGAGGAGGAATAAGAAGGGAGAGAAAGAAAGAAACATCAGACTGTGTTTACAATAACTTAACAAGAAAGTTAAGTTAGATTGTTAGATAGTAAAGAAGCAACCCTTGAACCCTTGGTAACTACGAATCTAAAGCCAGCAATGGCAATAAGTACATATCTATCGATAATCACCCTAAATGTAAATGGACTGAATGCACCAATCAAAAGACACAGAGTAACAGAATGGATAAAAAAGTAAGACCCATCTATATGCTGTCTACAAGAGACTCACCTCAAACCCAAAGATATACACAGACTAAAAGTGAAGGGATGGAAAAAGATATTTCATGCAAACAACAAAGAGAAAAAAGCAGGTGTTGCAGTACTGTATCAGACAAAATAGACTTCAAAATGAAGAAAGTAGCAAGAGATAAAGAAGGACATTACATAATGATAAAGGGTCAGTCCAACAAGAAGATATAACCATTATAAATATATATGCACCCAACACAGGAGCGCCAGCATATGTGAGACAAATACTAACAGAATTAAAGGAGGAAATAGACGGCAATGCATTCATCTTAGGAGACTTCAACACACCACTCACCCCAGAGGACAGATCAACCAGACAGAAAATAAGTAAAGACACAGAGGCACTGAACAACACACTAGAACAGATGGACCTAACAGACATCTACAGAACTCTACACCCAAAAGCAACAGGATACACATTCTTCTCAAGTGCACATGGAACATTTTCCAGAATAGACCACATACTAGGCCACAAAAGAACCTCAGTAATTTCAAAAATATTGAAATCCTACCAACCAACTTCTCAGATCACCAAGGTATAAAACTAGAAATAAATTTTAGAAAGAAATCAAAAAGGCTCACAAATACATGGAGACTTAACAACACTCTCCTAATTAATCAATGGGTTAACGACCAAATCAAAACAGAAATCAAAGAATATATGGAGACTAATGACAACAACAACACAAAGCCACAACTTCTGTGGGACGCAGCAAAGGCAGTTCTAAGAGGAAAGTATATTGCAATCCAGGCCTATTTAAAGAAGAAGAACATTCCCAAATGAATAGTCTAAAGACACAATTACTGAAATTGGAAAAAGAAGAACAAATGAGGCCCAAAGTCACCAGAAGGAGGGACATAATAAAGATTAGAGAAGAAATAAATAAAATTGAGAAGAATAAAACAATAGCAAAAATCAATAAAACCAAGAGCTGGTTCTTTGAAAAAATAAACAAAATAGATAAACCCCTAGCCAGACTCATTAAGAGAAAAAGAGAATCTACACACATAAACACAATCAGAAATGAGAAAGGAAAAATCACGACGGACCCCACAGAAAAACAAAGAATCATAAGAGAATATTATGAGAATCTATATGCTAACAAGCTGGAAAACATAGAAGAAATGGACAACTTAGAAAAATACAACCTTCCAAGACTGACCAAGCAAGAAACAGAAAAACTAAACAGACCAATCACCAGTGACGAAATCGAATTGGTAATCAAAAAACTACCCAAGAACAAAACCCCTGGGCCTGATGGATTCACCTCTGAATTCTACCAGACATATAGAGAAGAAATAACACCGATTCTCCTTAAAGTTTTCCAAAAAATAGAAGAGGAGGGAATACTTCCAAACTCATTCTATGAAGCCAGCATCACTCTAATACCAAAACCGGGCAAAGACCTCACCAAAAAAGAAAATTACAGACCAATATCCCTGATGAACGTAGATGCAAAAATACTCAACAAAATATTAGCAAAATCGAATTCAAAAATACATCAAGAGGATCATACACCATGATCAAGTGGGATTCATCCCAGGGATGCAAGGATGGTACAACATTCGAAAATCCATCAACATCATCCACCACATCAACAAAAAGAAGAACAAAAACCACATGATCATCTCCATAGATGCTGAAAAAGCATTTGACAAAATTCAGCATCCATTCCTGATTAAAACTCTCAACAAAATGGGTATAGAGGGCAAGTACCTCAACATCATAAAGGCTATATATGACAAACCCACAGCTAACATCATACTTAACGGCGAGACGCTGAAAGCTTTTCATCTAAGATCGGAACAAGACAAGGATGCCCACTCTCTCCACTGTTATTCAACATAGTACTGGAGGTCCTAGCCACAGCAATCAGACAAAACAAAGACATACAAGGCATCCAGATTGGTAAAGAAGAAGTCAAATTGTCACTATTTGCAGATGACATGATACTGTACATAAAAAACCCTAAAGATTCCATTCCAAAACTACTAGAACTAATATCTGAATTCAGCAAAGTTGCAGGATACAAAATTAACACACAGAAATCTGTTGCTTTCCTATACACTAATGATGAACTAACAGAAAGAGAAATCAGAAAAACAATTCCATTCACAATTGCATCAAAAAGAATAAAATACCTAGGAATAAACCTAACGAAGGAAGTGAAAGACCTGTACTCTGAAAACTACAAGACACTCCTAAGAGAAATTAAAGAGGACACTAACAAATGGAAATGCATCCCATGCTCTTGGCTAGGAAGAATAAATATTGTCAAAATGGCTATACTACCTAAAGCAATCTACAGATTCAATGCAATCCCTATCAAACTACCAACAGCTTTCTTCAATGAACTGGAACAAATAATTCTAAAATTCATATGGAACCACAAAAGACCCCGAATAGCCAAATCAATCCTGAGAAGGAGGAATAAACAGGGGGAATTACGCTCCCTGACTTCAAGCTCTACTACAAAGCCACAGTAATCAAGACAATTTGGTATTGGCACAAAAACAGACCCACAGACCAGTGGAACAGAATAGAAAATCCAAACATTAACCCAAACATATACAGTCAATTAATATTTGATAAAAGTGCCTTGGATATACAATGGGGAGATGACAGCCTCTTCAGCAGCTGGTGTTGGAAAAACTGGACAGCTACATGTAAGAGAATGAAACTGGACTACTGTCTAGCCCCATACACAAAGGTAAACTCAAGGTGGATCAAAGACCTGAATGTAAGTCATGAAACCATAAAACTCTTAGAAAAAAACATAGGCAAAAATCTCTTGGACATAAACATGAGCAACTTCTTCATGAACATATCTCCCCGGGCAAGGGAAACAAAAGCAAAAATGAACAAGTGGGACTATATCAAGCTGAAAAGCTTCTGTACAGCAAAGGACACCATCAGTAGAACAAAAAGACATCCTACAGTATGGGAGAATATATTCATAAATGACGTATCTGATAAAGGGTTGACATCCAAAATATATAAAGAACTCATGCACCTTAACAAACAAAAAGCAAATAATCCAATTAAGAAATGGGCAGAGAACATGAATAGACACTTCTCCAAAGAAGAAATTCAGATGGCCAACAGGCACATGAAAAGATGCTCCACATCGCTAATCATCAGAGAAATGCAGATTAAAACCACAATGAGATATCACCTCACACCAGTGAGGATGGCCAACATCCAAAACACAAACAACAACAAATGTTGGCGAGGATGTGGAGAAAAGGGAACCCTCCTACACTGCTGGTGGGACTGCAAATTAGTTCAACCATTGTGGAAAGCAGTATGGAGGTTCCTCAAAAAACTCAAAATAGAAATACCATTTGACCCAGGAATTCCACTCCTAGGAATTTACCCTAAGAATGCAGCAGCCCAATTTGAAAAGGACAGATGCACCCCTATGTTTATTGCAGCACTATTTACAAGAGCCAAGAAATGGAAGCAACCTAAGTGTCCATCAGTAGATGAATGGATAAAGAAGATGTGGTACATATACACAATGGAATATTATTCAGCCATAAGAAGAAAACAAATCCTACCATTTGCAACAACATGGATGGAGCTAGAGGGTATTATGCTCAGTGAAATAAGCCAAGCCGAAAAAGACAAGTATCAAATGATTTCACTCATATGTGGAGTATAAGAACAAAGAAAAAAACTGAAGGAACAAAACAGCAGCAGACTCACAGAACCCAAGAACGGACTAATAGTTACCAAAGGGAAAGGGACTGGGGAAAATGGGCAGGAAGGGAGGGATAAGAGGGAAAAAGGGGCATTACGATTAGCAGATGTAATGTTGGGGGGGCACGGGGAGGGCAGTACAACTCAGAGAAGACAAGTAGTGATTCTATAGCATCTCACTACGCTGATGGACAGTGACTGTAATGGGGTTGGTGGGGGGGACCTGATGAAGGGGTAGTTTAATAATTGTAATATTGCACATGTAATTGTAAATTAATGATAATAAAGTAAATTATATTAAAAAAAAAAAAGAAAAGAAACATAGCTGATAACACTAGGACAGGAGGTGGCAAAGACTCTCTCCCTGATCAAAATTTACTCACGCTTTGCTGAGCCTTCTTCTCCACTGGGCCCTGCCCTTGGCCCAGTTTTAGCAAGAATCCTACTGTCGATTTATAGAGAATCCCACACCTTGGTATCTATTCAAGTTCATCCCTCACCTTTGGTCTAAGTCCTTGACCTGCCTCTATCTAGCAAGAATCCTGTCAGGTTAATTTAGCAAGAACCTGCCCACCCTGGATGTCTCCTCTCAGTAATTTTCCATTGATTGATGCCCTCGCTCTGTTCATTGGCTGGGAATCCCCCACTGTCTGCCTTCTCTCTCTCCCCCATCGCAATAGTCTTGAGTAAAGTCTTCCTATGCTCCCTTTCCGTGTCAGAATCATTTTTTCTTTAGTACACTGACACGGCAGAAGTGTGCATGTAATGCAAGAATTAGTAACTGACGTTTGGTAGCAGTGACAATGAGCCTTCCACTGCAGGGACTTCAACTGACCAAAGTCGGGGGAACTCTGTGCTTCTGTGCAGCAAAATCTGTTGCTTTGTGCTGGGGCCACACTTCCCAGCCAATGGGGAGAGCAGCAGGGATTTTAAAAGCAGGCTCTTCCTGGGAAGATGGGGATCTTCTCTGATGGCTGACTTTGGCTCAGGGATTCCCCAACTGCCCTATAAGCCTTCCTTGATCACCCCTCAGTCTAACACATTTCTACCAGCCCTTCTTCTCTTTCTCCTTCAGTCAGTCAGATTCCACAGTCAGCACTGCAGTCTGACAGCTCGCTCTTCCAGCCTTCCCCAGCTCCCTCTCCATTTGCTGGCCTTTCTGTGCTTCCCCACATAAATCCTTGCATGTGTAATCCTGTCCTGGTGTCTGCTTCTTGGAGGATCCAGACCAACACAGGAAGTGTGGTAGACACTCCCCACACCATAAATTCTTCGTTACAATTGGTTCCAACTAAGAGTTTGTCTTTACAGGCAAGTGTGCATTCTCTGGCTGTCAGACAATACAAACCACATGCCCCAGGGGTTCCCCTTTTGCTTTAGCTGTCAGGAAACTTGCAGTCAAACTGGGGCCCACCTTCAAAAATCAGCTCATCACAAGTGGCAGGGATCTCTCTTCTTTGCCCCTCGCTGCTGCTCCTGACTCACGGTCTACTTAGCATACGTCTTACTTGCCTTGGATTCTTTTGAAAGTAGGTAGGATAGAGATTACAGATTTAAAAAAATCACCAGGTTACTGTCCAAGAGCTAGAATTTGTTCAGGCCAAGGCACGGGGTGCCCAGGTGCTCACAGACTGGCCTCTCAGGGCTCTGGGGTGGGCCCATGCAGAGTCTGCCAGGACCACCTGGCATTTCTGACACCCCCACTTTCCTCCTGTCTCTCATTTGTCCCCTAAGACCACGTCAGGGCCTGTTCTGAGTCTCCTCCAGGCTGAGAGTGGGCAGGCTGTAGTAGCCCACATTTGACCACCTGGCCACTCTGCTGGGCAGGGCAGCCTCTCCCCAAACTGGCAAGGAACTCATTTAGCCTGTCACGAAGGCTGGCCACAACTGTCTGTCCATCTACCTGTCTCTACCTTTCATGAAGACTTAGTAAATTCATGCAGAGTGAGTTATTTAAAAATTATGTGTCTTCTTTCTTCTTTCCTCTTTCCTTCCCTTTTCCCCTTTCTCCACCCCTGCCTCCCCACCACACCACGGACTGCATAAAAGACTTAAAATCTGGATAACTCTGATTTCCTCCTAGTCCCCTCACTAGAAGGGCAGCCAAACCTTTGTCTTCTGAGCCCTAGGTTACCCTGCTTTGCAAAAAGAGTTAAGTTTTTACGTTTCAGAGAAAAAAAGAGAAGTTGCCAGTAGCCCCGGGAGACAGCCCCAAATAAACTTTGTTTTCGAAAGTCTGGGCAGCCGGAACAGACTCTCAAGCTTTGGTCCACATCTGGCTTGCAGGCCTGTTTTGTTTGGGCTTGTACAGCATCTTGGAAAAAAATTAAATTAGCTGCCAACATTTACAAATCAGGAGATTTTGCATAAAAGTTTGGATTTCTGGCCTCTCTTGAAAGTCGGTTGACACTGGACATGCATTCTTCTCACCTGTGACAACTGGCAGGGCTGGGGAGCAGCTACCCCCCTTGAGATAGGGCACAGCCTCTGGTTCTTCATGGGTCCCACTCTCCTTGTTTCTCTCATTTATATCCTCTACCCTGCTCCTTGACCTTGAGGCCCCTGGGTATCTATCTAACTGAGACAATCAAGCTGGACTGTCCCCAAAAGATTCAGATGACTGCTGCAGCTTTTAGTTAAAGAGGCGAGTGGCAACAACCCAAGGGTAGGAGGTTGGACTGTGAGGGCACAAGGGTTATGTGGACCCAGAGAATGAGGAAGACCAGGGTTGGCTGGGACATAGCTTGCTGATGGTGGCCAAGATCTCAGATGAGGGCAGGCAAGCACTGAACTCTGTGTGTTTGAACGCCTCTGCTATTATCTCCTGGGCCACCTTCGCCAGAGTACACGAATGTCTTAAAGGACCCTGCTCTCTCCCTGTGGACCATGCACGCCTGGCCAAGCTGTTCTGGGGGCTGCAACCACGGTGGACTGCAGACCATAGACTTTGCTCGTCATCCAGACTTTGTAACCCCTGGGCTTGTTCACCAAATTTCAAGGAGCAGGGAGGCACCCCTAGCAAATGACGTTAGAAGAATTTATACTGACCTTGGAAAATGGGAGTTTGAAGTGGGATTTGATTCGATTAAGCAAAGGAAAGAAAAGGACTATATCTTGTGTCTGAAGTGCCTCAGGGTTGTTTATATGTGCATGCATGTCTAATGTCATTCTTAACTCAGGACAGCCAATAAAGAAGTGACACTCACTATTATTATCCTTCCCTCCATCCAAGAATGTGGGGTGTTACTATCAGGTATCCATATTACTAGTAATTCCTAACATTTAAATAGCATCTGAAGGGCATACACTCAGAGAGTCTTACACATGGGTGGCAAGACAATATTATGTGCTCTGGGAACCAATTTCATTTTAGTTGCAGGTAGATGGGAAGGCTGTATTTCCTGGACTTCTCTGCAGTGAGAGAGGAACCCTGTGACTGAGTTCTGGCCAACGAAATGTGGAGGAAGTGATATATGCCACTTTGGGGCCCGGTCATAAAATCCTCTGCGCTATTCTTCATGCTCTCTCTTCCCATTCCATGGTGACCTTGGAAAGCATGTGTTGAAGAAGATGGTGTCATGGGAGGGAAGAGGCCACTGTCCCTGAAAGGCTGTTTGGAGCCCAGATTGGATGGTAATGTGAGTGAGAAACAAGCATTTGTTGTGCTAATCCACTGACACGGGGTCATTTGTTGTAGCACCTGCTGGCATTCTCCGCTGACTTGTGGACATATAAAGTATTTCCTAGTATTTTATCTCATTGAATTCTCAGCAGAGCCCTGTGATTTTGGCAAGACAGATACTGTTCTCTTTTGTGGAGCCCAGGCCATATGCCCTTGCCCCATATTGCCTCTCCAAACACAGAAGTCAGGCCCAGAGGAAACTCGGAGGCTCTCTTCCCATTTTACAGATGGGGAAGTGAAACTCAGAGGGGAGAGGTGATTTACACAAGGCCACAGAGCTGTTGGAGCAGAGCTTTTTCTCTGTCAAGTGCTCTTCCTTTAGGCATGCACCCTACATGAGCCCGTCACCTGCTTATGGGGAAAAGAGAGAAGTTGGTATACCCAGGTGAGACTGTGAGCATCTGTCTGCCTATCTGTGCCCGGGGTTTGAATGCAGAAATAAATGTCACTGAGAAAGTTGATTGAATAAAAAAGGTTTCCAGCTCTTAAACCAGGGTAGATGTTATTATAGCTGAAGAGACAATAAGGAGGGGAGGAGAAAAGCAGACAGGGTCCTGACTCATAGCCCAAGGTCTGCTCCTCAATTTCAGGCCGTTGAAAGCTGTCCTTGTACTTGGCACTTCCAGCTCTCCATTGCCTTGTGATCCTGGACAGGGTCAAATGTCTCCCCAGCCCCTTCTTAGGATGTTTGCCTTTTCCCGAGTCCCCAGCCTTGGCTGACCACTAGAATCACTTGGGAAGCTATAAAAAACATCAATGTACAGCCCACCCTAAACCAGTTGCATCAGATATCATAGAGTGCACCTAATAATAAGCAGCTCTGCAGGAGAATCTAATGTGCAACTACAGTGAGAATTACTATTGTTCGTCATAAGCTTAGAGCTCTGGAAAATCGATCTATTAGTCAAGGAAGGAGTTAAGTGTCAAGGTGCTTACAGTTCACAGAGGACATCATCCCTGAATTAAGGATGAAGGTCATGATGTCAGGATGGCTTCTCCATGGTGTTGCCCCTGCCTGTCATCGTGTTGGGAGGAGATTCAAAAGAAGATAACTGGCGAGAGTTGATTTTTGTTTATGTTAGCTTGCTTGCAATAGGTATGACTTTTGTTCAGAAATGCAACCCTCGAGCTGCGTAGCAGACACCAGTGCTCTCTCTCTTGGGGTCCAGCCATGCTGTGAATAAAATCATCAAAGATTTTTTTCTGAGCAGGCCAGTCTGGGCTTTTTTTTAGGTTAACTCATACCATTTGTGATGGTTAATCTTATGTGTCAACTTGACCGGGCTATAGGGTGCTCAGGTACTGGGCCGACATTCTGAGAGTGTCGCTGTGAGGGTGTTCTTGGGTAGGGGAACACTGAAATCAGTAGACCGAGTCAGCAGATTGCCGCCTGCATGCGGGTGGCCTCACCCAATCAGTAGAAGGCTGGAGAGACCAAAAGGCTGGCCCTCCCCAAACAAGAGGGAGTTCCTCTTGCTTGACTGGGACAAGCTGGGACATCAGGTTTTTCCTGCCTTCGGACCTGATCTGAAACACGGGCTCTCCCTGAGTCTCAAGCCTAGAAGAACTACACCATGGGCTCTTCCGGGGCTCCAGCTTGCTGACGGCAGATCTTGGGACTTGGCAGCCGTCACAGTCATGTGAGCCAATTCCTTATAATAAATTTCACTCTCTATGTGTGTATCATCCTCCTTGTTCTGTTTTTCTGGAGAACTCTAATACACCCAGAGGACCATGGCAGCCGTATGGGGAAAGCAGGTGGAATAATCGAACGTAATTTTTCCTCGGCCTCCTTCACTGGGTGGAGGGGGAGGGATGGACACATCCATCAGGATGAAAGGGTTACAGGGAACCTCAGGTCACTTGGTGCACCAAAATTATTACCAAAGGGGTTGAATTTGTAATTCTCAAGGGCTGTTTCCCTCAAACTAGGAAGTTGAGGAGAATTGTCCGTTTCCACTCCCTGGATATCGGCCAACAGAATCAGCACCCCTTCCCTGGAGTGGAAATGGAAATGTAAACTCTTTCTGGTTCACTGCATTTCAAAATCACAAACCCCAGGTCCCATTACCTCATGCCAAGCGAGCCATAATACAGTTGAGAAGAACATGGTTGTGTGGTCCAATTCAGACTTGGAATTCCCAAGGCATGTTACTTAATACACATTGTGTTTACTAGTTTCCATTTTGGAGGGTGAACTTTTCTTCCCCTTGGTCCCTGAGCTGGGGTCCAACCTCCTGGAGCCCGTGGGTGCCCACACACCTGGGCTGCACTGACCACCCTTCCAACCAGGGGTGAGGACTTGTCTGAGAATCCCGTGGTGTGCAGACAGTTCTGTCTCAGCATCGCAGCTGCTCACTGAAATCATGGGCTCAGCGCGCAGATGCACCAGGGGCTGGAGTAACATGGCCCATGCTCCTCCTCCAGCCCAGGCCCAAACCCTACAACTAACTGCCATGTGGAACAAAGGCTCAGATTGTTCTAAAAATGTTTGCAGTTTTGTACTCATGTGCAAGGATGGCAAAATAACAATAGCTTTGGGTGCCCTGGAAACACTTCTGTCTTGCATCCCTCGCAGTAACTATCCTGCTTTTCAGGTGCCCCTCTTCTTAATTCTAGGATGGAAGGACTCAGGGAGGTGGGAAGAATTAAAAGCATTTGTAATTTGGGAAGGCAGCCAGGACAGCTACAGTCCTGGTCATGATGGGAAAACTCCTGTTCAGAGCTCCCAGGGCACACATCCTAATTTGGGGACCTTTCCTTTCACCCACTGGACTTGGGGGGGTCATCTATCATATCTTTGGGGGAAAGTCTGTGGTCTCAACTGCTCAGCAGACCCACTTGATGGGACTGTGGTCCAGGCGCCCTGCTTTGTCTTGGCTTCGGAGTGGGTTCAGGACCAAGCTGGCCCTGGATTCTCTCGCCCTCTAGGTGTGCCTTGTCCAGACGATGGCCAGCAGGGAAGAACACCTGGAGCACTTCTGAGGTCTACCCCTTCCTGTCCTGGTGGCAGCCTCACCCTGTTCCCTACCCTTTCTGGTGCCTGAGGCTTTACTGTTCCTTCAAGGCTTGGCCACTTTTTATTTATGAAAATCAAATTAGCCATGTAGGTTTCTACTACCTGTACCCGAAGAAACTTCATTGGAATATCTGCCTTCCTAAAATACAACCATTATTTTTTGTGACAATTAAAATGAATGCAAAGTAAGTTGGTTTTGAAATATTTAGGAGATTTTCACAGGGCCGGCTCCACACTATTCTCCCAGCACAAACCTCAGCTGGTTAAAGACAACCCTCCGTATTGCCACACCAGGATTCACTGGGCTTGCCTGAGTCGGTTGGACCTTCTTCTGATGGGGTGAGGCTCTCGGATGGAGAGCGGGGCGTAGAAATGATAACAGCCTGGTAGCACTACCTGCCTTGGGGGGGTCTCCTCCCCTTTCCCAGGACTAGGCATCTTCAAAGGCATTAGAGTCTATGACTGGTGGCCTGAAGAGTGGTCTATGACTTCCTGGGTAACCATTAGACGATGCACATCTTGAGGGAAGGGTCATCTCTCCTTGTCCCTGGTTAATATAAGGAGGACAGTCTGGGCTTTGGAATCGGCTAGACCTTGGTTCTGATCTTGGCTCTGTCACCTACTAGCTGTGTAGCTTTGAGCAAATTACCTAACCCCTCTGGGCCTCAGTTTCCCTCTCAGTAAAACAAGGATAATGACATTAATCCCATACCTTACAGAACCGTTCTGATGTTTGCATGAGGCAATCCACAGTAAAATCATTAAAAACACAGATGCTGGAGCTAGATGGCTGGGTTCAAATCCTCATTTGACCATACAATATCTATGTGACCTAGGGAATAATACCTGTCCTCTCTGCCTCACTTTCCCCTCCTGTAAAATGAGAGTAATGAAAATATCTTACAGGGTTTGGGGAAGACTAAATGAGTTGATATCTGTCAAGTGTTTTATCATGACTTCATATATTGTAAGTACTATAGAGATTTTGATTATATAAATACAAGTGTTTAGTAATAAAATCTGCCTTTTATTGTCATATTCCCAATGTCCAGCTCAGTGACCTGCAAGCAGCTGGGGCTCATACGAGTGTGTGGATGTCCATCTCTCAAGACGTTCTCACATTTGGGCAGCTGCGTTGGGGTCCCACAGCTTGGCTGGGTGGAGGGGGTCCTGCCCACCCTGGGACCCCTCTGCCCCCAGCCATACTGACCTGAGCTCTCCATGGGGGCCTGGGGATGTGTGAGGAGGATGTGGCTGTCTCAGGCGGCAGAATGGAAAGTTAAGTGGTTGTTTTCCTGCACGGAGATGGTTCTGCAAAATAAAAGGCAGCTTGTGTAAGTGATATGAAGGTGCAGAAAGCATATTTGGGGAATAATGAGGCTCTTAGAGGACCTAAGCTTCTAGCATGTTGGACGAAAGTATAGATTTATTTAAGAAATACTTTCATGGATGGGCCAGGCACTGTTCTAAGCACTTAAAAACTATCAACTCTTAACTATTAATATTAACTTTATGAGGCAGGTACTATTTTCTCCCCATTCTTAGATGGGGAAATTGAAGCACAGAGAGCTCAATAATGACTCAAGGTCAAACAGCTAGTAAGTAGAGGAATGAACACTTGAACTCAGACCACCTGGCTCTACAGCCCATGCCCTTAGTCATGGCGCTGCTGCCCCACTGTAACCCCAGGGGGAAGGACTCACAGATTCTGCTTCCCATAGCAAGAAACTCCACAGCTGAAAAGCAGAGTAGCTCTGAATGAATCCAAGAGTGTGTTCTTCGAAGAAAAAAAATAAAAAATAAAAATATACCTAGAAAAGCTAGCTGAAAGAGAGAGGGAGCAAAGACAATATTAGGAATGATAAATGTCATAAATAAATATATTATATATATATTTGTAGCAAAAAAGAAAATCTGAACCCTCTATATTATACATGGTTTTCTAGGAAAATAAACATGACTCAAAAGTCTTTAGAAGAATTAGAAAAACTGCTTGTATTAGTAACCAGTAGGGAAATAGATAAAGCTGCCAAAGAACTAGCTCTTAAAAAGTGGTGTCTGGCTCAGATGGTTTTTCTAATAAATTCTTTCAAACACGCAGAAGTAAAGAAAATTTCTATGATACTTAAACTGTTCCAAAGCATAGAGAAAGAAGGAAAGATTCTCTGTAAAGGCCACCTTATCTTTGACACCAAAATCTAATAAAGGTAGCTTAAAAAAAATAGATGGAGCACTTCACACCCATTGGGATAGCTATTCTAAAAAGAAAATGAGCAGAAGCTACCAAAGTGTTGGTAAAGATGTGAAGAAATTACAGCCATGGTACATAGTTGGTTGGAATTTACAACAGTGCCGCTGCTATGGAAAACAGTATGGTTGTTTCTCAAAAAGCTAAACATAGATTTATCATATGGCCCAGCAATTCTGCTTCTAGGAAAATACTGAAAATAAATGAAAGCAGGGACTCTAACAGATACCTGCACACCAATATTCATAGTAACATTAAAAATAGCTCAAAGTGGGAAACACTCTAAATGTCCATCAACAGATGAATGGATAAACGAGATGTGGTCTATACATACAATGGAAAATTATTTAGCCTTAAAAAGGGATGAAATTCTGGTATATGCTACAGTATAGACGAACCTTGAAAACATCATGCTAAGTGAAATAAATCAGACACAAAAGGATACACATTATATGATTCCACTTACATGAAGTACCTGGAACAGGCATATTCACAGAGACAGCAGTATAATAGAGGTTACCAAGGGCTGCGGGAGGGAGGAATGGGGAATTATTGTTTAATGGGTATAGAGTTTCTGTTTGGAATGATGAAAAAGTTCTGGAAATGGATAGTGATGGTGATCGCACAACATTGTGAATGTATTTAACACCTCTGAATTGGACATTCTAAATGGTAAATTTTATGGTATGTAGATTTTACCACAACAAAAATAAAAGATCAGACTCACTTATATAGGTGTAAAATCTTAAGATAAACATCAACTAATTGAATTCAGTATATTACAATTATAATTTCAGTTTATTGATAATCAGAAATGAATATCAAAATGTGATACATCATTGGCAAAAATTAGAAAAAATAACATCAACTGTTGGTGAGGATATTAGAAAATTTGCTTTGTCATATTCAGTTGGTGAGAATGGAAATTGGCATAGCTTTTATGGAGGGTAGTTGGACAATATGCATCAAAATTCAAAATGTACATACTTTCTGTCCAAGCAATTCCACTTTTAGGAATATATCCTAAATTGGACAAGTGAATGAGGAGTATGTACAGAAATGTTCATTGAAACATTGTTTATAATGTAGAAAATCCAGAAGAAACATAAAAGCCCAACTACAGAGTATCAACTAAGTGCATTAGAGTAATTTATGCAATGCAATACTATGCAGATATAAAAATGATAATGTATAATCTATATTTACTGAACTGAAAAGATTTTCGTAAGTATTCGTTTTAAACAGTAGGTAACAAAACAGTTAACACATTTTTAAAACATTAATTTTTAAAGTATATTTCTAAATTTGTATATATGCATCTTAAAAAGTCAGAAAAAACTAAACATCAAAATGTGACATTGGAGGTCCTGGGTATGGTTAAGATGGAGTAACTATACACCACCGTAACTTTCCCACTGAATGCAGCTAAAAACTCTGGATAGTATGCATGGACCAGGTATCTGAGGATTCTGAAAAGTAAGTGGTAGCAGGTAGAATAGGAAATAAAACCAGTACTTAAAGAAGAACAAACTGGCAATGAATTTTCTGTTCCCCCCTCTCTGTAAACTCCAGCCTGGATACAAAGGCAGCTGGAAACTCAGAGGGCAGACAAGAGCTAGAAGAAAAGCCTTCTCTTTCTGATCTGAGGAGCAGAAAAGCTTCCCCTAAGGTTTGAAGAGATGGGGGAGTTCCCTTTTTCTTTTCATTTTTCTGCTGCTGTAGCCTCCAGGCAATCTTGCAACAGCCCTAACAGCAACAGTGTGGCAACAGTGGCCATGCAGGTGCCTAAAATTCTGGGAAGAGAAATTCTTCTCTCTGACTAGAGGAAGTGTGGTCCCAGGGGCATGAGAAAAATTCTGGGTTTTTTTCCCCCTCTATCATAGGAACAAAACCCAGAAATAACAGACAGAAAATGAATAATAAAATGGTAGGCCTATATAAAATCATAACAATAATTACATTAGATGTAAGTGGTCTAAATACACAAATTAAAAGACAGAGATTGTCAGCATAGATCTAAAAAACAACACAGAACAAACTGGCCCTTGGAATAACTTCAAATATAATGCCACAGGTGATTTAAAGCAAAAGAACAGGAAAAAGTACTATGCAAACACTAATCAAAAGAAAGCTGAAGTGGCTTATGTTAACATGAAACAAAGTAGATTTCAAAGGAAGGACTAAAGAGAGATAATGATAAAAAGGGTTAATTCATGAAGAAGCTATAATAATCCTAAATATGTATGTATCTAGCAACAGTGCTTCAAAACACATGAAGGAAAAATGAATAAAACTAAAGGATAAGTGGACAAATCCACAGCTAAAAATGGATATTTTAACAGTCCTCTCTCAGTAATTGGTAGAACAAGCAGATGGAAAATTAGTAAGAATATAGAAAAACTAAAAAGTACCATCAACCAACTTAATTTAACTGGCATTTGTAGAACATTACACATAACAATAGCAGAATATACATTCCTTTCAAGTGCACATGAAACATTCATCCAGATAGACTATACCCTGGGTCATAAAACAAACCTTAACAAAGTTAAAATAATTGAAATTATACAAAGTAAGTTTGCTTATCATAATGAAATTAAACTTGAAATCAGTAACATGAAGATAACTAGAAAACCTCCAACTACTTGGATATCAAACAACATATCTCTAAATAATCCATTGGCCCAGAAAATAAAGGAGGAGGAAATACTTCCCATCTCATTTTGAGTACAGTACTATCCTGATATCAAACTACACAAAGATTGTATAAGAAAAGAAAACAGATCAATATCCCTTATAAACATATATGAGAAAAATTCTCAACAAAGTATTAGCAAAACAAGTCCAGCAGTATATAAAAAGAATAATGCATAACAACCTGATGGGATTTATCCCAGGGATGTGAGATTGGTTCTGAATTTGAAAGTCAATCAGTGTAATCCATCTTATTAAAGACTGAAAAAGAGAAAGCATATGCTCCTATCAATAGATGCAATAAAAGCATTTGACAAATTGCAACACTTATTCATAATAAAAACTTACAGCATATTAGGAAGATAAGGATACTTCATTAATCTGATAAAGTGCCCCTACTAAAAATACATAGCTAACATGTAATAGTGAAAGACTGAACATTTCCCTCAAAGATAAAGAAAAGGCAAGGACATTCTGTTTCACTATACCTATTCAACAAATGAACATAATATTGAAAACCAGTGTAACAAGGGAAGAAAGGAAGGGAGGGAGGGAGGGAGGGAGGGCAGGAGGGAGGGAGGAAGGAAGGAAGGAGAAAGAAAGAAAGAAAGAAGAAAGAGAGAGAAAGAGAAAGGAAGGAAGGAAGGAAGGATGGAAAGAAGGAAGGAAGGAAGAAGGGAGGGAAGGAGGAAGGAGCGTTGGAGGAAGGAAGAAAGACAAACATTAAAAAAAAAGAGAATCCATATTTTAAATTCTAACTGGTATCATGTCCTTATATGCATACATACTGTTTACCAAATTCTAGAGTTTAACAAAAAGAAAAAAATGGAATGCTCATTCAGTGGTGCTCTCACAGCTTTCTAAAACCAGACCCTTTACACACAACACTAGTCCAGAAGACACCTGAGGAACTGGGGTGGGTGGTGACTGACATTTCAATATACACCCTTTACTACCATTTTAATTTTTTAACCTTGTGCATGTTTTATATATTCCAAAAGCAAATCAACTTGTATATCCAATTACCAATTTATAGGAAATACAGAACATGCTGACACACACTACCAGGATGCAAAAATCCAGACTCTGAGAAACTACAGGACAAATGCTCCATTTTCTTTAACAAATGAATTGCAAGGAAAGTGGTGTGATGGAGGGGAAGGGAAAGATGAAGGTAAATGAAGGGGGGGGCTATAAATTAACAGGGACTTAGGAGGCATTATGAACCAAGTGAATGTGTGACTCTTGTTTAAATCTCAATTCAAACCATTACATAAAACTTTACATTAGAGGCAATTGGGAATTTAAACACCATAGAAACTTGTGGGGAGGGAGGTAATAGTATTGTAGTTATGTTTAAAAAAACAGCTGCTATCTTTTTAAAACTAAGTTTTTAATTTTGAGGTCATTGTAAATTCACATGCATAGTAAGAAAACAATTCAGAGATTGCATGTTCACGGTATGGAGGTCCGCCCAGGGCAACATCTCATGCAACTGCAGTGGAAAATCAAAACCAGGATATTGACCTTGACACCTTGTTATTCAGATTCCCCCAGTCCGACATGTACTTATTTGTGCATGTGTGTATGAATCCCTTGTCTTTTAATAATATACATTACACCACCAGAAAAAAAGTGGTATCACCCACAGGCAGTGGTTACAGGTCATTTTCACTTTGATACATTTCTACATCTTCTGATTTCTTAATACTAAGTATGTTTGACTTTACTTTTGTTAGGTAGCAGATGGCACACAAAAGAGAAAGCTAACATAGGTAAGTTGTGAGGCCTAATAGCAAAACATGCATCTCTGAGCTCACCTCCCAGCCATTACACTGGCTATGTGCAAAGTCAGAGGGAAACCTGATAAAACTATTAAAATAATTGCCCTTCTCTCCCTTTCTGGATGCCAGGGACTGCAGAGTCATGAGGCTGAGCGTGCTGTGCTGTGCACTGCAGAGGACTAACTGGAGTGTGAAGGACCAGGTTCAAGTCCAGGCATCCCCCCTCCAACTGCGAGGCCCATCGCTCGCCTCTCTGAGCTGCATCTTCCTCCTTCGTTTGCCACATGGGCACCTGGAAGTGCCAGGCAGAATGTCAAACTATTTCATGTCAACATTTTGATAAATGAACAGGCATGGAGATCAGGGACCCAAAACCTCAGTGAGGAGGGGAATGTGTCAGCATTCATGCTGTTTGTTCTCTCTAAGGGTGCTCGGTCACCTGTCTTTGTGGGCACAAGAAGACATGGAAATCTGAGTGAACTATGAAAATTCGACCGTGAATGAATGAGTGGGGCATGCCCGGACTAGGAGAGGAGGTGTAAAATGACAAAATGCTGTGTCAGAGCCACCACACGGGGTGGACAGGTGCTGCGGATGGAGCAGATCTGGGTCCTGACCCCAAATCCAGTGGGGAAGGGAGGCCAAGAGAAGCTTCCTAAGTGGGGCCCAGGAAGTCAGGTTCCCGTGTCCCCCTCTACTAGCTGGGTGGTTGTGAAGAGAGAGCACATGGTCTCTGCTCCAGCCACTGGGTCCAGGCCACCATCATCTCTTGCCCACATTATGGCAGTGCTCCCTAATGGGTTTCCCAGCTTCCACTCTTCCCCCTAACATCCGGTCTCTGATTAAAGACCTCCAAAGATTTCTCTTAGATCTTACAATAAAGTGCCCACTCCTTATCCTGTCTAAATCTTGCCTGATCTGGCCCCAGTGCATGTCTCCAGCACCATGTATGCCACTCTCCCTCTGGCTCACCAGGCTCTCACCTCCTAACTCTGTGTTTCTCCAATTTGCCAAGGCAGTCTTACTGCAGGGCCTTTGCATGCCTCTTTCCCCTAGATCTCCCCACAGCTGGTTCGTTCTCAATATTCAGGTCTCATTTAAAATGTCACCTCCTTAGAGAGTCCATTCCTGACCAATCTATCTAAAATAGCTCCCCCAGTTATGCTCTACTGTACTTTTATTCATAGCATTTATCAATATCATAAATTTTCCTGTGTAATGATTAGTTTTCTCAGCCATTCATTAGAATGTGAACTCCATAAACGCTGGGTCCCGCAGTGTCTTATTCTCTGCAGCAAGCAGCAGCAAATATTTTAGAGAAGCATTTGGTGAACGAATGAAGGTGAAGTCGATTTCCAAAAGTCACGTGGCCAATGAATGCTGAAACCAGGGCTAGAGCTCAGATCGCAGTCTGAGGTGTGTGGTCATGGTCACCTCCCTTGTCCTCTGTACCCCTTCCTCCCCACCTCCAAACCTCACAGAGCACCCTCTGCCCTAGTAAAACAAAATGAACACACTGCAAACTTCTGTCCAAGGGGAGCAGCCTCAAAGGAAAAGAAATCACAAAGATACAGATTAAAAGAGGAGTGTATGTCTCCTCTCCTGATAGGAGAGGATGAGATGGAGCTGGGGGTGCTCTGGGTCGATTCTTAACTAAAAACAAAAACTCTAGAAGCTTCAACAATCACTGTTAGAAAGCCTCCTTACTCATTCCTCATTAATTCGCTTATTCATTTATCAAACATTTCCTCAGCGCTTATATGTATTTGTGCGGACGTTGGGAAACTTTGTGTCTCCCCCTTGCTCTTCTGCAGGGGACCGCTAATCTACTTCCTGTCCTGTAGGGCTGCTGACCACACCATTGTGGGGGGGAAAGAACCCTCAGGGGGCCAAGCTTGCACGGAGACAGGAAATAAAAACAAGCAGAACCCAGGTCATTCTCAAAATGCATCAGCATCTCTTTTGTCTTCACTTCAGGATGAAACGGATTTCAAAGGAAATAGAGTTTGCTCGTGTAAGCACACAAACATGCCTCTGAGGGTTTTTTCCGTGAATCTAATCAGAGCCGACTGCACACTTCAAGCTGTAACATGGTGAGGATTTCAGGAGCTGTTGGTAGGTGAAGGGAGCCTCCATCCTACACTGAATGCTCCTGCTTTGGACTTCTCAGGTATGATTCCTATCTCAGCCGTGGGGCATGCATGCACTTTACACATAGTGGGTGAATGGGGGCTGCTGTCTAGCCCACGATTCCACTGTCTTTTGGTGATTTGCCCAGCCAGGGAGGGCGAGGCTTTGTGGTGCATTTGCCCAAAGAGGCATTTGCTGTAATTTGCTCAGAGGGGATGCTTCTTTCTCATTTTAACAGAGGCTCCTCGGTGTTGGTGGCAGAGGAGCCATTTCTGCTCTTCCACCTAATTGCCAGTTTGCCGAAGGCTGGGAAGCCAGAGAACTACATGGGATAGTCCTGTATGTAAATATGGAAACCAAGCCTGAGAAACCGATCAATGAAAAGAACATGAAAACTACCATCAGTGGACTTGGAACACCTACGTGGGCTGCTCAGAGGCCCTCTGGCTCTCTTACTATTTCCTGGCAGTATTTGGAGTGACTGAGTAGCTGAGTTAATCCAAGAGCAGCTATGGGATGCCATCCACATGGCAGAAATTGTGCAAGGCCTGAGAGTTTAGATATACATAAATGAGACACGGTCCTTGCCCTTCCGAGCTGGGGGATTTGCCAGTGTGTGACTTCTTAAAGACCGCAGTGTGGCACACGCCCGGCCCATGACAACACTGGCATTCCCACGGGCCTGATGCTGATGTTCAGAACACACTTGACAACATACCCATTTCACAGATTCACACGGGGAACCTGGAGATGCCCTGGCATATTGCTAAAATTCACTTTTCACTTTAGAAACCATGTCTGTGGCAGACATCTAAGAGGAACAAACGGCTATACAGTGAAAACCAAGCATCCTTCCCACCTGCCCCTGGTCTGTCAGTTCCCTTCCCCAGAAGAAGCCGTAGTTTTAGAAAACTAAATTTGCAACCAACATTAAAAATGTTATATTTCACATAAAAATCAAGAGTCCCAGCTTTTACTTAAAAGGAATAACTGGAACATAACATCTGGCAATACCAGGCCCACAGTTCCACGTGGCAACAATCAGCTGCCCCTGTAGAGAGGCCACAGGCTCCCAGGGCCTCGGCACCCTCCTCCCTCCTGCGTCCACCACCGTCAGCTTCCCTGCAGCGTCACCCATGCTCCCTGCCCGGCTCTTGGAGGCAGACAAGGGGGCAATCCATGAACTTTACTGTGGCTCAAGTCCTAGTTCTCAGGGAGGAGAATTGATGACAGAATGCCTGACATGAGCCGGGCGTTCGGACGGTGCCCCTGTGAGTTATTCCAAAACATTATGGTACACCTCTCTACTTCTCTAAAGCCCCGGGTATATTGCGCCATGTTTGCTAATTGTCTGGTTGCCTCTGCTAGGATGCAGTCGCCATGAGGGCAGGACTGCTTCATTCACTGTCATGTCCCCATTACCTGACATTGTTTATACCACGTAGAAGACCCTTGATAAATATCTCTGAAGGAACAATTGTCAGACACGTATGGAGACAAGACAGGGTCACTGTCCCCAAGCTGCTCTCAGGCTCGGGAGCAGAAGCAAGACTATTGGGCATGGCTGGGATAACAAGCGGCACAGGAAACAGAGATGGGGTGGGTGCTCAGAATGCTGGTGGAAGAGACAGCAGTCCCACGGGAAGGGGGACACAGACACAGTGGAGAGAGGCATGTGGCGCTCTGCCACACGCACATAGCCGACACCTGTCCACCTGCACTTGGGGATCTTAGGCCCCATCTTGGATAGGCTGCCTGCAATGTCCCACTGTGGGTCTGGTGCTACTGATCGTGGAAATGGCACTTCGGAGCTCAGCTCATGTGCCCCTCTCCCTGTGACCCCAGTCACAGTGAGAGTGTGATATCACAGGGAAGAAATACACCAGCCTCTGCCACCAGTTGGGAAGATTCCCAGCAGCTGGCGAACGCACACGGAATTGCCGAGGGTCGAATCCCAGCCACCTGGGAGAAGCTCCATGGTCACGGTCAGTCACGGCACTGTGGCCTCTCCCCCTGCACTGCCTGGAGTCTTCACTCATCATTTCATCTGTTCAATAGTCACTGAGCCTCAATGCCAGACATTGCCCTAAAGACATGAGGTAGGAAACCGAGGTCTTCAACTGCAGACCTAATTAATGAATGGATCCATTCATTCACTCATTCATTCAATGAATATTTATCGAGCCCCTTCTGTAGGTTAAACACTCTTTCAGGTCCTGGGGATATGGCAGGAATTTAAAATAAACAAAAAACAGCTGCTCTCCTAAAGGTTGCACCCTAGTGGGTATATAGTGAGGGTGGAGGGGACAGACAATGAACTCAATAATTAAATTGTATATTAGCTCATGATCAGTGCTTATAAGAATAAGGCCGAGAAGGGGAATGTGGGGCTCCCGAGTTGGGGATGCAGTTTTAAAAAAGGCAATCAGGGAGGTCTTATTGAGGAGGTGACATTTGAGCAGTAAACTGTAGGAGGCATGGGAGCGAGCCACACAGTATCGGAAGGAAACCTGGGCCAGGCGCTGAGGTGAGAGGAGTCTGAGGGTTTTAAAGGAAAATGTGACTGCAGTGCGGCAGCGATGGGACAGTATGGGGTGTTGGGAGACAGTTCTCCCCTGGTTTGAGTCTGTGCACGCCTGTGAGCTTCTGTTCTGTATCACCTTTCCAAGGTTTGTATTGTGAGCAGCCCTGGAAGAGAGAGATGGTGTTTCCCTCGGGGGCAGAGGGCAGATTGATTTGCTCTCCGGTATAGTAAGTCCATGTCTCCTTCCAGGGCAAAGGTTTTCCTGCAGCCCACTGTGCACACAGGGGTTCCTTGGCCAGGAGGCAGCATCTTCCCTGGGTCCACCTCTGTGCTGCCCCCATGGACCTTGGGGGACGGGGGACACCAGTCGGATGACACTTCTGTGGCTTGCTGTGCTGAGTAATGTCCTTTCTCTAGAGTCTTGTGTTTTCTACCAGGATGCCTGAAACGGTGGCAGGCCGACTTGCCAGTTAAGAGGAGGGTGAAATCTTAGCCCCCACACAGCTCCCGATGGGAGGTGTAACTGGAGACAAAGAATGAACGAACGAATGGGATTCAGAGGGCGGTCCTTAAACACAGCAACACACAGTCCTTCAGCAGGTGCAAGCACACAGCTGGTCACTGCCTGGGAGTAAAGCAGGCCCCCGGGGCGACCACAGAACCCTACAGATGGCTCTACAGGACGCAGCTGGAAGAGGCCAGCGGGAGCCGGCTCACAGCTGCTGCTGCCCACGGTCGATGCAGGCTGACAAGGGGAAGACTTCCTGGCTAGAGGAAGGCCTGAAAAAAGCAGGATTTAGAGGAGGATTTGAGGAGGCCTGGCTCAATGTCAGTGCTTCAGCCATGGAGATCCCAGCTTCTGACAACCCCCTGATGGCCACAGCACCCCAGACCCCCACTGCTGACTCCTAGGGCAGGCAGAAACTACCCCAGAGACCTCCCTGTGGCTGGCGCCCCCTGCAGGACGGAGACCTGGGATGAGGCAGTTTCCCAGGCCCACACCTCGGCCTCCCACTGTTTCTCTGTCCACCACTCTGGCACAGAGAGAAGAGCCATCTCCACCTCTGACCCACTTCCCTCTCCTCCCACGGGGGCTGGATCTCCGGGGCAGATGTGATTGGTGGCCTCACAGGGAGGGAAGCAAGAGCGGCAATGCAGCACTTGGAGTTCTGAAGGGGCCCCTTCATCCCACGAGACCCACTTGGGCTTTCCAGGTTCCCGCAGTGCTGGGAGGAGAGGACCCTCACTCTCTGCTGTCCCCTGTGGATGGGGCAGGCCTGTTTCCTCTGCTCTGTCTGCCGCCGGCTGGGAGGGAAACACCTGCGTGTGAGGGGGCTGGCGTGGCGGGAGGAGAGCATTGTTCCCGGGGGCGGGGAGACTGGGAGGAATCTGACGGGCGTGGGTGAAGACCAGGAAGCCCCCGGACGAGATGGCGAGGACCGTAGCCTGGCATCCACGCCCACCACCCAGCGGCACTCTTGGAGATAACAGAAGTGAGCATCAGGCCACGGTGAGGGGCTGTGTGGCAAAGTGGCTGGGCAGCTAGCCCTGGGGGCTGGACTGGCTGGGTTCCCGGCCTCTCTGTTGCTGTGGCAACTTGGGCTAGTTGCTTCAAGCCTTTGTGCCTCAGTTTCCCTATCTTTAAGGAAGACTTAATAATAAATAGCAGCTACCCCGTAGGATTACTTGAGGACTAAATGAGATGATGTTCAAAACCACTTAGAGCTACACAAAGAAAGGGAGCATGTCCACACCTGTTAAGTCCTTGCAAACTCCACATTTTGGCAGCCACGTCTAATCTCTGGCTCTTCATCCCTGTAATCCTGACTTTCACATCCACCTTCCTACTCTGTGAGCCGTGCACACTGTTTTCCTTACTGCGATTCCTTGGCCCATCTCTGCACACAGACCCTCCCCTTTCCTCAGGCTCGGGTGCCGCCCGCCACACAGCCCTCCCTGATCCCCACCCTGGGGATTCTGTCCACCCACCGCTGCTCCTATGCTCTGTCAGTCACTCACAACTGGGTCTTCCCCCTGACACCAGCCGGTCAGCTGGCCTTCGTCAGACTCTGCCACCAGCTACACCTGTAGAGCTTGCTTGATTCGTGTATGGAGAGACTCGACCAGACCAGCATGACCGTCACCAAGTTCCCCAGGAGAGGGTGGACGGATGAATGTCCCAGAACATATGCAGATGGGACCCAGAAGATTCACTCTGAGTCCTGCACCTTGCTTACTGTCTCTGCAATCTTTTCAAGTTGCTTCACATCTCTAAGCCTCCGTCTCCTGACCTATAACGTAGGCATTAAAGCACGTTCCCAGCCTATTTCCAACTGCCCAGCCTATTTCCAACTGCTTGTGAGAATCCACTCTACAGCCCTGGGCATGTACGGTGAGGCCCACAGTTATTGCCATTTACAGGATTTGGAGAAGAAAGGAGGGGTCTTCTCACGGGGTCCTGTGGTCTTCCTTCCTGTGGGCTGACCCATCCTAACGCTGCAGAGTGGTCCTGGTAACCCTCTCAGAAAGGCTGGACCTTAACTTCCTAAGAGCCAGGGGTGTCAGCTCCCCTGACAGCATCCCTCCTCCCAGTCCCTCCACCGCTCTACCCAGATCAGCCTCTCCCTGCTCCCTCCCTGCAGACCTGTATGTGCCAGCACCTACCTTGGCTCCGCCGCAGCCCAGCTCCCCAAGTCTGTCCACCGATTAGCTCCCCACCGCGCTGCCCACGGAAGCTGCCCGCCCCAGAGTGCCCGATGTCCTGGAGGAACCCCAGTGTGTGTCTTCAGAGTCAGCTGCAGCTTTCAGATCTGCAGACCAGAGCCCCGTGTCACACAGCCTGGCTCTGTCCCCTCCTCTTCCTTCCCCTTCCCCATGGCCCTCAAAGCTCCTCCCAGAACACATCCTGCTCTGAAGCTGCTTTCTAGAGAAGCGTGTGTGGTCACCATGTTCAGTGGAGGTTCTTTACTCTGGGCAGTGTTGCAGGGAGCCCTGACCGCTGTCCTGAGCTCCAGACACACTAACCACCCCTCACCCTGGACATGGTCAACCAGATGGCCCTCAAGCACCTCAGTGTGTACGAACCAAGCTCATCACTTCCCCCCTAGACCCACTTTTCTACTCCTCACTTCAGAATCAGAAACCTGGGTGTCATCCTTAACACCTCCCTCTTCCTCACCTGCTACATCTAAACCGTACCGAGTCCCATCACTATCTCCTCAGTTGTCTCCTTTTTTCCATCCCCATGGCTGTCACTTCTTCCTTGGCCCACTATTGTCTTTCTCCTGAATGACTGCAGCAGCCTGATGTCTCCCTCTGTTCCTGCCTCCACCTCACAGCCAATGGTCTCCTTCTGAGAGTGAAACACAAATCTGTTAAACCTTCAGTGGCTCCCTATTACCTTCCAGAGAATGGCCAGACCCCTTAGGGTGGCTTGTAAGGCTCTTCTTGATCTTGTCCTTCAGGGGTTTGTCCCCGCACTCCGGCTCCTCCCAGAAGTCCTGAGTGGCTGGTGTTCCTTAATGATTCAGGCTGCCTCTCCCCACGGCCTTTGCACGTGCTGTGAGATTCTCTGCCCAGCCCTTCTCCCAGCAGCCCCCTCGTCCTTCTTTCAGAGAAGAGCCAAAAAATAAGTCAGAGAGGCAGGAGAAAAAGTGGAAAGCCGTGGAAGCTGCGGGAAGAGAGAGTGTCAAGGATCTCAAAGATTTGCGCCATGTCAAAGTTTGTAGCGAGGACACAGCTGAAGAGAACAAAAGCAGTTAGGAGCAAGCAGCACCGGGGAGCAGATCACCTCCAAGGTGGCATGTCTGCTAGTTTGTCCTATTTTTTTCTTTTCCTCACATTGTGAAGCCAAGCAAGATTTTGGGGGAATCTCAACACATTTCTAGAACTTTGGAAAGCTCTCTGCTCTCATCTGATTTGGCCTGATGGGCAAATGGCTCTAGAGAGAGACAGGTTGCTGACAGCCTTTTATGAATGCCTGGATTCAGCTCTGCCTGAAACCCTCCTGCCTAGATACACTCTTAATTGTCCAACTCTGTGATCTAATACATCCCTCCTGCCTTTTTGATTAGGACAGTTTCAGTTGGGTTTCTATCAGTTGGGTTTCTCCTTTGGAACCAAAGGAGAAGTCACTGATCTCTTTCTGCAAGGGCTTGAATGGGTTCTGTTCTATCTCCTCCTTTCCCAGAAAAGACTATTTGAAAAAATTTTTTTTGAGAAATTTGAATCATTTGTGCTATGGCCGAGCCTCCCTCCCTTATCTACTTCTTTTCTGTCCCCCTCATGTGGCTGGTATTCCATCCTATTTTGCATCTTTATATTTGAGTTCTTTGGTCTCTTATCTGCTTCATCCCTTTCCCCTCCCCCAGTAAGTTCTAGGACAGCAGAGGCTAGACCTTTTTCATTATTCTGTCCTTCACAGGATAAAAGAATAGTAAGAGAATATTTGGCTTATTAAATAAAACAAATGGATGAACGAACGAATGAATGAATGAATGAGGGAAGGAGGGAACTGACTGAGTAAGTCCAGGATAGGATGAAGAGCCAAGAACTCAGCCCCTGCAGGTTCAGGACTCAGAGGCAGCTGGGCGATGTGGCCACTGCGGGCGTCTTATCAGCTTTGGCCTAACTGAATAGGAAATCACAAGTCCTGTTGGCCTCCTGTGGCCGCCCCACTCCCCTTACCGTCAGCTGCTGTCTCTGCAACTCCCCTGGGTGTGGCAGCCATGGAGGGGCGGCCTGGTCGCCAACGGACAGCCCCAGAGCTGTCCCCTGCAAGCAGCTGAGGTGCCTTCACTCTGAAGGCACGGCTGAGAGCCAACGAGGGACAGAGAGAGTGGAGAGAGGAAGGACTGAGGCCCCCGTGCCACCGCCAGTGCACCATCCCACCACCACCAAGGCGGGGCAGCGCCATGCCTTTGACAGTCCCACTGCCGCCTTTCCTCTCCAGATGCTCTTCTTGGCTTTGTTTAATCTGGTTTTTCCAGGCTGTGCTGTTGCCAGGTTTTCTGTCCGTTCCAGTCTCCTAGGAGCAGCTGTCTCCCCAGTGATCCATCAGAGGTGGGAGTCAGGGTTCCCTGCCTTTATTGTTCTAGTTCCCAGATCACCTGGTCAGCTAATGGAAGCAAAGCCACTCTGGAGTGATCAGTGCTCAAACACAGAAGCAGAAGGCTTGTCAGCTGTCATCTCTCCTCTACCAAGTCCCGGCTCTTGGCTGGCCCCTCTGGGCACAGCCGTGGTCACTTCCTCTCAGGTTCCTCTACCTCAGCCTGGGCCTGTGGGAGTCTGTTCATGGAACTCCCTTGAGGCCTTGAAGTTACTTATCTTCCCTGCAGGCAGTTGACTGCTTCTGTTCCATCCTCACTCCTCTTTCCAGGAGATGGCCTCCAGTCCCCTCCGTTCAGAAAAATACTTCTTATCTATTTCCTAAATAGTACAAAGCCGTTGAGAGCTTTAAATAAATTACATATTTAAAATTTAAACAAATTAAATCCTTTTGTAACTGGTGGCAGGGACACCGGTGCTGGGATTCGGGGTATCTAGAGGACCAGGATATTGGAGTCAGGCAAGAATGATTTGCTTTGGACTCAAGAAATCCAGGGTCACCTGTATCCTTTCTTCAGCTCCACGGTCTGTGGAGTTGTCTCTGGGGTGCTCAGTGGCAAATGCAGAATTCATCACCTCTGAGTTTTCTGAGGAACCACTCACAGACAATGCTGCTAAGCAATGTCGATTTTACTGAAGATTGCATTGAGAGGATGGAAAAGGAGTGCACATTACACGTCTCTTAGATGATTTACACATCCTGTGTGGCCTGTTGTCCAGGCGCCCTTCCTCCACACCATGCTGTCAGACTGGTAGGCTGGGGCAGGGGACAGGGCTTTTTCCTTTTCTATTTCTCCCCAAGTGGCCTCAGCTCACTGACTCCTGGGTCCTCCCACCCAGATTTTTTTCATAAGCATATCCAAGTCCTCTTCAGCTCCATTCAAATCCTTGCCTCCCAGTTTTCACACCCCAAACTCATTAACAACACCCCAAAAACAAATGGTTCTCTGCCTGGTGGGACCCACTCTTAGAAAGCTGTGAAAGGAAATATATCAGAAAATAGCTGTTGTAGAATCATTTACATACCGCCTCATGAGTTAGGGCCATTATAGAGATGGGTAAGCAGGCTGAAAGGCTCATATAAATGGTGGCGGCAGGACTGGAACGGCCTAGTCCAGGGGCTTCCCACAGCACCACTCCACCCTCCCCACTTCCCCATGGGAGGGCCTGCAGGCTGACCCAGCCTGAAGCCTGGCCTGTGCTCAGCTCTCAGCTCCACTCCAGGAAGATCAAGGCAGCATACGGCTGGTTCCCACCTGAGAGGCACCTCTGCTTCTGCTGAGTTCCCTCCAGCTTTCATGCCCACCACCCAGCAAGAGGGGCAGCAGGAGAAGGTCACGCTCTGACTCAGTGGTTCATAAAGTGGGGTCCCTAGACCAGCAGCACCAATTCGTTAGCAACAAGTACTGTCTGCTGGAACTTCCGGGAAGATGGCGGTGTGAGCAGGGCGGCAGAAATCTCCTCCCAACACTATATTTATCTACGAAAACACAGAAAATACATCTATTCCTAAAAGAGAGACGAGAATACACAGGAAAGCGCACAGCGTGCAGCCACACCCGAGAGGACTCGGCACCCCAAGAGGCGGGTAAGATACGGAGCCGCGACCCGGCGGGACCCGAGCCCTCCCCCACCCCAGCGCACCGGCGGGAGGAGAGGAGTCAGAGCCGGGAGGGAGTGGAAGCACACCCCGCGAAGTAGCAGCCAGCCCCGGTGATCTGCGCGGGGAGCGCTGACCCACATTGCGCAGTGCAGCGGAGACTGGAGAGACAGAGGGGCAGGATCTGAGCGGGGAACGCGCCAGGGGGCTTGCAGCCGGCTCCCGGGAAGGGAAAAAAAAGTGCGCGCTTTCCTCAGCGGTCTTAAAGAGACAGGAGCCCAGCGGAGGAGCCGGATCACCCCAGCACACTCAGCCCAGCAGGCTGGGAGTCCTGGGGAGCTTCAGACGCCTTAGCTGGCGACTGAGGAAGCGTAGCCATACTTAACACTTCTCACTGAGGTCAACAGCCTCCTATTCGTTCCCACCCCTGCCAGAGCGATAAAGGGCCCTGCGGAGCGGCACAGTCACAGTTGTGGAATAGTGGGGCAATAGCGCCACCTAGAGCATTCCCACAGAATCTACATCCGGAGGGCATTTTTTTTTTTGTTTTCTTTTGTTTT
>JAVSCE010013633.1:0-117128 GCA_032199065.1 Smutsia gigantea
CATAACAATCTGTGAGATAGATTTTATTAGTCCCATTGTTCAGAAGAGGAATTTAAGGGTCTTAGAGCTTAAATAACGAGTTTAAAGCCAGAGATAAGGTGAATGGCAGTGCTGGACCGACCTTCCCCAAATTCATGCCATGTCCTCTAGACCACACAGCCTTCAGTGGAGGCTTGCAGCTCGCCAGGATATTCATGAGGGTTCCCTCTCAAAGCACACCAGCCAAATGTCACTCCCTCAAAGGCCTATGTCAGCGGGCCCCATATCTCCAGATGAGAAATGGTTGAATAGGTTGGGATACTGGATCGAGCTTATTACACAAATCCTGTTGTGCTCAGCACAGCCACTTTGACTTGGCAACATTGTTAACCTCCACAGAGCACAGGGTTTTGTGGCCATATTTGCTATGGGAAGACCAAGGTAACCCTGTGGCAGAAACAGGTTTTCCCAGTGATGGGAAGACTTTCTAGTAACTGCAGTCTTTGGTTGCTAAGGTTATCAGAAGCCTCTAATGAAACATATTTTGATTTGTCTGTCAGCCTTTCCTGTTAGAAACTTCCCACTAGGGAGACCTTCGTGTCACATCGTAGTGGAACATAGTGATGCCCTGTGTGTTTACTAACAACCAGGTGAAGGAAGGAAGAATGTCACAAACGTCCACTCAGTCACCTCAGAAATGCCATGATGAGTACTTGTCGCTTAGCCACTTATTAACGAACAAAGTTAATAAGCTTCTCAGGCGTAAAGCCAGGTGTGCTTTTGTCATACCTGGCAGGTTCAGGATAAATGCTTTATTGATGATAGGTTTGAACAATCAGTGACTCTTAGATAAAATAATGTCTGGACCAACAACAGACTACATAAATAGCTGTTCAGATACTGAGTCAGATTCCACCCGATTCTCTGTTATTTATACATATCTCAGTCATTAAAGGGGGGGGAACCCTTTTTGATTAATCGCTCTGTGCTTCATTAGTCTTTGTTTTTAATTCTAAGCAAACATCCATGGTAGAATTTATACCATAGCTGTCATTTTTACTTAAAGAAAACTGGGAGATGAAATACTCTTAAGAAGAGTAGGTGCTGAGAAAACAAGTGACGCCTAGGCATGCAGGGACAGCCACCAAACAACAGGCACACAGAGGTCAAGCCAATAACTTCTCCAATGTGAGGTCTTTTAAAACAGGTTCATTCTTTCATGAGGCCAAACCCCCTAGACAATAAAAAAAGAAATTGATCCAGAAATTATTGTTCAATTTTAGATCTGCGGGCTGTATAATTACAAAATTGTCTGATTTTTTAATTTTCCTGAATTTGTTTGAATTGCCATTAGATACAACCATGAAACTTAAAATGTCTACTTGACTCAGTTTTGTAAGCTGAAGAATACCCAGAAAGCCTTTTTATTTTCTTAACAAAATGGCATGATATTATTTAGAAGTTGGAGGGAAAGCTTTTACTGCATAGCCTGAAAAAGAAAATAGCACCACCCAGCAGAGTAGCTGACAAGTGGCACAAATATAGTACATGCTAATGTGCAGAGAGAAACAACCTTGAGAATTTAAACCGGCTGCACTAGAAAAAAATCTTTATCCAGATATGTGGTCCCTCATGAATTATACTATTATTTTAGTTGATTTTACCTGACATCACCCTATGATTTTCTTCAGTGACAAGAAAATTGCAGCCGGCTCTTGACAGTCAGTCACAAATTGACTGAACAAAACAAAATCAAACAGTGAAGTAATCCCCAAGTAAATTTAATGAAACCTAAATCCCAAAGGGCAGCACACTTCTGTAGGCAATGGTCTTATTTAATAAATTTTTCCCCGCTTTCACTTTTGGAGCTATATTTACACAGACAAATTTAATTCATTGGGTTTACATTTCCTCTTTCCCTTAGTTTGTCCAGCAGGCACATATGGGAAGGACTGTAAACAGGTATGTCAGTGTTCGGCTGAGAATGAGGAGTGTCACCCAGTACAGGGAGATGCACCTGTCCGCCTGGCTACCATGGAAACCGCTGTCATCTCCGTAAGTGTGTGCCCTGCTTTAGTTGCGATTTATCGAGGAGACACTGATAGTGTGGGCCATCACTCAGAATGCTGAAGGGAAAATGTTAATTCAGGTCTCTAATTCATAGCCAACCCTGTGAGAATTTTTAATTGAATGGGTGAAAACATATTTATGTAACTCGTTCTCCTGATTTGCCTTTTATATTCAAAATATCCCCTCCAAAAAGGCAAGAAAGAAAAGGACATAAAGAGGAGACTATGAACTGATTATTATAAATCAATATACAGCAAATGGCAACATATTTAAGATGACTCATAAAGTAAGTTAGTTCCAGGATGTGCTTAGGAACAAATTAAACAAATTGTTATCCTGGAATGAAAACAATGAGGGGCTTAAAGGACAGAATGCCAGTGGGCTCACTGTTGTGTAGTAACGATGAGTAGTCCTCAGACCAGACACCTTATATTGATTTGTTAGGGCATTTTAACATTGAAAATGGTTATAGGAGAATATATGATAAAATGTCCCAAGGAACATGTTAAAATGTTCAGTCAGCTACTTAATTTTTAAGCTTGTAATTATTTATAATGTACTTTTTGTAGGTTTAAGAATAAAATGATGTGTCCCAAGTTTTTTCTCCCCAACTTGACCATTGCTACCCCCTTTCCTCCTAGTCACTCCTATAGCATATTAATTCCACTTTCCTTTCCTCATCCTACAAGTATGTGGATGACTTTCAGCTCTCCCTCCAAATGCCACTTATAAAACAGACTCATAGTCAAGCTATTGATTTTAATTTCCTACAAGCCACACAATATATATTGGAATATCACTTCTCACATTTGTCCTAATTTTAAACATTACCAGCTAAAAGCACAATGAAGCATGTATGAAAATCATTTCAATTAGTATTTTGTTTGGAACTCATAGCCATTACAGTTATTCAGACTTACAAAGGGGAATTAAAATATGAAATTAGTAAAACTTCAATTTCTTATTTTGGGTTGTGCTGAATTTCAAGCACCCTTGTCCTGGGAGAAAGTTATCTCCTCACAGTTGATTCGTCACATTTCTCAGGAAAAATTTCTTCTTGATGTGAAAGCTATTTTCTCGGAATAAAAGAAAATCCAATTACAGAAAGCTGGTAGTACTTTCATTTCAGAAGGCAAGCTACCTGGGGTTGGAGGAGGATAGCTCAAACTTGTAAGGCGAGGCTGAGCTGGGGAGCCGCTCCCTGACTAGTCAGGTTGGCTTAGTTTCAGGCAACACGTGATTGGAAGTTGCAGCAAAGGCTCCTCAGCAACATTCGCTGTAATTTAGACTATGAAAAAAAGTTCAAGAAAATAGTCATAAAAGGTGTAGCTGGCTCAAGAGCAAAACTTCCAGCAGCCAAAAACAACTGGGCTTTCCTATTCTCAAGGTCAGAGTGGAAAACCCAACTTTTCTCTGGGCCGAGGTCAGAGGAAGCAGGCAAACTTGCCGTAGGAATCTCACCACCTGTCCATGATTTATAACGGGCAGGTCAGTCTCAACGTGTGGAGCATGTGGGAAAAAACAAACTACCCAGTAGATGTAAACTCATAACGTATTTTATAACCAATGAGAAACTGTAAAGTGATTACAGACCCTGGAAATCGTCTATTGCTCCAACTTACAATATTCACTATTTATAAAAACTCGCTGAGAGACTTTAAGACATTAGAATCCTTTAAAAACATGAGCAATTCTGTTGACAGTATTCTTAAGAACACACCCACACATAATATAGAACGCTTTGAGAAACAAGGGCCACAGAATAGCTCCCCCATGCCAGAAGAAAAGATACCGAGACATTAACAGAAGCTTGGCTTTAATGCTCTTGTTCTAGCAATAAAAATCCGGGAAGAACAAATCTTAGTATGTCTTTTTAAGAATAAAACAGAAGTGTTTAACAACAGCTAGTGTATGTGTGAGAAACCTGGTCAGATACTAGGAAAACAGATCCTGTGAAAAACAGATTCAGGCTTTTCATTTGCTTTGAAGCTAAGAGTCTCAGGATAGAATCACAGCCTTGCTTGTTCTGAGTTTCTAACAAAATCACCAAATGTCCTTCACATCATCATAGTATACATAGCCTTTAATATTTAAACAAATCAGAACTGTGAATTCACATCTGACCTTCCTTCTAGTCAATTTCCTTCAAGGAGAGAGGATAGTGCAGGGATAGGGAAAAAGAAAATAGTCATCTTCTAATGGAAAATAACTAAATATCCCTTGCCAGAGAAACAGAATTCCCTGGGAGAAATAATTGTAAAGGAAAGAGCAAAGGTCAAGTAATGATCAAAACGGAACTTTAGGAAATGCGGGTGGGAAGACCAAATTCCTCTCAAGCTAAATGAAATCATTATGCCCTGGGCATGTGTTTCCTTGTTAAATTTAGTGAACATTTGTGCAAGGGGTGTGTGAATGATTCCAGAAGTCAAACTTTCACATAGCTACAGAATTATAAGAAAGTAGAATTGTCAGTATACAACTTATCCTGGGGAAAATTAAAAGTTCTGGGCACTTTTGTAAATACATACCATACTCTTGATAAACCTTTAATAAGTTGCAAGGCTAAGAAGTTACCATGTATACTGACTTTCAACAGATGTACACTCATTAGCAGGTTAATTTCATCAAATTCAGTGTTGCAGTTTCTAAAGGACATTCAGCTAAAGGCTGAAAATAAGGTGATTTTTTTTTCTATATTCAAAGAAGGAACAGTGAAGAGGATTCTAGCAAATGCACAGCCACGTTAAAATACTTTGCAAACTGAGTACATGTCAGAAGGAAATAATGTTTCCAAGTAGCTTCAACTCACATGAAAGTGTTGTCAAAATATAGGCTTTTATGTATTTATCAGTTATCAGTTATTTAAACTCATCAAATAAGTATGGATAAGCCCTTTTTTTCTTTTCAACTGAGATGCTCATTCTTTTATGCCCATGATTATTTCCATAGTTTAACATTTTCCACATTAATAAGTACATGAGTTTCATTTTATCAGGTCTTTCTCTTTTCATTACTTGCATGGAAACCCATGTCACCCTTCATTTCACAGTAATGTGACTACGGAGTTTTCTGTATCAATCAACTTATTCATTTAACCTCCTTTCTAGAAGCAACATGCCAGTAGTACACAGTTTCAAACCCCATACCTTCAACTCATTTTATGTGTATTTTCTCTAATATCGAGCAATTTTTTATTAGTGATAAAAACTATAAAAATGTACACTTTTGCCTCCCAGAAGAACTGAAGAATGTTATATACCAAAGAACTGACTTCCCTTGGAATGGGGGAACATGAAGTAAATCGATTATTTTTCATAGGGAGGAATAAAGAAATACAACGGCTACAACAGAGAAACAACCTTTGGTCATGAATAATTTTAGTGTTTTGCTTTCCATCTCCATCACAGAGAATTTATTTTAAAACAGGAAGAAGCAGCCACCCTTTTGAGTCTGAGGCTCTAGGTGAGGGCTGTGGGTTTTAGGCCAGGATACATATGGGAATTATAAACAATCTGGATTGCACTAAAAAACATCATTTGACTTCTACCTTTATAACCCACTATATGTGAAATCCTTAAAAATGTTCTTTACCATCCAATTTTTACATAGAAATAAAGGATAAAAGAGAAGGAAGCAAGTATCACCTGGTTGAGTTTAGTCACTTTTAGAGTTATGCTTCTGAGTGAAA
The DNA here is from genome assembly GCA_032199065.1 of Smutsia gigantea. Lineage (NCBI taxonomy): Eukaryota > Metazoa > Chordata > Mammalia > Pholidota > Manidae > Smutsia > Smutsia gigantea. The sequence goes on from JAVSCE010013633.1 coordinate 5,738, forward strand.
AGATTTCCCAAGGAGAAATTAAGGCAAATACCAGGTCAAGCAGGTAGGGAAAGAATCTTGCTATGTGCCTGCCAATGATCCTGCCACCGTTAATGAAAATAATGGCGACCATTGACTTGTGAACTATGAGTCTGACAATGCGCTAGATTCCCCACTTGTCGCTCTAGTTCCCTCAGTAGCCCTCTAGCTGTGTTATTACCCCCATCAGGAAGGAAGAGCCAGAAGCTCAAAGAAAGGTCTTACTGAAGGCCACACCCCAAGTAAGTGGGAGACATAGGACCCAAATCGCAGTGCATTCAAAAGGTCTTACAGCATCATATTTTAAATATATGATGAATTAAGATGGTTATCTTAAACAGGTGACAGAATTCTGTGCAATAAATATTCCAAGTCACTTCACTCTACAGGCCTCAGCCTCTTCATCTTCAAGTAAGAGCTGAACCAGACAGAGCTGCAGTCCCTGGAACTCCAACGTACATGGCTTTCAGACTGTTAAGTACCAGTCATATTGTTGAGCAAGAGGATGCCACAGATGGAAATGCTTCAAGGTTAACCAAGAGCTTGAATCCCCTCCATGTCTTCTCTGCTATGTTCTTATCCTATGTCTGCTTGAGCTCCTACGGAGATGAGAAATCCATTACCTCCCTGGAAAAAGCTTATTCCAGTCTTGGACAGCTTCTTTCAGAAAGTATTTCCTTATTGAGACAAAATCTGCCTGCCTTCTTTTCCATAAGACTGTTCTTTGATTTTTTTTTAATTTTAGTATCATTAATATACACTTACATGAGCAACATTGTAGTTACTAGATTCCCCCCATTATCAAGTCCCCACCACATACCCCATTACAGTCACTGTCCATCAGCGTAGTAAGATGCTATAGAATCACTATTTGTCTTCTCTGTGCTATACTGCCTTCCCTGTGACCCCCAACCACTACATTATGTGTGCTAATTTTAATGCCCCTTATTCCCCTTCTCCCTCCCTTCCCACCCACCCCCCAGCCAGTCTCTTTCCTTTTGGCAACTCTTAGTCCCTTCTTGGGTTCTGTGAGTCTGCTGCTGTTTTGTTCCTTCAGGTTTTGCTTTGTTCTTATGCTCCACAGATGAGTGAAATCATTTGGTACTTGTCTTTCTCAGCATAGCTTATTTCACTGAGCATAATATCCTCTAGCTCCATCCATGTTGTTGCAAATGGTAGGATTTGTTTTCTTCTTATGACTGAATAATACTCTATTGTGTATATGTACCACATCTTTATCCATTCATTTACTGATGGACACTTAGGTTGCTTCCATTTCTTGGCTAATGTAAATAGTGCTGCGATAAACATAGAGGTCCATATGTCTTTTTGAGACTGGGAAACTGCATTCTTAGGGTAAATTCCTAGGAGTGGAATTCCTGGGTCAAATGTTATTTCTATTTTAAGTTTTCTGAGGAACCTCCATACTGCTTTCCACAATGGTTGAACTAGTTTACATTTCCACCAGCAGTGTGGGAGGGTTCCCCTTTTTTCGCATCCATGCCAGCATTTGTTTTTCCTATTCTTTTCTATGTTGAAATATACTAACTGGTGTGAGGTGATATCTCATTGTGGTTTTAATTAGCATTTCCACGATAATTAGCTATGTGGAGCATCTTTTCATGTGCCTGTTGGCCATCTGAATTTCTTCTTTAGAGAATTGCTGTTCATATCCTTGGCCCATTTTTTAATATGGTTATTTGCTTTTTAGGTGTTGAGGCATTTGAGTTTTTTATATATTTTGGATGTTAACCCCTTGTCAGATATGTCATTAACAAGTATATTCTCCCATACTGTAGGATGCTGTTTTGTTCTGCTGATAGTGTCTTTGCTATACAGAAGCTTTTTAGCATGCATGATGTAGTCCCCTTTGTTCATTTTTTATTTTGTTTCCCTTGCTCAAGGAGATGTGTTCAGAAAGAAGTTGCTCAGGTTTATATTCAGGAGATTTATGCCTATGTTGTTTTCTAAGAGTTTTATGGTTTCATGACTTACATTCAGGTCTTTGATCCATTTTGAGTTTACTTTTGTGTATGTGGTTAAACAATAATCCAATTTCACTCTCTTGCATATAGCTGTCCAGTTTTGCAAACACCAGCTGTTGAAGAGGCTGTCATTTCCCCATTGTATGTCCATGGCTCCTTTATTGTATATTAACTAACCATATATACTTGGGCTTTTATCTGGGCTCTCTAGTCTGTTTCATTGGTAAATGGGTCTGTTCTTGCACCAGTACCAAATTGTCTTGATTACTGTGGCTTTGTAGTAGAGCTTGAAGTCAGGGAGCATAATCACCCCCTCCCCGCTTTATTCTTCCTTCTCAGGATTGCTTTGGCTATTCGGGGTCTTTTGTGGTTCCATATGAATTTTAGAATGATTTTCTCTAGTTCATTGAAGAATGCTGTTGCTATTTTGATAGGGATTGCATTGAATCTGTATATTGCTTTACGCAGGATGGCCATTTTGACAATATTAATTCTTCCTGTCCATGAGCACGGGATGTATTTCCATTTATTGGCATCTTCTTTAATTTCTCTCATGAGTGTCTTGTAGTTTTCAGAGTATAGGTCTTTCACTTCCTTGGTTAGGTTTATTCCTAGGTATTTTATTCTTTTTGATGCAGTTGTGAATGGAATTGTTTTCTTGATTTCTCTTTCTGCCCGTTCATCATTAGTGTATAGGAATGCAACAGATTTCTGTGTATTAATTTTGTATCCTGCAACTTTGCTGAATTCAGATATTAGTTTTAGTAGTTTTGGAATGAATTCTTTAGGGTTTTTTATGTACAATATCATGTCATCTGAAAACAGGGACAGTTTAACTTCTTCCTTGCCTATCTGGATGCCTTTATTTCTTTGTGTTGTCTGATTGCCATGGCGAGGACCTCCAGAACTATGTTGAATAAAAGTGGGGAGAGTGGGCATCCTTGCTTTGTTCCCATTCTTAAAGGAAAAGGTTTCAGCTCCTTGCTGTTAACTATAATGTTGGTTGTGGGTTTGTCATATATGGCCTTTATTATGTTGAGGTACTTGCCCTCTATACCCATTTTGTTGAGAGTTTTTACCAGGAATGGATGTTGAATTTTGTCAAATGCTTTTTCAGCGTCTATGGAGATGATCATGTGGTTTTTGTCCTTTTTTTTGATGTGGTGGATGATGTTGATGGATTTTTGAATGCTGTACCATCCTTGCATCCCTGGGATGAATCCAACTTGATCATGATGGATGATCTTTTTGATGTAGTTTTGAATTCAGTTTGCTAATATTTTGTTGAGTTTTTTTTGCCTCTATGTACATCAGGTATATTGGTCTGTAAATTTCTTTTTTTGTGGTGTCTTTGCATGGTTTTGGTATTAGAGTGATGGTGGCCTCATAGAATGGTTTGGGAGTATTCCCTCCTCTTCTACTTTTTGGAAAACTTTAAGGAAGATGTGTATTAAATCTTCACTAAATGTTTGGTAAAATTCAGCAGTGAAACCATCTGGTCCAAGAGTTTTGTTCTTAGATAGTTTTTGATTACCAGTTCCATCTCCTTGCTGGTAACTGATCTATTCAGACTTTCTGTTTCTTTCTGGGTCAGCTTTGGAAGGTTGTATTTGTCTAGAAAGTTGACCATTTCTTCTAGTATATCCAATTTGTTAGCATATAATTTTTCATAGTATTCTTGCATAATTCTTTGTATTTCTGTGGTATCCGTAGTGATTTTTCCTTTCTCATTTCTGATTCTGTTTATGTGTGTAGACTGTCTTTTTTTCTTGATAAGTCTCACTAGGGGTTTATCTATTTTGTTTATTTTCTCAAAGAACCAGCTTCTACTTTCATTGATTCTTTCTATGTTTTATTCTTCTCAATTTTATTTATTTATGCTTTAATCTTTATTGTGTCCCTCCTTCTACTGACTTTGGGTCTCATTTGTTCTTCCTTTTCTAGTTTCATTAATTGTGAATTTAGACTGTTCTTTTGGGATTGTTCTTCTTTGCTGAGGTAGGCCTGTATTGCAATATATTTCCCTCTTAGTACAGCCTTTGCTGCATCCCACAGATTTTGTGGTGTTGAATTATTGTTGTCATTGGTCTGCATATATTGCTAGATCTCTGATTTTATTTGGTCATTGTCCCATTGATTATTTAGGAGCATGTTATTAAGCCTCCGTGTGTTTGTGGGCTTTTTCATTTTCTTTGTGTAATTTATTTCTAGTTTCATAGCTTTGTGATCTGAGAAGCTAGTTGGTACAATTTCAATCTTTTTGTATTTACTGAGGCTGTTTTTGTGGCCTAGTATATCATCTATTCTTGAAAATGTTCCATGTGCACTTGAGAAGAATGTGTATCCTGTTGCTTTTGGATGGAGTGTGCTGTAGATGTCCGTCAGGTCCATCTGTTCTAATAGCTGTTCTGTGCCTCTGTCTCTTTATTTATTTTCTGTCTGGTTGATCTGTCCTTTGGATTGAGTGGTGTGTTGAAGTCTCCTAAAAATGAATGCATTGCATTCTATTTCCCCCTTTAATTCTGTTAGTATTTGTTTCACATATGTAGGTGATCCTCTGTTGGGTGCATAGATATTTATAATAGTTATATCTTCTTGTTGGATTGAGCCTTTTATCATTATGTGATGTCCTTCTTTGTCTCTTGTGACTTTCTTTGTTTTGAAGTCTATTTTGTCTGATACAAGTACTGCAACTCCTACTTTTTTCTCCCTATTAGTTGGATGAAATATCTTTTTCAATCTCTTTACTTTCAGTCTGCGTATGTCTTTGGGTTTGAAGTGAGTCTCTTTTAGGCAGCATATAGACAGGTCTTCTTGTTTTATTTGTTCAATGACTCTATGTCTTTTGACTGGTGCATTCAGACCATTTTCATTTAGGCTGATTATCAGTAGGTATGTGCTTCTTGCCACTGCAGGCTTTAGATTCGTGGTTAACAAAGGTTCAAGTGTAATTCCATTACCATCCAACAGTCTAATTTAACTCATTTAGTATGCTATTATAAACACAATCTAAAGGTGGGGTTTTTTCCCTCCTTTTTCTCCCTCCTCCAATATATAAAATATTAGGTATCATATTCTGTACTCTTTGTCTATCCCTTGATTGACTTTGGGGGTAGTTGATTTGATTTTGTATCTGCTTAGTAATTTATTGTTCTACTTTGCTGTGTTTTATTTCTCCTGGTGACAGCTATTTAGCTTTAGGAATACTTCCACCTATAGCAGTTCCCCCAAAATGCACTGTAGAGGTGGTTTGTGGGAGGTAAATTCTCTCAGCTTTTGCTTATCTCAAAATTGTTTAAGCCCTCCTTCAAATTTAAATGATAATCTTGCCGGGTAGAGTGTTATTGGTTTGAGGCCCTTCTTTTTCATTGCATTAAATATATCATGCCACTCCCTTCTGGCCTGTGAGGTTTCTGTTGAGAAATCTGATGGTAGTCTGATGATAGTTTTCCTTTGTATGTGATCTTTTTTCTCTCTCTAGCTGCTTTTTAAAGTCTGTCTTTATCCTTGATCTTTGCCATTTAAATTATTATATGTCTTGATGTTGTCTTCCTTGGGTCCCTTGTGTTGGGAGATCTGTGCACCTCCATGGCCTGAGAGACTATCTCCTTCTGCATATTGGGGAAGTTTTCAGCAATTACCTCCTAAGTGACACTTTCTGTCCCTTTTTCTCTCTCTTCTTCTTCTGGTACCCCCATAATGCAAATATTTTTCCATTTGGTTGGTCACACAGTTCTCTCAATATTCTTTCATTCTTAGAGATCCTTTTTTGTCTCTGTGCCTCAGCTTCTTTGTATTCCTCTTCTCTAATATCTATTCTGATTACCATCTCTTCTACTACATCACATCTTCTTTTAAATCCCTGCATTGTCTGTTTAATTTCAGATATGGAATTTCTTAATGATTGAATCTCCAACTTAAATTCGTTCCTGAGTTCTTGAATATTTTTCTGTACCTCCACATCCATGTTTATGATTTTTATTTTGAACTCTCTTTCAGGAAGATTGGTGAGTTCAGTTTCATTTGGCCCTTTTTCTGGGTTTGTGAGATTTTGGTCTTAGCCAGGTTCCTTTGATGTTTCATATATCTGTGTGGTGCCCTCTAGTGCCCAAAAGCTCTAGTCTCTGGAGCTGCTCAGCCCCTGGAGTGAAGTTGTGGGTTGCAGGAGAGTGGCTCTGGTGACTGGTGGGAGTAAAGAGCTGTTTCCTGCTTTCCAGCTCCAGTGTCTGTCTCTATTGTCAGAGCCAGTGGGCTGAGCACACAGGTGTACAAGCCTCTGTGCTTTGCGTCTCTAGCTGTTGTAGGTTGGGCCTCCCTCTACATGGCCTGATGCCAGCGCAGTGACTGCCGGTTTGTGAGACAGTGCTGGAAAGCCAGGAGGAAGGCACAGCAGGCTGCATATCACAGTGGGGAGCCTCGTAGCTGAGTAGCAGGCCAGCAGGATGGAGCACCTGTAGCTCCTCAAAGTTCCCAGCATGCTGGGCGGAGCATGCCCAGTTGACCTTGTCCACCTATCCCTTCTCCCACGCAGCAAGCTTCGTGCAATCCCTGCCCCTTCAACAGCCCTCTTGCTGCTAGGAAGCCTCTCAGGCTGCCCACCTTTCCTTTGTTCCAGAGCGGCTGGATGTGGATCTCTGTCCTGCACAAGTGGCTGGAATCTCTGTCTCTCAAGCACTCTGCCTGTCCCAGCTCCCCAACCCCACCAACGTGTAGAGCATCACACAATGTAGGTTTGTGCTCCAAAGCTTATCTCCAGGGCTGAGTGTTCAGCAGTCTTAGGCTTCCACCCCCATCCCCACTCCATTTCTCTTCCTCCTGCTGGTGAGCTGGGATAGGGGAAAGGCTTGGGTCCCACCAGATCAAGGCTTTGGTACGTTACCCTGTTTCATGAGGTCTGTTCTATTCTCCATGTGTACGCAGTCTGGTGCAGCCTTCTTTCCTGTTGCTGTTTAGGATTCGTTGTATTAACTATATTTTCATACTATATGTGGTTTTGGGAGGAGTTCTCTGTCTTGCCTCTCATGCTGCCATCTTGAATCAATCTCCTGCTCTTTGATTTTTGAAGACAGTTTTGTCTACTAGCTCCATTTTCTCCTGGCTAAGCATTTCTAATCTTTCACTAATTGCCCAGATAATGTGGACTTTCTGTCACTCTTTGTTCTGTTCAGACTCCCTTTATTTTGCAGTCTGGCCATTTATCTTTCTTACACAGGCATCATCATGGAAGGCCACACACTCATGGATGTGAAGGTAAAGTGAGAAACTTAACAGAAAATGGTGATGCTTCCTCTCTGCCTAGTGCCATTGTGAATTACTTGTATCAAACTCAGATAATTCTAGCCAAGGCAAACTATATCACTTAAGCATTCATCAGAATAATGAATTTATCTATGCTGTTTGAAATAGCCTAGTTTGGTGAATTATGTCCTGTTTTGAGCATTCTTTGGAAGCTGGTGGATTTCCAAGGAAGCCCAAAGTTAAGTTTCTTATACTGTATTAATGAGCATCACTTTATGTCCCCATCTGTATTTCTAAAGCACCCATCTATATGGTCTCATATCCTCAGACAGTCCATGCCTTCAATCAATAGCTTGAAGGTGATTGAAAATACCAAAAGAACAGTAACTGAAATGTTGAGTTAACCACATGCCCATAGGCGTGAATTTAAAACACCGACTCCTTCAAGTTACAGTATCACCTATGGTTTTGTTCTCTTTCCATAGAATGCCCCAAAGGCACTTATGGTCCATATTGCCAAAGGGTGTGTAAGTGCATGAATGGTGGCAGCTGTGACATCATGATAAGCACCTGTGACTGCCCTCCTCATTTCATCGGGGCTGACTGCAGTCAAAGTGAGTCAGTCTACTGATAATGAAGTGGATATGCCCAAGTCGAGTTTTAAGAACTGTGCTTACAGAGTAAATGTTGTTGCAATGGTTTTATTAATAATTTACTGCAGTAACACAAACACCAAGTGACCTGAATTCTAGGTTGAGGAGTCCTTATGGAGGAGTCTGAGTGAGAGCTGAAGTCAGGGAGGGCAGTCAAACAAAGCCCTCTATTCATAACCTCTCTTGCCCCAGCAAAACCAGACTCTGGTCAGGATTAGAAAATCTACATCAGAACAGACTGGGGATTGCTGCGCACACAATGTCAAACGCACTGTCTAAAGTTCCACAGTTTTATTTCTCCTCAGCAATTTTCCAGCTTGAAATTAAACAGTTCCCATACTTAGCAAAAAGTAACCCATTCCCTAAAATCCAAAGACCTTAGCTATCACAAAACAACTATTGATAGGAAGTTGAAGGGACCAGATGTAAAATTTAAGGAACCCTTAAAAATGCATTGGCTTAGATATTACAGGGATATCCTCAGCAAATACAATTTGCTTGTATCCAATATGCCATTTCTAACTATTTGGACAGTTCCCAAGATCACGATGATCTTTAGGGAGGATAGGGAAGCCAATGAGTAGGCAAGGGCACATTGGGGAGGTGTTCCTGGCAACATGGTCTTCTTTAACCTAGGTGTTGTTGGTGAGGATATTCGCTTTGTGAACCTTCATTCAGGTGCACATTTATGTATTTGTGTACTCTTCTGTATCTTGTACTTCACAATTAAAAGAATAAAAGAGTCATCAGTAGATCTTAAATTAAAGATAGAGAACTAATCGTGAACTCAGATTCCTTCATTTGGAAGAATAATGAAATTTGTGATCAGGCAGGGTACTAAGTGGTTATGTGCTTAAAGAAATGCTTATTTCACCCAGGCATAGAGTTGCCCTGCCTTCGTTGTGTGAGAGTAGTCTTAATTACCCTGCCTCAGTGCTGTTCTAAAGATAAAAGATGAATAAGACAACATGCTGGCTCCAAGTAGTGGAACATTGAACCCTAGTGGATACTTTCTCTGAGGCCTCAGGGTCCAAGTTCCCTTTGAGGTAAATCCGGCCGAATCACATATCCTAAGGAAGGTTCTAACTCATTTCTTTGTTCCTCAAAGATGACGGTTGGGAGAAATTTCCTCAGACCAAAGTGTCATCAAAAGTTATGGTTTCTCTGAATATTGGGAGTATTTTTGTTTTCAGAAAGTTGTGATCTTGTACTGGACACATCACCTTTGCTTTGACAGCTAGGTAGGTCAGAGCCAAATTTTCAATCCACCTCTTTCAAGTTTAAAGTATTCTGACATTCATTTGTATATATATTGTTACTATATTTTCCCTTCACTTGATTCTCACAGTAAGTTTATCTTTGGGTTATCTGTATTTTTTTACATATCTCAATGAATTTGTGGAATGACGTTGTAGCAAAACAAGTTAATGAATGTGTTATTTTATTAATGTTTGGTTTATATTAATATAATTCACTTAATAAGCATAATGTACTAAATGTAATTTAACAAATTTTTTATTTTAAATTAACTAATAAATTTATAAATAAGTTTATAAATACATAAATGAATATTTGTAGTTGCAAGAAAAATGGGTCCTGTATCAATGTATAAAGTGGAAGCTAATATTCCAGAAGTGTGCTTAAGAAGGAAAAACACTCAAAGTTATTACACACACACACACACACACGCTAAGACAGCCATGTGGTAAAGCAAAATGAATTTGTGAGAGTCACGCAAGACTGAGTTTATAAGAGTAATTTACATCATATATGTAAGTGTTTGACACTAGATATTTGGTTGGAATTCTTGATGTCAACTGACATTGCACTAAGTAAGCAATAATTTGAAGAGTTCCTTTTTTGTTTTGTTTTTTCAAAGTAATTTTTTAAATCGAAAAACAAACTGAAGTCAAGTTAGGGAAACCTATTTGATTAAAAGAAAGGGTCATGTATTTACAAATTTTTAAAAATCTAGATGGGCAAACTGTTGTACTAAGAAAAATCTGGTTTTGTTTTACTCCTTCCTGAAGCTTGTCCTGAAGATCACTACGGGCAGGACTGCATCCTGCAGTGTTCCTGTGGCTCAGGACCGTGTGACCCAGTGACTGGAGGCTGCCAGCAAGGTGACATGACTGCGGGGTCACCTTGTCCATCCAGGCACTAACTAAACTCAACTATGAAAGCAGATTTGGTGCCAGGGAATATCATTAAGTGGCATTGCTTACCACACTTTCTCCTTAAATGTGGCCTTAATAACATGAAAGTACTCATTCCTATAGAGTTAGAGAGGGAATAGCTTACTGGAGGGTAAACAAAAACTGAAAACAAAAACATAATTTCTGCATACTCTTGAATAGGAGAAAATTTTAAAATAACTTTGACTAACTTTTGTAAAACTGCCTAAAATTGTGTTGGAGATGTCTTAGTATAAGAACTGATGAATTTTATATCCTCTTCAACTTTCAGAGGCCCATTGAAAGATGTAAGAAAAATGAGAAGCAGAAAGAAACACATGATCTTTGTTTAAAACTGTAGAACTCGATTGTCCTAAATTATATTATTGTTATCATCATAGTAAGCATAATAACAGAAGAACTGTCAAGTTCAGTGAAAGGACATGCAGAGAGGATGCTGGGCCCCTACAGCTCTGGATTGGGGTCCCAGAGTGCAGCCACTTCTTCATGACACACACAGAGGGGCAAAACTAATGACCATTTGTTGGAAAACAAAGATTGGGTGCAAAGGCAGGCAGCAGGAAATTCCTTGAACTCCACTGGATATCATAGAATGGCAGAAAAAAATGGGATAAAACCAAGAAGTGCAAAGACATATCATCTTCTCAACTCTGCATGAGGATAGAGGGAAATCTGGGCGATAGGCAGTCTTGCAGCTAAAGGCAGCTACCTCTACACACACATACACATATCCCATAACTTCGTGCCAGAGGGAGTTTTTCTCTGGGCCAAGGAGGCTTCCAACTAGCTGAAATCATTTTTTCTAACTCCCTGAATCCATACCACCCTCCAAAATATAGCTGGTGTACAAAAAACTCCTCTGATACTAGAAAAGCAGACAAAGAACCTGATGCATAAAAATCCTCCCCTCATTTTGGAAACAAAACATGAAACCATTCAAAGCTTTGGTTACATTTGTAGTACAAATTCTGTAAGAAGGGTAAAGGAGAACAAGAACAGAAAGACAAAGGCAGGTGAGCATAGAGCAGAAAAGTTTGTCATGGAGCACATGAAAATATTAACCAGAATGTCTTCCAAGAATTCAGATGACATAATGAAACACGTTCTCTATGAATTGTGAGTGCAATGCAGAGATACAAAGGTTCATGAGAAAAAAATGATAAGACAACAAAGGGAGATAAAAAAAAGTCATAAAAGGTAATGAATTCTTTTGTCTCTAAGTTTTGGGGTGATTTGTTATATATACATCAATAGATGATCGATCAGATGGCGAACAAATAATAGGCAAAGTAAAAAGAAAAAAGACAAAGTTTCTGAAGTGAAGGTGAATAATTCACAATAAAGTTGACTCTGATCGATCATCTATTGATGTATATATAACAAACCACCCCAAAACTTAGAGACAAAAGAATTTATTACCTTTTATGACTTTGCAAGTTAACTGGGTTCAGCTGAGTGATTCTTCTCTCGGATGGCCGCTGGGACTGGAGTTCCCTGGAAACTCAACTGGGCTGAAATTTGCAAGATAACCTCTTCACTTATACATCTGCCACCTTGGTGTTCCTCCCCAGTCTTCCTCCTCTGTGTCTTAGTCAGCTCAAGTTGCTGTAACAAAATAGCACAAACTAGGCAACTTAACAACAAAAATTTATTTTCATAGTTCTGGAGTCTAGGAAATCTAAGATTTAAGTGACAGCCTCTTTGGTTCCTGATGAAAACCCTCCTTTCTGGTTTGCAGATGGCCTTCTCATTTTATCCTCACTGGAACAATCTGGTCCCAACATGCCTCCACCCTCATGCCCTCCCAAAGGTTCCATCTGCAAATAATATCACATTGGAGATAAGAATTTCAGCATATGAATATGGGGGCAGGGCACAAACATGCAGTCCATAACACTCCTTGTGGCATCTAAGACCACCCTATGTGGCCATTTTCTCCAACAGGATAATTGGGTTTCTTATATGACAACTGACTTCTCAAAGCAGAAGTTGTCAGGTCTTCCTAAGGTTTGTATATGATATACCTTCACTTCCACCACATTCTGTGGGATAAAGCAAGTCATGGCATCAGCCACAGTCCACGTGGAAGGGGATCACACAAGGTTATGAATCCCAGGGGATGGACTTCATTAGGAATGTCTTTGGATTATTGACTGCACAAGTCAATCTTCTTTTTTGTATTAAATCTTTCTTTTTATTCCTTTTTTGATTTTGAGTCATAATTAAGAATATATTCCCATCTCAGATTTTAGAGGAATTCATCCATGTTTTCTTTTAACACTTGTATGATGTCATTTTTGACATTTAATTCTCTGATCAATTTTAAATATTTTTCCTGGTGTATGGTGTGAGGGATAGATCCATTTTCCTCTTACATGGCTTTTCAGTCATATCAGATTATCACCCATAATCATAATCAGATTTTACCAGTCTGTCTTCCCCACTGATTTCAGAGGCAGTATTTATATGCAGTTAGGTATAGTTCTGGATGCTCTGTTCAATTGTTATATTTCTGTGCAAATGCAATGCTATTTTATTATAGAGCCTTTATCATATTTATTTGATACTAACAGGGCTAGCCATCTTTTGTTGCTCCTCTTTTTCAGGTATTTCCTGGCACTATTCTTATTTATTTGTCCTTACAAATGAACTTTATAATCAAATTATCTAGATGCAAAAAAAAAAATCAGATATTTTTTACTATTTTGTTGTCTTCTATTTTTGCTCTCTTAAAGAGAATTAACATATTTTTGATATTAATCCACCCTATCCAAAAACAATCATGGTCTACCTTCCATTTGTTCAAGCCTCTTGTTTCTCATTAAGTAAAATGCAGGATTTTAGTGTTCATATTAAGATATAACTATTAATTTTCTAATTTATTCAATGTTTTCACTGGATTTTTAGTGATTTTATTTTTTAAATGTTTTTTCTGCATCTATGGGATTAATAATGTGATTCATCTCCTTAGTCTCTTTAGATAAATATGACGGATTTGTTAATGGATTTTCTAATTTTAAATGCTATTACATTGTTGGAATAAATGCTATTTGGTCATTACATATGACTTTATAATATGCTGTTGGTTTCTATGTACTTATTTTTTATGAATTTGGCATCAATGTTTATGAGTGAAATTGAGCTGTAGTTTTTTATGCATCTTCATCAGGCTTTGGAATTGATGTTATACTCAATAAAATGCATGTGAGAGTCAGCCCTCTGGAATAGTGTAAGTAGTAAGGTCATGGTTTGATCTGTAAAGATTTGCAGAATTTCCCTGTGAAATCTAGGACTGGTAGGTTTTTGTTTTGTTTTGTTGTTGTTTTTAATTCTGGAGCTATTTTACTATTTTCTTTATTGTTTTTCTATTGTAATTATATTATTATATTATATATATTATTATATTATAATTAGCTTGTTTTTTGCCTCAGATTAGAACAATTTTGGTAAGTTGTCTTCTATAACTTTTCCATTTCATTTCAGTTTTACATCTATTTGTACTATTTATATTCATTCCTTTTGATGGTCATTCCTCATTTTTTAAAAAAATACGTGTATTTGTGCTTTCTCTCGTTTGCCTTGATGAGGTTAGCTAATGATGTGTTTACTTTTATAATTTCATTGATTCTGTTTGTTTTTCTGTATTTGAACATGTTACAAATTCAGTAGCCTTAACTAGAACTATTACTTAGATGGTCTCTTTTCCAGAATGTTCTCCTGGTCATTATGGCCCAGGCTGCCATTATAATTGCATGTGTCACCACAATGGAGTTTGCAACAGGTTTTCTGGAAGCTATGAGTGCCTGCATGGTCACTATGGAAGAGATTGTGAACATGGTAGGCAGAAAATAAGTGGGAATATTATGTTGTGATGTTTTAAGCTTTAACACCTTTTTTAAATCATAAAACTAATACATTCTTGATAATGGGGGAGTCTAGTAACCATAATGTTGCTCATGTTATTGTATATTAATAATAGCAAAAAAAACTAATACATTCATGTTATATCAAATTAGATAAACTTAACATTTTAACATACAGTCTTGCAATGCATTTCATAGCCCTAATTTAATTTCTTGATGTTGACAACTGCCATCATGAAATAATTGGACATGCTTATTCTTTTTTGGAACTGCTGTCCAAAAAGTAATTCTATGGTCTATGATCATCTAGAGTAGACATAGTAGAAATACGCAGAGGAGTCAGCTTCTGGTCTTTTTGAACAAAATCATTTTCCATCTTCTGGACGCCTTTAGGCAAAATACAGATAAGGAAACTGCTTGCTTCATGTTGGTCTGGGCTTCAGTCTGAAAGGTCTGCTTTCAAGTTCTCTTTGAACATATTTATTTATGTAATTTCATTATTTGGACTCTATGTTTTCATCTAAAATTAGGAAAAGGGAGAATTATATAACAATTTGTCTTAGACATCAGGGACCCCTAATGACAATACAGTTAAAAAATTACAATGTGAAAGCTTAGGCTCTAGAGTTAGTTACATATGACCTAGCTCTGCCACATAGATGGATAAGCCATGAGCTTCAGGAAGTTCTAGTTTCATTATCTGTAGAATGCAGATAATAACACCTACCTGAAAAGGTTATTATGAAGATTAAAAAAGAAGATACATGTAAGATTTAGTGGGCAAGTTCTCAGAATCATGTAGCAAAAGCTTGACAAATATTAATTATTTAGAAGTAAATAATTGTTTTAAATCCTCTGAAATGATTTAAAATGTTTCCCACTTCTCTCATCTTGGTTTTAGGCTCTGGCAAATGTATTTCACAGAACAAATCTTACTAAGCATTTTAATGTTTAAAACTTTTGCCAACAATCCTGAGGTTTTTTGGGTCAGGGAGTGTGGCAGCAAACATGATGTAGCTTTTTTTATTTGTTCATTTGTTTTCAAAAGTGGAATGACAGATACAAGAGATGAAAAAATATCTCAGTCACTAAAATGAAGACCCATGCATTTCATCCTACATGCAGTGAGGTATCAAGGAACGTTTTGAGCTGATAAGAGACATAGCTCTGGTAAAATAAAATGTACCAATAAAGTGGAAACATTATTGATTATTAGGAAAAGGAATCAAAAGTAGTGTCCAGGTGGGAAGCTATAGTTATAGTCTGGGTTTTTAAAATTTTGGACTGGGATAAAAATGGAAAAGAATGAGCAGAAGCTTCTTTTGGAACAATTGACTGCACTTGGTGACTGATTTGGACATGGAGATGAAGAAATGAAGGAATCAGAAATGGCTGTTAAGTTCCAAACCAGGTTACCTGGAAGAATGGTAGTATTATTGAGAGAAATGGAGAAGTCGACTAATGCAACCTTTATGAGCTCAGTTTTACATATCATTAAAATAAGGGAGATAAAGTAGATTTGCTTTTTCTATGTATTCTCCATAACAAGTATACAAGAACAAACAGAAGAAACCCTGCACCAGATTTTCCTTTGTTATTCATTTTTTTAAGTTATAATGAGATGAGAAAGTGGAAGAGTATGTAGTATATAAAATAATTAATTCCTTACTAATTTGGTTTCTTTTTCTGCTTCTTGAATATGAATTTTTCCTAATGTGTTGAATCTGTCTTGAGAAACTCCATGCATGCTGGAGAAGTGTCATACATATGATGCCTAGACAAATCCAACTCTAGGCAGGGAGCTGGGGGAGACACAGAGACAGCAAGAAGAAGAGTGAGAACAAAAGCCAGAACACGAGAGCAAGGACTGATCATTGAAGAGTAAGGAAATTCTATGCCCCTCCCAATCATACCCACATTGGTTGGTGGTAAGCATAGCCTTAGAGGAAATTCATGATAGGAAATGGGAATCTTTTGTCTGTAGTTAAGCTTAGCTCTCTCACAGCCCTCTTCTAAGCAGATGACAATTTTCATATATGGAGAAAAGCATTTGCTGGATTATATGATCTCTAAATATAAGCCGATTACTTCTTATGTTCAGTCACAAAAATATTGATATCCAACCACCGAAGAAAAACAAGTTATATTGGACTTCCTAAAGGACATTCTATATTGTACTTTATGGACCATCTAAGGAAATGTTTTGAAGATTAAATTTCACTGACTTTAAAACCTAACTTCCTCATGAGATGTTAACTTAGTGTATATACATCATATTCTCTGTCTTTAACCCCTTTCCTCTCGTTCTGTTCCCCCCGCTTTCCCTCATACCCAATTCTGTCATTGATTCCCAGGACTTCAAATATCAAGAACTATATGAATTCTCTTCCACAGATATACTTTTGTTTATTTGAATAATTCCATTCAAAAGCCATTTACACTAAATTTAGCCTTGATAAAATTTAACTTAAATTTTAGGTGTTTAGGGAATTAGAGCATTTTGATGAAGTCTTTGTCAGACTGTAGAACATTATAGCACATAAATTTTATCTACTTGAAGATACACATTTTCTTAAGGATTTTTCTAGACTACTTGTAGAGAATGACACTTAGAATATTCACTTACCTGTATGACTAAACTACTATCAATGTATCTCCACATAATTTTTTCTTGTTTTCTAATTTTCTTCTCTCATCTCCTTCTTTGGTCCTGGAAAAAAATTACCTAGAACATATCCTTTAATTTTCCTGTTTATTTATCATTAAAGCAAAAATAGCATTTTGACATTTCCATTTTCTAGTGTGCCCTCCTGGATTTTATGGTTTGAATTGTGCTCACATCTGTGACTGTGATAATGGAGCCAGTTGTGATGCCGCGAGTGGCCAGTGCATTTTCCCGGCAGGTTTCCATGGCAGCCAGTGTGAGAAAGGTATAGCTAGACAGTTTTTAAGCATGTGAATGTGGGAATTCTGTGTGACTATGAGATCTTTCTATCTGAGGGCAAACATATAAACCCAAACTGAAAACATGAAATATCACCTAAGCTTCTGACTTGGACATTAAACTGACAGGAATTCCCTCTACAGCTAGTACAATGGGCCTTTCTGATTTTGTTGAAGATTGGTAAAAAAATTGTATCTTCCCCTAAATGAAATTGCTTAATATCTCAAAATATTAGTGAAACTGTTAGTTTTCAATGGACAAAAAAATTAACCTCTTAATGAGAAATATTTTATTAAGTGCTTTTAAAATAATGATATCTATTGGGTTCCATGGTATTGAAATAGGTACAAAGGCTTTATTAAAAATATTTAAAGAAGTGACTTAGGCATTTATCACTAGAATGTAATGGCAGTCATGAATGTGGATGAAGATACAGAGGTAAGAATTCAGACTACTCAGTTTGAAATAAAATATAAAGCCCTAAGAGACTGACCAGGCCCATTCAAAACAATTCCAAACTCAATGGTTCTTAGTAAACAACTCAAAGTTCCATTTTAGCTGTATTATTTTACAGTCTTGTGCATATTGTTACAAAAGCCATGATAATGATAATATAATGATAAGGGTAATTTGACTTTATGTGAGTCAAAGTTTTGCCTTTAAAAAGGATCTCTATATTAACCCCATATCATATCCTCATATGTTAGTAGAGCTTTACATATAGTATCTCTTTCCAACTTCTATTCATTTATTCATTTATTACTTAGTGATTCAATATAATGTACACCCATTATGTACTTACTTCTGTGTTAAATTCTGGGAATATAGTGGAAAACATGGAGTTTTCAGTCCTTTGGGGAGATACACAATAAATAAATAACATTTTTAATGAAAAATATTGAAAGTAGTGCAGTTTGCTAGTAGACCTTTCCTTTAAATTCCTATCCTCAAAAGCTTACATACATTCTAACAGGTACAACCCTGTGTCCAAGTGAGTCAATGTTAAGACCTAAGTGTGAAATCATATATAAAATGGAGCCTCTTTCTGAGAATTCCTAAAACATTCCTCCCACCTCTGGCCAACAAATATAACTGTGTCATGCTGCTTTGCTTCTAGGGGATCAATATTGAGAAATTTTATCTTTAATCTCAATTTTGTGCATCTGTGAAAGTTCAAGGGGTTAATTTTTCAGCATTTCTTTGCTTGGTAGAGTGTCCACCTGGAGAGTCTGGAGACAATTGCCATCAGCTCTGTGACTGTGAAAGAGGAAGTTTGTGCCTCCTGGTACCTGGGAAATGCCTCTGCCCACCCGGGAGAATTAGAGCCAGATGGGAAGCTGGTATGAACCAAAGCATCTCATGACATCCCTCTGACTTAGGGATTATTCAGAGACATGTGGACATTTTCATACTAAGTATGTTACTCCATTAAAGAGCATTGCCCCATCAGTGCTTGTCTCTTGCCTTAGTATGCAGCTGGGACATCATGGGTGCCCAAAACCAGCACCCAAACTGACAGAGGACACCTTGTAAGTACTTCAAAGTGATGCAGTTAAATACACCAATCACTAAAGTGATTCAGAGAAATCACTAAAATGAAGACAATTATGATACTGTCCAGCTAGTATTCTTAAGAACCAAGTTCCCAGCTATTCTTTGTGAACTGAGATTTGTATTTTATATCCATTTCCATTTGCAGGAAGAATGGGCTAGAATGCTATGTTCTAAATCTTCAGAGACTTGCCTTAAGAAGAGAAGAAAGTAGGTAGAATGAATCAT
Source organism: Smutsia gigantea (assembly GCA_032199065.1). Lineage (NCBI taxonomy): Eukaryota > Metazoa > Chordata > Mammalia > Pholidota > Manidae > Smutsia > Smutsia gigantea. The sequence continues at coordinate 24,413 of JAVSCE010013633.1, forward strand.
TGACTCATCATTTGCCCTTACACTTAATGGATGCTTACTAAATGAAAAGGTTTGATATAATTCACAACAGCACTGCAGGATTGACCCTGACATAGATTATGACCTAAAGTAGAGCATTTAATCTCAGCATTTACTTTCTTCATCTGTCAAAATGAAGGGGTTGAAGCTATGTACTTCTAAGATCATTTCTAGCACTGATCTATGATTCAGTAACCTGCGATTTTAATAATGCTGAGAAAGCCACAGTAACCTTTCAGGCTACAGGAAAGAGCTACTCCCCCAGCACCATCTCCCCCACCCCACCTTGCTTCTGAGAAATAGCAATAAAAGTAGCTTTCTTGGAATGCCAGGCACCATCCTAAACACTTTGCCTGTATTAAATCTTGTAACACAACTCTGGAGATTGTTGTTATTCTTAATCCTATTTGACAGATGAGAAAGCTGAGGCACACAAAAGCAGTAGGTGGCAAAACCAACATTTAGACCCAGGCAGTCTGGTGTCAGACCTTGGGTGATGTTATTAGCGCACCATACTGTATGTGTGACTATCTGTAGATTTACAGTCCAGAGTAAGGAACCTCCAATGGCTCATCAGAAGTGTTATATTCTTTCCTGTACCTTATTCTTCTCTTTTTATGGGCTTGTAGAATAAGGCCAACGGGTTATGAATATTGACTTGGAACTCTTTGGGATCTTCCAACTCAAGAGCTTACTGAAGCTGACATTTCTTTAACCCATGTGATTCACTACACTACAAGCTTCTTGAGAGTTGAATCCATGTTTATCTTTTATCAACAAGCTTAGAACAAGGTCTAGCATAAGATAGTCTTCAGAAAATTTTTATTGAAGGAGTTCTTACTCCCCTTCTCAGAATTCCCCATGGAGTCATGGTGGACAGAAGAACCTGAACCTTGTCATAGTTAAACTAAATCTGTCAGAATAAACATCCACATGACATCTTGGTGGAGCCATAGAACAAATTACCAATGAAATACTCACTAAAGGCAGAATGTTTATAGGATGTGTGGTTTCACCTAAATACTGAAGAAAATTACAATGTTTATTGATTGCATATTATGTGCATTTACTATCATCGCCATTTCCATTTCATAGATGAAGGAGCTGAAGCACAAAAGGTTACATAAGTTTTCCAAGTTTACACAGCTAGTAAGTGACAGACCAGGGATTTGAGACAAGCAATCTGGATCCAGAGCCCAGCTCGTAACATCTCCACTATACTGCCTCTCAAGGGGAAGAGGTAATAGGACTTGCTTTTGGGTGTCTGTCTGCATCGTCCAATAGTATTGTCCATTAACCACAGGTTGTTATTTAATTTAAATTTGATTTAATTTAAAATCCACTTCCTCATTCACACATGACAGCAAGTGTTCAGTGGCCACACATAGCTAGTGGCTATAGTATTGAATAGTACAGTATAGAACATTGTTGTCATTGCAGAAAGTTCTGTTGGACAACAATATCTTAAAACTAGCCACTAAACCAAAAGAGTTTATGAACAGGCTGGAATTGAAGCATCACTCTATGGACTTTCTATGGACTAAATTTCCAAATCACCTAGTCTCTTTCATCCACAAAGTGAATTGCCACGTGACAGTGGATCACATGTGTTAACGCATCCGTTCTTGGAAGGTACCTAAAGGCCCCTTGTCATGAGCTCTTTGGGGCACCCACACCCTACACAAATATACCGCAGAGTCTTTTATTTGCATTTTTATTTTCAATTAGGCACAGTTCATCTGTGATATTAACTGCGAGCATCTGTGTCTATGCAGGCACTATAAAGATAAAAGACCTCATTTTAATTTGAACTCTGGTAAAGGACCTATTAAACAGCCATAATGTTAATTCATAAAAGAATGTAGCAGCTTTTTATTGGATTATTTCCCCACCCCACCCCCTTGGTAAATTAACATTTGCAGACATTCAAACAGATGTCTTAAGTACACATCGTTATTAACATGGAAATGTGGTATTTTTATAAATTAAATTCAGGTTCTGAACTGTTCAGGAGAGATCCTGACTCATAATGCTTTTTCAAACAAGAAAACTTCGTCCTACCGCCAAATTTAGTAATCCTCCACACACCACGTAGAGGTGAGTATGTTAGGTTAAATTTGAAATTACATAGGACTTTTTGTAATTTTCATAACATTTGATTGTTTAAAGAAAAGAATCATTTCAGAGCAACATTTGCACCCCCTCCAAAGCTCCTTTTACCTCGCTGTTTTTCCTTCCTTTAGGAAGGGATTGAATTACTTTTTGCTGTTGTTGAACCTCTGTAAAAAGAATTCATTGTGAAATGGATTTATAAGATTCCATTTATGATGTATTTAAAATCTAACTAGTTAATTAAGGCAAGAGAGCTAGGCCACATCTTAACCTACATTATCCAAGAGAGAATGAATGAATGAATGAATAAATAAATATAAATAAATAAGTAAAGTAAATGTTCACCTGCTTGTGGAATACTTAGACTGAATGTTCAACCCTGCAAAGAAAATTTTTAAGCAGTAAAGAAATGTTTAACAAAATTACGCCAACAGACTCGCTCCAGGGCCTGCATATTCATATTTATATTGACGTTTCTAAGTTTTCCACTTTCCATCGTTGTCCTCCTTATTTGGGCTTTCTTCTGCATATGCTTGATACCTTGTGTCTTTCCACAAAGTAGTGCTGAATGAAGAACTAGCACTAGTTGAAAATTTATAAATCCAGCTCTGCCACTTCCCATTTGAGAAGGTCCTTTAAGCCATACCAAACCTTGCTTCATCTCTGTAACTAGACAACTTACCTCACTGCTTTGCCTACCTTTCAGGTGTGTGTTAGAACCAACTGAGATAGTGTTATCAGGAACCCACTTGGTAAAGTGCGTTGAGGTAGGGAATATTGTTATTGCAAAGATAAAATTCTCTGGTCCTTAAACATTGGTAAGTTCAGTTACTTTCCAGTCTTGCCTGACTGACTAGGAAATATGAACCCATTTTCTGTTTCCGTGGGTAGGCTTGGCTTTCTCCCTAACCTCAGAATCCTTTACAAACAGAGCCTGTTAAATCTCTGCTAATTCTCTGCTGGATATCAATCAGACTAAGACCAAATGCTCAGGCTCGGGTGTGATGTTTAGGGGGCCCCTCCTCATCCACATTTATTTTGATAAACCTAACACTTTATCCCCTCACGTCTCTTCTCTACTGGCTGCAATCAAAATGACATTCAATTTAAAGATAGTTATATCCCTCTAGTACATAGAGCAGAGTTCTACAGAGGTAGACACACAGGGGATCTGTGGGCCTTTTGACATATTTTCAGAGATGAAGAGTTAAATTTAGAACCATTTCATTTTCAACAACATAAACACAAATAATCATGGTTTCAAATTTCATATATTGTGTATTCTGGGTGAACGTTTCCTTTTTCTGACCTCAGGACAACTAATCCATTTTCCCTGTGAGCCTCACAATATCACTGCTTATAAGCTCTACTGAATAATCTAATTCTAGGAAGGCACTTTAAAAGTATAAGTTGCTGCCCTGCCTTCTCTTTTCCATTGTGTTCCTAAGTTCCTTGACACTCCTGATCTCCTGTCTTCCATTAAAGTCTTTACTTTTATTAAATAGCATTTTTTCTTGGGAAAGGGATGCCACATGTTTAATCAGAATGCTTTACGAGGCTATCATTATCTTGTTGAAATCTAAGAAACAGTAGTAAAAAGACTATGTGTTAGAAAAGCATATCTGAATTGCTTTTATTTGTATTTTTGCCCCTCACAGAATGCAGGTCAGGCCCGTATGGATCTAACTGCTCGCTGAAGGGTCAGTGTGTCCACAGAGCTCACTGTAACCCTCTCAGTGGGAACTGCACTAGCCCCTTGAAGAGAATGGGTTCAACCTGTGAGAAAAACAGTTTGGACGATCCTCAAAAACCAAATGCTAACAGTTTTTCAGGGGGTGAATAGAATTTTGCTGAGGTTCACCCATCGTTCATCATCTTAACTTTGGCAGAGAAATGCACTTACTCGACTGTCTTCAGCCCAGCCCTCCTGTTGTGAGATGAAAAACAGGACATCTCAACTTCATGGCCTCCAAGCATAAGTTCTTTTCCGTAGCCTACCCTTCCCAACTTCCTTTTGCTGAAGAACATGCCCAAGAAAAAGAGAATGTTTTTCCAAGATCCCATAGTAACATTTTGGACTTATAAATGAAATTCTTCTTTTATATGCACAGGCGGTATTTAAATTTGGAAGTAAGAACTGCTTTTCAGTTCAGGTTGGACTGCACTGAAATATTCACACCTATTCACTGAAGACCTCAGTGGCCATTAAGTAGCTGGATCCTCTTTAGAAATGTCTAGAATTTCATCTATTTATTCTCGGTATCCTGCTTCACAGATAAATCTGCTTCAGATTGTTAATGTGTTGTATTTCAAACATGACTTGGTGTGGGAGACTATTAAGACTTTAGCCATGTGCGGGTCAGGGTAAAAGTGTGATGTGCACACTTATAATGAATCATCAAAATGTTTAGTGGTGTTCACCCCATCATTGATCAGCAGAAAGGAAAAAAGTGAGTAGAAGTGATCAAGCCAAGTGCTTAGTCAGCTCTGGGGACACAAATTTCCCAGAGCAAGGACTGATTGGAATCAGGCTTTTAATCTTGACCCAAATTGCTCATCATTAAGGTCAACTCTGTAATTATTTGTAAGCATGAGTCCTGTGAAAAGTCCAAGAAGGTTACAGAAGTATATATGGTGTTATTTTTGTCCTTAAGTAGTTTATAAGCTTTTAACATTTCATACTATTGGTTAATTCACATTAGAAAACAATAATTTTCTTAATTGGGAATATCATTGTTCACGTTACCCACACTTTATTGGGATAAAAATAGCGAATATTGAAATTATATGGCTAGATGTTTCATAATGTCTGCAGTAGCTTTTAAATCAAAACTGATTTAGAATAGAATTGACTAAAGGATTTATGAAAAGTCCTTGGTGTTATCAATTCATTTTTGTTTCTGATCTTTATTTAACATCGATCTTCCTATACATTTAAACACAGCAGAGATACAGCTTACCTGTAATAGGCAGGCATGCCAAATTTGATGTCATTAAATGATAAAGGACTTGATTAGATAATTTTCTAACTTTGCTTATAAATGTGGTTTAGTCTTAACAGAGCCATAATCAACTTACTCCTTTTTTTCTCCAACTACAATAGTTGGACTTAAAGTTTAATGTTTAAATTCATTTTAACTATTTTTATCAAATAAATTGAAAAATATGCTTTATTCTGAACATTTGCTCATTTTCCTTACCTTTTGTTTTTCAAGCTTCTCTCAGCGCTCTCTATGTGACCCACAAGAGAATAAGATATATAAAAGCAGCATTCTCTCTTGGGCTGCCATCCATCCCTGGATTCCCTTCATTTCAGGACTTAAAAAAACAAGGACTGCAAACAGAGGGAAAAAAGCAAGAAACCAGGTTTCTCTTCCTTACTAGAAATGTTATCTCCTACTAAGGCAGATGAGAAACTCTAGATTTGGCAGGTGGAAAAAAAGAGTAAGCAATTTCTTTGGGATGAACTTTTTTTCTTAGATATTGCTTAATTCTTTTTAAATGAGAAGCTATATGCAAAATGTTAAGCACAAACGGCAGATGGTCCATATATTATCTCCTTTCATTCCCTTTTCCTCCCCAAGCTCTAAAACAAATTATGAGTGGGACAGCAAAGCCATAGTGTGAATCGGTAGTTACATGATCACATGATCGCTAGATCAGTTGAGTTCAAGTGTCATCCTTATGCCAGTCATCAGGAACTAATGCAAGTTTAGCTCCTTTTCTTTACAAAATTTCTTCTAGGTTGTATCGCATATCAAAAAGGAAAATAGAAAAATGTCAGGATGTTTCTATTCACTTTTGGTCGCCTTGAAAATCTTGACTTAGGTGCTGTATTGCAAGTTAATAGTCTTATGGTAAGTCAGCCCTCCTAAAAATATTCCAGTTCTAGTTAATGAGGACAATAGCAGATGTCTGAAAATAATATTAGACAGTGGCATTTCATTCATGGACTAACATATAATAAATGTTAGTCTTAAATATTTTAACAGCCAGAAAATAATAAAATAGAATTTCCTTGCAAAATCATATAACAGAGATAAAAAAATTCATTTTTAATAATGGCCATGTAAAAAATCCTCCAGATTAAGAAAACATAATGACCCACATTTCTGAAAAAAATAAATAAAGCATATATTTTGCTTCTATAAGCATTTGCCTGAGCTTTCTACATATCAGTAACTTTTCAGGTACAGTGAAGTGTGACTTGGCTACCAAGACATAATTTGCACAAAATTTTAGAGAATTTAAGTATTGTTTAAAGTAAAGCATCATTTAATAGGCATGTCCTCTTTAAAAGTCCAATGTCAAATTGGAATCATTGTTATTGGATAGAAACAATTTATATTACTCCTCCTGTTTTTCTCCCTGTATAATCTCCCCTTTGAATGTAGAAATGCTGACCTCAAAGGAAATTCACGTACCCGAAATACCTCTTTGCAAAGGTGCCTATGCTGTGATGTTTCAGGCTCTTTCACTTGAAATACAAGATCAGAGTGGGGATTATTGTGTTTTTCTGCAATAATATAGCTCAAGTTTAAAGAAAAAGGAGCAAGTGCATGGAAATGTGATGGGTAATTTAGAGTTTTCAATCTAACATGCCTGGAATATACCATTTTAGTTTAACACCTAACTTTCCCCTGACTCTTTTTAACTTCTACACCCATTTATTGAGTTTTCCAGATGAGACGGCTCTTTGACACAGGTTAAATTATTTTTAGAGAACTTGGAAATCATTCCAAGAGTTAGTGGCAAGAATGGCATTTCCTTTGTTAGAAACAGCAAAGAGGGTTTGGCTTCTCCTGGGCCTCTTTCACCCTGGTTTCTCCAAGACCTGGTAATACAGATGAAGCAAGAATTTTAAAAAGCATTTTGATGAAGTGAACAAATAATAGCAACTGTCTACACTCTAGAAGTTATGTATGCAATTCAGTTGAAATAACTTTTCTTGGTTCTATAATAGAAAAAAAAATCAAACTAGTTGAGCTTTTAAAATAGATTTCAAAGTGACTCCAAAGGTTTGACCCTTTTAGCTAATCATGTGGAAACTATGTTTGATTTTCCTGCTTATATTTTAGTTTCCTAAATCAAAAAACACAAAATCCAGCAGTTAAGGTCTAGAAAATATTTTTAAAAGCAGTAGATACCTCTTTTTATATCCTTCCAAATACTGACATACTCTCATTTCTACATCTTTTATCAGGATTACATGAAATACCATTTAATCATTCATCATTCTAATGTTGTGTGCAAGTAGTTCAATTCTGAAGAAGATTCATTAATTCAAATAACTAATACTAACATTTTTATTAATATTCTTCCACTGGATATCTTAAGAATATATAGAAAATTTCATAATAATGCCTCCACTGAAAAAAAATATAAGACTATCTATGAAATACAATTTTATTATTTAGACTTTATGAGAAAAGTTCAACAATAGTCCTTTAGACAAGAAGATACATGTGAAGAATTGGATAGTAAGTGCTTAAGTGTTGACAATGTTGGTCTCTTGAAATGCAGAATATTAGTTTGTGAATAAAATTCTAAATATAAGATTTGGATAAATTTGGTAGCAAGTGTTTAACATGTATTAAATAATGAAATTGTAACTGATTCGATATCTATAAGATCACTTGGCAATATTTTGAATCATTTATTGACTGAAAAATGTATTCATTAGTGTCATTTTTTAATCATTGCCTAAAAAGCAATTTTCTGTATTTGAACTTTGTCCTGAATTTACTAATTCACTCAAAAACAATTTTTAAGTGTCTATAGCAAGAGATACTGTTGGAGACATGAAAAAAATAACGGTGAACACAATGAGCAGGTTCCCCCACCTCACACTCTTACAGTCCAGTAGATTGATATTAGTGAATGAGAGTAATGTCTAAACATTTTTAACTTTTGAGGTTTATAGTTTTCATTAATCCTCTTATAGCTTATTAATCCTTTCCTAAGTCTATTTCTCAAAAATTTTTTAATTCTCCTATATTAATACACACTTTGATAAATTATTTTCTATCCAACCCTAAAAAAATCCACATAGTGGGTTTTATTCTTACTGCCATTACAGGAAATGAAAGATTTTTTAATAACTCATGAAATACCATTTTACATTTATAGAAAAGTATATTAATTTTTGCAATGTAAAATTGAAGTCCACTTTCAAATCTGTTATTGTAGCCCTAATGGCATGGGGATTTAGGTAATAGAAGTAGAGGAAACAAAAATGAGTATTTCTCTTATTTTGACAACTGTCATGTCCTTTCCAGCATCTAATCCTGCCTTCTCTTTTGGTCAAGATAAATGCTTCCAAGTGATAAAGGGAGGGTACTAGACAGATTTTAAGAATCTGATTTTATTACAATACAAGTAATTCTCTAACAATAAAAAAAATCTTGCTATTTTAGTTGTCTCAAAACAAGATTAGATTATTTCTTTTTTTAAAAATACACATAACATAAAATTTACCATCTTAACCATTATTAAGTGTACAGTTCAGTGGCCTTAAGTATTCCTACTGTTGTGTTACAATCATTAAGGATTATTTATTTTAATACAGGAAGAAGTTGATGTTAAGTGAGTAACATGTAGAGTCCTCAGTACAACTCGTTGGTCTAATAGAGTAACTTATGTACTGTCTGCACTTGTGAAATTTTTCATATTCTGTGAATACATCAATTATTTGAAAATATACTTTCTGTAAGTTTCTTCCTATTCACTGAAACATTTCTGAGACAAAGATGTTTTTCACGTGTAAACTGTTAACACTTTTCATGGGGATCTAGTGACTAGAAGAGCTGTCACTTCTCCCTAAGGCTATTGCAGTTGTAGCTCATACCCTGTTCTCATGTTTCTAAACATGCTGAAAAAACAGCAGTCGGCAAGCACATGCTCTAGGAAATGTTAATTGAACTTGTAATTCTGTTTTGAACAACCTCATGGATTTCACAGATTTTGTATGCTTTTCGTAAATATCTGTTCCCTGGACTCCACTCAGGGCTTAAGGCAGTCACAGAACCAATGATAAGATAGAGGCTCCCAAAGTTGTGAGGCCTCAAGCAGGGTTTCCCAGTGAGCAGTCCAAGGAGTTACAGTTGTAATTTACTAATGGAGGGAAAAGGAAGGGAGGAGAATTTCTTGGGTCTTATCAATAACAACACCAGCAATTAGGAAACTGGGTTAAACAGAGAGAACTAGTATACTGTACTGCAACACTCGTTAGGAGCACTAATGTTCTATTGTGACTTGTAAATTTCTGTTAGGAACACACACGATGCAAAGAATTCCAAACTGTGTAACAAGGAGTTCCTTTCTTGAGGAGCAAAAGTGTCCTATGGAATGCCTTTTATGAAAAATGAGAATAAATGTATAGTTGAGTAATCCCTCAGAAACATCCTTGGTATGGATACCCTGATCACACATTTGAATGCTGTTTCTAGTACTTGCCTGAGAGAATTCTAAGCAAGACCTTTATTACTCTATCATATCCCATGGATTTGCTATGAGCCAGTAAATATTTCTCAAAATGGACCTTGGAAATTCAAGGTAAAATGTTGATGAAGGTCTTTAAAGAGATCTGGCTTTCTTGCTTTACGGGATTAACATGAGAAATTGAGTAGATATTTTTTATCCTTTTTTTTAAAATATTTATTTTGGTATCATTATTCTACAATTACACGTGCAATATTATGGTTATTAAACTACCCCTTTCATCAGGTCCCCCCCACCAACCCCATTACAGTCACTATCCATCAGCATAGAGAGAAGCTATAGAATCACTACTCGTCTTCTCTGAGTTGTACAGCCATCCTGTGCCCCCCAACATTACATCTGCTAATCGTAATGCCCCTTTCTCCCTCTTATCCCTCCCGTCGCACCCATCTTCCCCAGTCCCTTTCCCTTTGGTAACTATTAGTCCATTCTTGGGTTCTGTGAGTCTGCTGCTGTTTTGTTCTTTCAGTTTTTTTTCTTTATTCTTATACTCCACATATGAGTGAAATCATTTGGTACTTGTCTTTTTCGGCTTGGCTTATTTCACTGAGCATAATACACTCTAGCTCCATCCATGTTGTTGCAAATGGTAGGATTTGTTTTCTTCTTATGGCTGAATAATATTCCATTGTGTATATGAACCACTTCTTCTTTATCCATTCATCTACTGATGGACACTTAGGTTGCTTCCATTTCTTGGCTATTGTAAATAGTGCTGCGATAAACATAGGGGTCCATGTGTCTTTTTCAAACTGGGCTGCTGCATTCTTAGGGTAAATTTCTAGGAGTGGGATTCCTGGGTCAAACGGTATTTCTATTTTGAGTTTTTTGAGGAACCTCCATACTGCTTTCCACAATGGTTGAACTAATTTGCAGGCCCACCAGCAGTGTAGGAGGGTTCCATTTTCTCCACATCCTCACCAACATTTGCTGTTTTTGTGTTTTGGATGTTAGCCATTCTCACTGGTATGAGGTGATATCTCATTGTGGTTTTAATCTGCATTTCTCTGATGATTAGCGATGTGGAGCATCTTTTCATGTGCCTGTTGGCCATCTGAATTTCTTCTTTAGAGAAGTGTCTATTCCTGTCCTCTGCCCATCTCCTAATTGGATTATTTGCTTTTTGTTTGTTAAGGTGCATGAGTTCTTTATATATTTTGGATGTCAACCCCTTATCAGATACGTCATTTATGAATATATTCTCCCATACTGTAGGATCTCTTTTTGTTCTACTGATGGTGTCCTCTGCTGTACAGAAGATTTTCAGCTTGACATGGTCCCACTTGTTCATTTTTGCTTTTGTTTCCGTTGCCCGGGGAGATATGTTAATGAAGAAGTCGCTCATGTTTATGTCCAAGAGATTTTTGCCTATGTTTCTTTCTAAGAGTTTTATGGTTTCATGACTTACATTCAGGTCTTTGATCCACCTTGAGTTTACCTTTGTGTATGGGGCTAGACAGTAGTCCAGTTTCATTCTCTTATATGTAGCTGTCCAGTTTTGCCAACACCAGCTGCTGAAGAGGCTGTCATCTCCCCATTGTATATCCAAGGTTCCTTTATGAAATATTAATTGACTGTATATGTTTGGGTTAATGTTTGGATTTTCTATTCTGTTCCACTGGTCTGTGGGTCTGTTTTTGTGCCAATACCAAATTGTCTTGATTACTGTGGCTTTGTAGTAGAGCTTGAAGTCAGGGAGCGTAATTCCCCTGTTTTATTCCTCCTTCTCAGGATTGCTTTGGCTATTCGGGGTCTTTTGTGGTTCCATATGAATTTTAGAATTATTTGTTCCAGTTCATTGAAGAAAGCTGTTGGTAGTTTGATAGGGATTGCATTGAATCTGTAGATTGCTTTAGGTAGTATAGCCATTTTGACAATATTTATTCTTCCTAGCCAAGAGCATGGGATGCATTTCCATTTGTTAGTGTCCTCTTAATTTCTCTTAGGAGTGTCTTGTAGTTTTCAGAGTACAGGTCTTTCACTTCCTTCGTTAGGTTTATTCCTAGGTATTTTATTCTTTTTGATGCAATTGTGAATGGAATTGTTTTCCTGATTTCTCTTTCTGTTAGTTCATCATTAGTGTATAGGAAAACAACAGATTTCTGTTTGTTAATTTTGTATTTCTGCAACTTTGCTGAATTCAGATATTAGTTCTAGTAGTTTTGGAGTGGAGACTTTAGGGTTTTTTATGTACAGTATCATGTCATCTGCAAATAGTGACAATTTGACTTCTTCTTTACAAATCTGGATGCCTTGTATGTCTTTGTTTTGTCTGTTTGCTGTGGCTAGGACCTCCAGTACTATGTTGAATAACAGTGGAGAGAGTGGGCATCCCTGTCTTGTTCCCGATCTTAGGTGAGGAGCTTTCAGCTTCTTGCTGTTAAGTATGATGTTAGCTGTGGGTTTGTCATATATGGCCTTTATGATGTTGAGGTACTTGCCCTGTATACCCATTTTGTTGAGAGTTTTAATCAGGAATGGATGCTGAATTTTGTCAAATGCTTTCTCAGCATCTATGGAGATGATCATGTGGTTTTTGTTCTTCTTTTAGTTGATGTGGTGGATGATGTTGATGGATTTTCGAATGTTGTACCATCCTTGCATCCCTGGGATGAATCCCACTTGATCATGGTGTATGATCCTCTTGATGTATTTTTGAATTCGGTTTGCTAACATTTTGTTGAGTATTTTTGCATCTACGTTCATCAGGGATATTGGTCTGTAATTTTCTTTTTTGGTGAGGTCTTTGCCCGGTTTTGGTATTAGAGTGATGCTGGCTTCATAGAATGAGTTTGGAAGTATTCCCTCCTCTTTTATTTTTTGGAAAACTTTAAGGAGAATGGGTGTTATTTCGTCTCTATATGTCTGGTAGAATTCAGGGGTGATTCCATCAGGTCTGCGGGTTTTGTTCTTGGGTAGTTTTTTGATTACCGCTTCAATTTCGTTACTGGTGATTGGTCTGTTTAGTTTTTCTGTTTCTTGCTTTGTCAGTCTTGGAAGGTTGTATTTTTCTAAGAAGTTGTCCATTTCTTCTATGTTTTCCAGCTTGTTAGCATATAGATTCTCATAATATTCTCTTATGTTCTTTGTATTTCTGTGGGGTCCGTCGTTATTTTTCCTTTCTCATTTCTGATTGTGTTTATGTGTGTAGATTCTCTTTTTCTCTTAATGAGTCTGGCTAGGGGTTTATCTATTTTGTTTATTTTTTCAAAGAACCAGCTCTTGGTTTTATTGATTTTTTCTATTGTTTTATTCTTCTCAATTTTATTTATTTCTTCTCTAATCTTTATTATGTCCCCCCTTCTGGTGACTTTGGGCCTCATTTTTTCTTTTTCCAATTTCAGTAATTATGTCTTTAGACTATTCATTTGGGGTGTTCTTCCTTCTTTAAATAGGCCTGGATTGCAATATACTTTCCTCTTAGAACTGCCTTTGCTGCATCCCACGGAAGTTTTGGCTTTGTGTTGTTGTTGTAATTAGTCTCCATATATTCTTTGATTTCTGTTTTGATTTGGTCGTTCACCCATTGATTCATTAGGAGAATGTTGTTAAGTCTCCATGTATTTGTGAGCCTTTTTGGTTTCTAAAATTTATTTCTAGTTTTATACCTTTGTGATCTGAGATGTTGGTTGGTAGGATTTCAATATTTTTGAATTTACTGAGGTTCTTTTTGTGGCCTAGTATGTGGTCTATTCTGGAAAATGTTCCATGTGCACTTGAGAAGAATGTGTATCCTGTTGCTTTTGGGTGCAGAGTTCTGTAGATGTCTGTTAGGTCCATCTTTTCTAGTGTGTTGTTCAGTGCCTCTGTGTCTTTACTTATTCTCTGTCTGATTGATCTGTCCTGAGAGTGAGTGGTATGTTGAAGTCTCCTAAAATGAATGCATTTCTGTCTATTGCCTCCTTTCATTCTGTAAGTATTTGTTTCACATATGCTGGCGCTCCTGTGTTGATTGCATATATATTTATCATGGTTTAACTTCCTGTTCGACTGACCCCTTTATCATTATGTAATGTCCTTCTTTATCTCTTGCTACTTTCTTCATTTTGAAGTCTATTTTGTCTGATACAAGTACTGCAACACCTGCTTTTTTCTCCTTGTTGCATGAAATATCTTTCTCCATCCCTTCACTTTTAGTCTGTGTATATCTTTGGGTTTGAGGTGAGTCTCTTGTAAGCAGCATATAGATGGGTCTTGCTTTTTATCCATTCTATTACTCTGTGTCTTTTGATTGGTGCATTCAGTCCATTTACATTTAGGGTGATTATCGATAGATATGTACTTATTGCCATTGCCAGCTTTAGATTCGTGGTTACCAAAGGTTCAAGGGTTGCTTCTTTACTATCTAACAATCTAACTTAACTTTCTTGTTAAGTTATTGTAAACACCATCTGATGTTTCTTTATTTCTCTCCCTTCTTATTCTTCCCCCTCCATTCTTTATATAATAGGTGTTTTATTCTTTGCCTTTAGTTAGTATTTGGATGGTCTGCTTTCTTTGCTATGATTTTATTTTGTCTGGTGACATCTTTTTAGCCTTAGGGGTTCTTCCCTTTAGAGCAGTCTGTTTAAGATATCTTGTAGTGGTAGTTTATGAGAGGCAAACTCAACTTTCATTTGTCTGGAAATTGTTTAATCCCTCTGTCATATTTAAATGATAATGGTTCAGGATACAATATTCTTGGTTAGAGGCCCTTCTGTTTCATTACATTAAATATATCATGCCATTCACTTCTGGCCTGTAAGGTTTCTGTTGAGAAGTCTGATGACAGACTGATGGGTTTTCCTTTGTAGGTGATCTTTTTTCTCTCTCTAGCTGCCTTTAAACATCTGTCTTTATCTTTGATCTTTGCCATCTTAAATATTATGTGTCTTGGTGTTGTCTTCCTTGGGTCCCTTGTGTTGGGATATTGGTGGGCTTCCGTGGACTGCGAGACTATTTCCTTCCCCAGCGTAGGGAAGTTTTCAGCAATTATTTCTTCAAAGACACTTTCTATCCCCTTTTCTCTCTCTTCTTCCTCTGGTACTCCTATAATGCGATATTGTTCCGTTTGGATTGGTCACACAGTTCTCTTAATGTTCTTTCATTCCTAGAGATCCTTTTATCTCTCTCTGCCTCATCTTCTCTGTATTCCTGTTCTCTGGTATCTATTCCATTAACAGTCTCTTGCATCTCATCCAGTCTGCTGTTAAGTCCATCGATCGCTTGTCTGATTTCTGCATTGTCTTTCCTCACTTCCCTCACTTCCTCCTTCAGCTCTTGCACATTTCTCTGTAGATCCATCAGCATGGTTATGGCTTTTATTCTGAATTCTTTTTCAGGAAGACTGTGCATTTCCATCCCTTCAGGCTCCCTCTCTGGGGTTGTCTGGTTGATTTTGGTCTGTACTATATTCCTCTGTCTTTTCATGGCTATAGAAGTGGTCGCTGGTAGTTGCCACATGTATCAGCTGGGCTCTTTAAGACTTTAAAAAGAGAGAAAAAAAAGAGAGAAAGAAAGAAAAAAGAAAGAGAACAAAAGACAAAACAAAACAAAAGAACAACAAAAAAAAATGCCCACCGGGAGTAGATTCTGTGGGGATGCTGCAGGGAGCACTGTTGCTCCACTATTCTGCAGCTGTGGCCACACCGCTCCCACAGGGCTCTTTATAGCTCTGGCTGGGGTGGGTACGAATGGGAGGCTGTTGATCTCTGTGGGAAGTCTAAGTGTGGCCACCCTTTCCCAGTCACCAGCTAAGAGGTCTGAAACTCCCCAGGACTCCCAGCCTGCTGGGCAGAGTGTGGCGGGGCCATCCATCACTGCCGCTGGGCTCCTGTCTCTTTAGGACCGCTGAAAAAAGCACGTGCTTTTCTTTTCTTTTCTTTTCTTTTTTTTCTTCCCGGGAGCCGGCTGCAAGCACCCTGGCACGTTCCCTGTTCAGATCCTGCACCCTCTGTCTCTCCAATCTCCGCTACACTGCGCGATGTGTGTCAGTGCTCTCTGCGCATATCACCGGGGCTGGTTATTTCACAGGGTGTGCTTCCACTCCCTCCCAGCTCTGAATCCTCTCCTCCCGCCGGTGCGCTGGGGTGGGTGAGTGCTTGGGTCTCGCCGGGTCGCGGCTCCATATCTTTCCTGCCTCGCGGGGTGCCGAGTCCTCTCATGTGTAGCTGCACACTGTGCGCTTTCCTGTGTATTCTGGTCTCTCTTTTAGGAATAGTTGTATTTGCTGTATTTTCATATATAAATATAGTGTTGGGAGAAGATTTCTGCCGACATGCTCGTGCCGCCATCTTCCCGTAAGTCAAGTAAATATTTTTTAAATATTAAGGACAGTTCTTTCAAAGTAGAATATTATAAAGATTAAATAGGAATGTGTATTAGAAAATAAACAAACAATTGTTTCAAGATGTCAGCGTGAGAGGTGAGACTGAGAACTCCTCCCAAAAACACAGATAGTGTGAACATATAGTTAATACAACTAACCCTAAACAGCAGCAGGAAAGAAGGCTGCACCAGACTGCATACAGACCTCACGAACAGAGCAGACCTCACAAAATGGGGTAACATATGAAAGCCTTGATCCATCAGGACCCAAGCCCTTCCCCACCCCAGCTCACCAGCAGGAGGAAGAGAAACAGAGAGGGGGAGGGGGTGGAAACCTTTGGCTCTGAATACCTTGCCCTGGAGATCTGCTTTGTGAGCACAAATCTACATTGTGTGGTGCGCTGGAGGATGGGGAGCTGGGACAGGCAGAGTGCTTGAGGGACAGATTCTGGCCATTTGTGGAGGACAGGATCCACACTTGGCCGCTCTGAGACAAGGGAAAGGCAAGAGGTCTGAGAGGCTTCCTAGCAGCGAGAGGGCTGCTGAACGTGCGGGTTTGCATGGAGCTTGCTGCGGGGAGAAGAGTAGGGGGACAAGGTTGTCTGGGTGCGCTCTGCCCAGCCAATTGGGAACTTTGGGGGCTTCAGGTGCTCCACCTCTGACAGCTCCGAGGCCCCCCACTGTGATATGCAGCCTGCTGAGCCTTCCTCCTGGCCTGACAGCACCAGCTCCCAAACTGGCAGTCACTGCTCTGGCGTCAGACCAGCCAGAGGGAGGCCTCACATACAACAGCTAGAGTCACCAAGCAGAGACTTACACCTGTGTGCTCAGCCCACTGGCTGTGATACTGGAGACAGGAAGGGCAGATGGGAGTCAGAAAACAGATATTTCCTCCCTCCAGGCATCAGCTCTGCTCCCCTACGACCCCCAACCTTACTCGAGGTAGGGGCTGAGAAGCTCCACAGACTAGAGCTTCTGGGAACTAGAGGGCACCACTAAGAACTATGAAGCGTAAAAGGAACCTGGTTCAGACCAAAATCTCACAACCCCAGAAAAAGGATCAAATGAAACTGAACTCACCAATCTTCCTGAAAGGGAGTTCAAAATAAAAATCATAAACCTGCTTATGGAGGTACAGAAAAATATTCAAGAACTCAGGAATGGATTTAAGATGAGAGTCAATCATTAAGATATCCCACACCTTAAATGAAACATACAATGGACGGATTTAAAAGCAGATTAGATGTAGTAGAAGAGACGGTAAATGGAATAGAAATTAGAGGAAAGGAATACAGAGAAGCTGAGGCACAGAGAGAAAAAAGGATCTCTAAGAATGAAAGAATATTGAGAGAACTGTGTGACCAATCCAAACGGAACAATATTCGCATTATAGGGGTACCAGAAGAAGAAGAGAGAGAAAAAGGAATAGAAAGTGTCATCAAGGAGGTAATTGCTGAAAACTTCCCCAATCTGGGGAAGGAGATAGTCTCTCAAGCCATGGAGGTGCACAGAACTTCCAACACAAGGGACCCAAGGGAGACAACATCTAGTCATAATAATTAAAATGGCAAAGATCAAGGATAAAGAAAGACTTTTAAAAGCAGCCTGAAAGAGAAAAAAGATCACATACAAAGGAAAACACATCAGGCTATCATCAGATTTCTCAACAGAAACCTTACAGGCCAGAAGGGAGTGGCATGATATATTTAATGCAATGAAGCAGAAGGGCCTCGAAGCAAGAATACTCTGCCCAGCAAGGTTATCATTTAAATTTGAGGGAGGGATTAAACAATTTTCAGATAAGCAAAAGCTGAGAGAATTTACCTCCCACAAACAACCTCTACAGTGCATTTTGGAGGGACTGCTATAGATGGAAGTATTCCTAAGACTAAATACATGTCCCCCAAGGGATATACAAAGAGTACAGAATATGATTCATAACACACAAAGAATGGAGGAGGAAGAAAAAGGAGGTGAAAAAAATCTTAAGTTGTGTTTGTAGTAGTATATGAAGCAAGTTAAATTAGACTGTTAGATAATAAGGGAAGTTAACCTTGAACCTTTGGTAACCACAAATCTAAAGCCTGCAATGGCAATAAGTACATACCTACGGATAATCACCCTAAATAAAAATGGCCTGAATGCACCAGTCAAAGACACAGAGTCATGAAATGGATAAAAATACAAGACCGATCTATATGCTGCCTACAAGAGACTCACTTCAAACCTGAAGACATACACAGATTGAAAGTAAAGAGATGGAAAAAGATATTTAATGCAACTAATAGGGAGAAAAAAGCAGGAGTTGCAGTACTTGTATCAGACAAAATAGACTTCAAAACAAACAAAGTCAAAAGAGACAAAGAAGGACATTACATAATGATAAAGGGGTCAGTCCGACAAGAGGATATAACTATTATAAACATCTATGCACCCAACACAGGATCACCTACATATGCGGAACAAATACTAACAAAATTAAATGGGGAATTAGAATACAATGAGTTCATTCTGGGAGACTTCAATGCACCACACACTCCAAAGGACAGATCAACCAGACAGAAAATCAATTAAGAGACAGAGGCACTGAACAACACACTAGAACAGATGCACCTAACGGACATCTACAGAACACTCCATCCAAAAGCAATAGGATACACATTCTTCCAAGGGCACATGAAACATTTTCAAGACTAGATCATATACTAGGCCACAAAAAGACCTCAGTAAATTAAAAAAGATTGAAATTGTACCAGCTTCACAGATCACAAAGGTATGAAACCAGAAATAAATTACTCAAAGAAAATGAAAAAGCCCACAAACGCATGGAGGATTAATAACATGGTCCTAAATAATCAATGGATCAATGACCAAATAAAAACAGAGATCAAGCAATACATGGACACAAATGACAACAATAATTGAACACCACAAAATCTGAGGGATGCAGCAAAGGCCATCCTAAGAGGAAAGTATATTGCAATACAGGCCTACCTCAGGAAAGAAGAACAATCCCAAATAAACAGTCTAAACTCACAATTAATGAAACTAGAAAAGGAAGAACAAATGAGACCCAAAGTCAGTAGAAGGAGGGACATAATAAAGATTAAAGCAGAAATAAAATTGAGAAGAATAAAATAGAAAGAATCAAAGAGAACAGGAGCTGGTTCTTTGAGAAAATAAAGAAAATAGATGAACCCCTAGTGAGACTTATCAAGAAAAAAAGAGAGTCTACACACATACACAGAATCACAAATAAGGAAGGAAAAATCACTATGGACACCACAGAAATACAAAGAATTATTAGAGAATACTCTGAAAAATTATATGCAACAAACTGGATAACCTAGAAGAAAAATACAACCTTCCAAGGTGACCCAGGAAGAAACAGGAAATCTGAATAGACCAATACGAGCAAAGAAATTGAATTGGTAATCATAAAACTATCTAAGAAAAAAACACCTCGATCAGATGGTTTCACTGCTGAATTTTATCAAACATTTAGTGAAGACCTAATATCCATCCTCCTTAAAGTTTTCCAAAAAGTAGAAGAGGAGGGAATACCCCCAAACTCATTCTATGAGGCCAACATCACTCTAATACCCAAACCATGCAGACACCACAAAAAAACGAAAATTACAGGCCAATATCCCTGATGAACACAAATGCAAAAATACTCAACAAAATATTAGCAAACTGAATTCACCAAAATACATCAAAATAAAGTGGGACTCATCCCAGGGATGCAAGGATAGTACAACATTCGAAAATCCATCAACATCATCCACCACATCAACAAAAAGAAGGACAAAAACCACATGATCATCTCCATAGATGCTAAAAAAGCATTTGACAAAATTCAACATCCATTCATGATAAAAACTGTCAACAAAATGGGTATAGAGGGCAAGTACCTCAACATAATAAAGGCCATATATGACAAACCCACAGCCAACATTATACTTAACAGCGAAAAGCTGAACGCTTTTCCTTTAAAATCGGGTACAAGACAAGGATGCCCACTCCCCCCACTTTTATTCAACATAGTTCTAGAGGTCCTAGCCACAGCAATCAGACAACACAAAGAAATAAAAAGCATCCAGATTGGTAAGGAAGAAGGCTAACTATCCCTGTTTGCAGATAACATGATACTGTACATAAAAAACCCTAAAGAATCCACTCCAAAACTACTAGATCTAATATCTGAATTCAGTAATGTTGCAGAATACAAAATTAATACACAGACATCTGTTGCATTTGTATACACTAAATGTGAACTAGAAGAAAGAGAAATCAGGAAAACAATTCCATTCACAATTGCATCAAAAAGAATGAAATATCTAGGAATAAACCTAACCAAGGAAGTGAAAGTCCTATACTCTGAAAACTACAAGACACTCATGGGAGAAATTAAAGAAGATACCAATAAATGGAAACACATCCTGTGCTCATGGATAGGAAGAATTAATATTGTCAAAATGGCCATCCTGCCTAAAGCAATCTTCAGATTCAATGCAATCCCTATCAAAATACCAACAGCATTATTCAATGAACTAGAGCAAATTGTTCTAAAATTCATATGGAATCACAAAAGACCCCGAATAGCCAAAGCAATCCTGAGAAGGAAGAATAAAGTGGGCGGAATTACACTCCCTGACTTCAAGCTCTACTACAAAGCCAGAGTAATCAAGACAATTTTGGCACAAGAACAGACCCATTTACCAATGGAACAGACTAGAGAGCTCAGATATAAACCCTAGCATATATGGTCAATTAATATACGATAAAGGAGGCATGGCTATACAGTGGGGAAATGGCAGCCTCTTCAACAGCTGGTGTTGGCAAAACTGGACAGCTACATGTAAGAGAATGAAACTGGATTATTGTCTAACCCCATACACAAAAGTAAACTCAAAATGGATCAAAGACCTGAATGTAAGTCATGAAACCATAAAACTCTTAGGAAAAAACATAGGCAAAAATCTCTTGGACATAAATATGAGCAACTTCTTCATGAACATATCTCTCCAGGCAAGGGAAACAAAAGCAAAAATGAACAAGTGGGAGTATATCAAACTAAAAAGCTTCTGTACAGCAAAGAACACCGTCAGTAGAACAAAAAGACATCCTACAGTATGGGAGAATATATTCATAAATGACATCCGATAAGGGGTTGACATCCAAATTACATAAAGAGCTCATGCACCTCAACAAACAAAAAGCAAATAAGCCAATTAAAAAATGGACAGAGGAGCTGAACAGACTCTTCTCCAAAGAAGAAATTCAGATGGCCAACAGGCACATGAAAAGATGGTCCACATCGCTAATCATCAGAGAAATGCAAATTAAAACCATAATGAGATATCACCTCACACCAGTGAGGATGGCCACCATCCAAAAGACAAAAACAATAAATGTTGGCGAGGATGTGAAGAAAGGGGAACCCTCCTACACTGCTGGTGGGAATGTAAATTCGTTCAACCATTGTGGAAAGCAGTATGGAGGTTCCTCAAAAAACTCAAAATAGAAATACCATTTGACCCAGGAATTCCACTCCTATGAATTTATCCTAAGAATGCAACAGCCCAGTTTGAAAAAGACATATGCACCCCTATGTTTATCATAGCACTATTTACAGTAGCCAAAATGGAAGCAACCTAAGTGTCCATCAGTAGATGAATGGATAAAGAAGAGGTGGTACATATACACAATGGAATATTATTCAGCCATAAGAAGAAAACAAATCCTACCATTTGCAACAACATGGATGGAGCTAGAGAGGATATTATGCTCAGTGAAGTAAGCCAGGCGGAGAAAGACAAGTATCAAATGATTTCACTCATCTGTGGAGTATAAGAACAAAAAAAAACTGAAAGAACAAAACAGCAGCAGACTCACAGAACCCAAGAATGGACTAAAAGTTACCAAAGGGAAAACTGGGGAAGATGGGTGGGAAGGGAGGGATAAGGGGGAAAGAGGGGTATCATGATTAGCACACATAATGTAGTGGGGCATACGGGGAAGGCAGTATAACACAGAGAACACAAGTAGTGATTCTATATCATCTTACTACGCTGATGGACAGTGACTGTAGTGGGGTATGTGGTGGGGACTTAATAATAGGGGGAGTCTAGTAACCATAATATTGCTCATGTAATTGTACATTAATAATAGCAAAATGAAAATTAAAAAAAAAAGAAAAGACCAATGTCTTGCTAACACCTTGGCATTTTGAAGCAGTTTTACATCCCATATTTTGAATAACCCATGGGGATTATTTAAATTCACTAAAAATCCCAAAGAATGCTGAACAGCACACCGCAATGAATGTGATTCCTCTTCGAGAAACGCTGAATGGTTACATGAGTTGTCATATCGATATGTGTAGATTCTATTGATAACTAGTTGTTATGATCTATGTATTCCTAATGATTTTCGTATCATTTATTAAATATTTAACATTAATTATCCTCAACTGTACACACACACACACACAGAGACACATGCAGAGATTTATGTTGGTGCTGAAAGATTAATGAGAATTTCCTTTTGGAGAATATATTTAAGACATTTTCTGTTAAAACACCATTAAAAATTCTAAATAATTACAAATAAATGTACACACTGAAATATATTGAGAAAAATCATCTTTCACACTAGCAAACACTCCCAGTTCTACATGACTTATATATTTATCTATTTAAGTTTAAAAATTAAATTAATTGGAAAAGACCTTAAAGCTCCACTAGCCTTTTTGTTTTATAGACATGGAACCTGAAGTTCAGAAAATTAGGTCCCAAAGTGAATAAAACACAAAACTATGACTTTCTGTCTTTCCCTTTTTGCCTTTTGCTTGGTGCCTTTTCTGAGACCCATGAGAAATTCTTTTGGCTAGGAGGGCTAGTAAACTTTGCTTTGCAGAAATCCCTTTGAATTCTACCTTTAGTGTCACAGAGCTTCCAAACTTAAAGTGTCACCATTTATTAGATATCCACACTGTACCTGGCACCAATAGTTAAACACAGATATAAGGAATTAAAGCCAAAGAGAGGTTCATGGGCCTGTAATGATTGCACCACCTTCCAAGAAAAATAATCTGAATTTTAAACATTTTAATACCTTCTTTGGCATACATTATCAAGCTTTATATTTTAAAAGACTGTTGCACCTACATATTTTAACAATATTTTAATTTGCCACAGCTATTACTTTCTGTAATGAACGTTCAGCACAGTTCCTTGATTTAAGTCACACACGCATGAATTCTTCATTTAAGTTTATTATGCAAGTGCCAAAGAAACTTCGGAGGAGCATTATTCATCAATACCCCAACTCAGAGCCATAAAGGAAAAGCTGCATTAACTTTTCTTTCCCATTAGTGTGAGAGCACTTGGGATGGAAACCCCAGAGATATTAATCTACTCCATATACATTTAACCAAATATACTGCCTTATATTTTACTTTCTCAACAAACACATATTAAGGAGCTTTAGAATAATAAAGTAAAAATTAGTGATCTGAATATGTGTACACAATGGTTGTCAAAGGATAGAAAGAACATTTGAGTACCATGGTGCTCAAGGTGGAATATGAATTACTGGAGTATTTAATCATATTTTATGAGCTGGAATCAGTACTACATAGAGAAACTTTATTATATAAATATAATACAAAAATGTTAAATGCAAATGTATACAAAAATGTATTAACCATTCAGTTAGGCACAATTACCTTCCTGAGAAATTCCATCAATACATATTTTATGATAGAAGACATTCACTTTGCCAGACACAATTAGTAGGCATCAGTTTTTTTAAAGAAACATTTTCATTGGTCAAAATGTTAAAGACAAATGAATCAAATATGAACTCAAGAGAATAATTGGCCATGTTCAACACAATGGAATGCTTTTCTAAGTTTTTGTCACACAATTGTATTGTTTGAGAACTGTTGCTTCAAAGTCCCTACTATGATTTTTGCTCAAAAATTTAAATAATAGGAAAATATGGCAACTGTGTTTCAATCTATAAATGTATATTTTAAAAAATAGAGAACCTAGAACTTTACTCAATACTGTATTTTTTTCTACAGACTTGTGTACTATAAGAATGATACTTGTTTAAAACAAATGTTTTTAATGATATATGTTCTTGGTGATAATGTATGTGGTAAAAGTAAGATGCGTAACTGAAATATCACTTTTGGAATAAATTGTTTAAACTTGAGAAACCAACAGCTAGCTCTAAAGGAAAAGATTAGGTATGTCTGATATTTGTTAGATCTCTATCATTCGATTTGACAATACCAATTCACTGGCGGGTATGATGTTTTTTCCCCACTCTGATTATTTGAAAGCATTTGTTGTAACAAATTAATCTTCTTGAGAGGTTTTCCTTCCTCTTTATCTTCTTGGTCTATTCTGGCATTTAAAGGTATTTTTCTCATGGATGTTTTATCTTATTTTTCTTCTCAGTAAACAATAAGAATATTTTATCTTTTCCAACTCATAGGGTTGGTGCCAAATTATTTGTCCATGAGGGAATAATTCTTAAACCCTAAAGTATTATATGTATGTTATTATTGCCCTTTTCATCATTATTTAATCAAGGAAAATGCAGTGAATCAACTGGCTCAGTGTATAGATAAAGTAGTTTTTACAGATGTTTTTTCTCTGATTATGTATGTTTATCTTTGGATGATGGTAATAATTATATAATTGGCTAATGACATTTATCAAGTTCTTAATATACACCAGATACCATAACAAGCATTTTTCAAACATGTTACTTAAACTTCACAATAATTATTTGGTAGATATGAGTCCAAATGTGATTTTTCTTTTTAACAGTTGAGAAAGTTGAGACTTAAAGGAATCTAATAACTTGCTGACATCACATGGCTCCTTAGTGGGATGGAGCTCAGGTCTACCTGATTCTTGGGGCCAAGCTCTTGACTATACTATGCAGGCAATTTTAAGTACACTACCATATATGATGAAAATCTATACCTTAAAATTTTGGAAAGTAATAGAATTTTGGCAATTCCAAATGAGAGTGTGTTGAGACCCCAGATGCTGATCCATAGATTTAATCCCATGTCCAACCACCATTATTTTTGGCACACAAAAAAATGTGTGCATGTGCTTTTTTTTGACATGTATATATGCAATAATTAAGCAAATGTCATCTCCAGGTGACTTTAATTTTAGACAAAAAGCATCTACACTAATTCCATCTGTATGTGTTCTCCCCCAGTTCCCAACCAGGTTCTTAAAAACAGAATGAAAAAAAATTAACACTTGGGTAATCTAAAATACTGTAATCTTTGATTCTTTGCTTACAACAATATTTACAGGTTACTTGCCTCTACTTACCCACTGTAACTGACGTATTTTCATGGTAAGAGAGTGTCAGTTTTTCTATTCACTTTTGTGGGACTGTAATACTTCATCTCTCAGGATTCACAGGAGTAGAGCTTACATTCTTGATTTAAATACTTTGGTAATATCTCTTCAACTACATTAAAAAACCCATCATCTCTACCATCCCCTTGCAACTCGTGTTTCTACATCTATTCCACCATGGGCTCTCCAGCCACATCAGAGAAGTTGCTCTGTCCCTGAACTCACCACACCTCCATGCCATTCTCTCTGCTTGAAGTACTCTTTATTCTCTGCCTGGCAGAGTTATCATCCTTGAAAGCTCATTCAAAGAGTCCGACCTCACCCTAAATCTCCCACCCCAAAGTATAAAGAAGTTTTCTTTTTGGGCCTCTACAGCACAGAAGCTGGCACATGATGGAAAGGAAACAGTGATTTATGGAATTGTCAACTGCATTAAAAATGAATTAGAGACTGATCTACCTGTCAGGAGGTCCCTTCTCTCTTACAAAATTTAGAGCTCCTTGTTTAAATTTCAAACACTCATTCCCCTTGTGGCTATAATTGGCTTGGACTAGCAATAGCCAAATGAACATATGTGGACAGTAGATGCCAAATAATGTGAGTTTATTGAAATATGAATGTGGCTTTTTTCTTGGCTGGAGAGTATACTGCTATCCCACCATATATACTTAGTTCGAAAAATGCAGCATAAGGAAAAAACCAGATCCCATCTGCCAGGCAAAATAGCTATAAAGTGGAGAAATCAGGTTTTTAATGAATCCATTGAGAGTGACTTGAGTTATTTTTTAATGTAAGAGCAAATAAACTCTTGAGCAGAGCTGCATAGTCATGAAGTATCCTTTTAATTTATAGCTAGGCCAAATCCAAATCCTAGTTTTAGCTAAATTAGAATGTTCCCAGAAGAGAGAATGATGAGACAATACAAGTGGGCTTATGCTGACCTTCTAAAACCTGCCTCACAGTCTAAAGGGGCTAGAATTCCATTCTCGATTCAAGACAAGTAAACAGTTCTCCATATATTCACAAGACTCACAGCACAACTTGGCTGGATCTTTCTGTTTTCTTCAGCACACATCCACAAAACAAGAGTGTTACTCTTCCGTATTCCAGTCTGATGGAGTGTGGGGTAAGAGCAAACACCTGCTCACTATTCTTTCTTGGCCAACACTCTCTGTATTCATTTTTAGACTTCCATTTTGATGAATTTTTTTTTTCTTTATCTACTAATAAGATCACATGAAATATAACTAATTCATAGGATTTTAATGGTTAACGAAGAAAGATCCTCTATATTGATAATAATTAATTACAATGTGTATCATGTAAAGGCCAAGACGTTGTAAATGATCAGAGGCATTTGGGTTTTGTCCCTTTGAGATGTAGTGTTTTCTACTTCACAGCATTCTCCTTCACATCAGGAGGGAGAGGAAGGCTGCAGAAACATGACTTCGAATCCACATTTGCACCAACTGAGTTTCTTAGACCATAGTTTAACGTATCTGTCTTTGATCACAGTTTTGTGATCCAAGCAAAATACTTTATGTTTTAAACTTCATTTTACTCAGCCAAACAGAAAAAGACAAACTTCTTCACTCAAAGTTACTGAGAAGTTTAAATGAAAACAGAGAGTACAGTGCCTGGAATGTTTACTTCATAAATGTAAGTGGAATCTGAACTATGTGCTATAAATTTCACCTGTTAATAGTAATACCACAGACAATAATAATAACAGCACACAGATATTGTACCTGCAGAGTGCAGAAAGCAGTCTAAGCACTGTATGTGTATCAGTTCTGTAACTCCTGCAATAGCCTTTGAGGTAGTTATTTTTGTTATACTCATTTATTTATTTAGAGCAAACTGCAATCTCTTATAAATACTGTTTTATGCAGTACAGTACTTTTCAAATCAAAGATTAGAAATAAAAAGTGACAATGGAGAGTTTAACATGATATAATTGAAATTAGAGGTCCTTTCAGAAAATTCAGAAGAGTTTATGATTCTTTTGTGACATGTCCTTATATTTCAGAAGCAAGGTAAATAAAATACACATTTTTTATATTTATTAAAGAAACATATCCAAAAGGCTGAATCATCCCTCTAGTTTGTATGTCTTTGAGTAGAGTAAGTTTTCTAAATATCAAAATTGCCCAAAATTTTAAATATCTATAAACTGTTATTTTTACTGGAAGATAGATGGTTACTGGTATTTGAAAAAGTTTCTAATACTATTTGGCTGGTTCCCGAAAGAATGGTGTTACAAGTCTATTTACTTCCTACATGGGGCCAGTGAGAGGTGAGGATGTCAGTCATCAGGGATCACACAAGGGTCATCCTGAACTAGGGGGCTAGGATTTCTGGGAAGATTGAACAGAAAATGTCTTTGAGTAACATAGTATGGAAATTGATGGAATAGAGAAAAGGATGGATAGCATGGGTCATGTCTAAATGTGTGATCAGATAAATTGTAGAAATCTAAGCCTATCTTATTCTTTGTGATTTATCTTAAGCCCCTGCAAACCCCAAGCCAAGAGTGCCCAGCCCTACTATTTATGGTGCATAATTAATATATTGTGTCAAATGAAACAAGTCACTATTTCTGCTACTTTTATTCTATTTAAATGAGAGATTTGCTCTGGAGGAATTTACTACCATTTTAGCATTGTTCTCAAGGGCAGTTTGCCCCACTGACTCCTTGCACAAGTCAGCATTTTCTGTCAATATGGAAGGGAAGTGGAACTGGGGGCTGGAGGGGAAGAAAGGAGAGGAAAAAGAAAACCAAGACTTCTGACCTCTAGAGTGTTGGGCAAATATGCTAACAATGTTTAAAATAATAAAATCCAAGATTTGAAAGGATCTTTAAAAACCCCATAGACTTAGTTCTCACTCAGTGAAGCAATTATTTTAGAGCCATATGTCTGATATCCACCCAACCTCTTCTTGAATGCCTTCAGTAATTATTGAAGATCAATCTCTTTCCCTTGTTTAAGTAATGTCTTTCTTTAATTAAGACAAGTGCTGACTCCATAGAACTTTTCTAGTCTTTGGAAAATAAGTCTTGGTACACCTCTACTTGACAGACCTTCAAATGATTGAAAGCAGCTCACATGTTTCATTACTCTTTTCTCTAGGTAAAAAATCATCAGTGCTTCAAAAGTTCCTGATATCATTTGAAAAACCTCCTCTGAAAGCATCCCAGATTGACAGTGAGTCTTTTTCATAATTGCCAAGCTGTAGCAATTGTTTAAAGTAGATTATTACATAAAACTTGCTGTTTTTTCCCTGCTTATTTAAGTGATATAAGTTTATTGTGGCAAATCACCCATAATCCCATACACCACTGTTTACATTTTCATGTGCATCCTTTCCCCTGTATTTATTTTATATCATTTTTTTGTAAAATATATATATAATTTTGAGCCCTCCTTTGTTTATAATGTTATGGCCTGAACAATTTCCTATCTCCTTAGTGCTCTTTGAGAAGATGTCTGCAGCAAATGATCCTCAATCGTGTATTCTAAACTCTGTCCTGACAATATCTTCTTCTTGACCCTTTAACCCTAAGTATCTGCAGAAATTCTTTTTGAAGCGCTTAGTCAACATTAGGACTATGGCTATAAAGACTTAAAGCACTTTCCAGGTAATCACTAACAAAACACTTCAGGTACTATAGAAAGAGAGTGTGAGAACACTTCTCTCTTCTTTGTTGACTAAGTTTTCCTTCTTGAAAAGACACTTCTGAAGCAGATAAAGAAATGTATGCTCTCTATTCATAAGGTGTTTAGTCTTTGTATTCTCATGATGACACACTGAGTGCCATTAGACAAGGAGACTCTCCTGATGACAGAGGTGGATCCCCAGTGAAAGGAATCAAGTGAAGGTGAAGCACCACAAGCCTTTGCAACCATAGTGACTTTAAGTCTAAGATTATAAATGCATTGTCTCCATTATGAAGGACACATTAACATTCCTTTATGTCCAGTCTTAGAAACGTTGTTATCATGGCTAGCCTGTTTACTTACTTATCTCTTAAGAGATGGCTAGGCCTAATTAACACTTAAACATTAACCTTGAAGATATGCCCTGGGAGGTGGCCAGGAAAGGGGGATAGAACTCTTTGAAAAGGGGATGGAGTAATTTCAAAGAAATGCTCAAATCCTGAGAGAAGCAAAAACTTTATCTTATGAGCCTCTTCAAGAATTTACTCCAACTGAACCAGAAAATTCTGGAAATGACCTCCTATGTTAATATGCATGCACCTGAATGAAATAAAAGGTAAAGTGGGGGTATTTTGGAAAACAATCCTTAAAAACAAAATTGCTGTATGTTTTGCAGCTAATCATTCATCTGGTTGGAACAGATGTTTTCTTGTAAATGAAAAATATTCATAGTAAACCACTGGAATGATTCATATATTCATAACAATGAAGTGGAAGAATGTTCTTTTATGACGAGGCTGTCACCACAGCCTACACACCACATTTGGGGGAATTGCTGCCTCAGATGTTTTTTTGTGTGTTTGTAGCAAACATCCCAACAATCACACAATTTTATCGTTTGCATGAGAGGTGACTGTAAATCAGTATATCTGTTATAGAAATATTGTATATTTGCTATCACCATGGGGCGTTTTTTGAAAAGAGGATACCAGTATAAATTGTTCCTAGCTATTTATCATAAATTTCCAGGGAAGGAGGTTTCAATTGGTTTTCCAAAAATATTCTGAACACTAATGTTAGCGTGTCTGAAATCATTTCTAAAGTTTCTGCCTTGTAAAGCAAGGAGAACTTAACCCTCACTCAAAACAAGACTATTATCACTTAATATGGTAATCATCCCCAGTTTCACTCCTGTGCTTACCTGACCTCTTTGCATCCTTCACAATTTAGCTTAAACATAATTTTGTCAGGAAGCATTTGCTGCTCTTCACTGAATTAACCAACTCACCACCCCATTCTCTGGTCACACTTTACACCCTCTTAGCACCCTAAATATCTTCATAGGAACTAACACACTTTTCTTAATCAGTGCGTCTTCTCTACCCAGTTTGAAATACTGTCCAAGTAGAGACCTCATCTATGCTTTTGTGGTGTTGTTCCCTCAGAATCAAAGACAGTGTTCTGCACATGGCTGGCCCTCCATAAATGTTTGCTGAATGAACAAAATCAGTGCACTAAATATACTTTATTAGGGTCCTTGAATCATTAAGTGTTTCCAAAATAGCACTTTGCTAGTTTTATCTAAAAAAGGAGATGAAGAATGCAACTCCGTACTTTCGAAGGCAAAATGTTCAACATCTGAATGGAGAAATGCCCACATTAGTGACATAGTTGACCATCGCTCGGGCTTTCTCCCTCTCACTCTGTCCTCTGTTCTGCCTCAGGAAAGGATGATCTTGAAGAAAGGGCAGTATTGGGACCTGAACAAGGATATGAAACTCCCCATGGGACAACAGAAAAGGTTAAAACAGCTTATGTTCTTTGTAATTAGAAACCAGTTTTCCCACTCTTGGTAAAGAGATTAAGACTGTATGATCAAAGGAAGCCTTTAAAAAGTTTATATGATTATTTCTATTTATCTGGTCCAGGATATTCATTTTGTCATAGATAAAATGTTAATACTGTTTTTTGTTTTGTTTTGTTTTGTTTTAAAGAAAAATTATATAGTAAAATTTTTAATTTAAATTTGTAGAATCCCCCTATTTTCAGGGTATTAAAACAGTTATTCCAGAATTACAGTCAAGATGGGGGAGAAGGGACAAATCTCCTGGGCAGAATAATTCCAAATAATTTGTGTAGATACTCCACCCCCAAGAGGAGGGAGCATGATTCCCCATTACTTAAGTATGGGCTAAGCGGGAAGTCACTTACAGTAGAGAAATCTTATGAACACTACCTCAAAGTGTTGATGAAAGTTAACATCAACGGTGATAAGTCATGTTGACAGTATGTACCCTGGATATGATATGATAAAAACGATGCCTTCCTTCTGTTATTTTCCCCCTAACGCTCATCATCATATGTGTGGCATGTCCATGAATGGATGGATGTAATGTTGAGTGACAGAGGCCAGGGGTAAAAAATATATATGTATATAAATATATACACACACTGTATGACTCAATTTAAATATTTTAAAACAGGAAAACCTGGAGCATTTAACAATGCAGACTTTGATGGTATCAACAAAAGCAAGGAAATCACTATCCTAATATTCAAAGTATTGTTTTGAGGGGGAGGAAGTGATTGAGGACACAAAGGTGTCTCCTAAACAGACCGTATTTTATTTCATGGTTATGATGATAGTTGTATAGGTCTTTACTTTGTGATAAATAATTTTACTCTCAAAAAAGAAAAGAAAATGGTTGGATTAGTGAACTGGAAGATCAACTATTGGTTTTTTTTATAGCTTCTTGGTTGAGAAAGCCTACCTACTGTAGTGCCATATTATATGTTTCTTTTGATTTTATGCTTGAGTCAACTCTAGAAATTGGTAGAGCACTATAACAGAAAACAAGAGGGACACAGAGCAGCATGACCATTTCAAACCAAAAGAAGAGCATGTGATCAGGGAATGCAAAAGTTTTCATCTCATTTAACAATCTGATTGATTAGTACTCTGATTGATCTTGGAACTACTCATAAGCCAAAGAAGACAGTATTCTGGATCAGTTATGAATATCTACTGTCTTAGTCCATCCAGGTTGCTATAACAGTATACCACTGATGGTAGCTTTTAACAACAGAAATCTATTTTGCACGGTCCTGAAGACTGGGAAGTTCACGATCAAAGCTACAACATGGTCACCTTCCTGGTGAGGACCCTCTGCCTGGTTCATAGCCAGTGCCCTCTCCCTGTGTCCTCACATCATGGAAGGGGCTGGCAGAAATCTGGAGTCTCTTTTATAAAGCACTAATCTCATTTATGAGGGCTCCACCCTCATGCCCTAATTAACTCCAAAAGGTAATTAATTACCTTTTAACCTTCCTAGTTACCTCCCACCCCCTAACACTATCATGAAATATTAGGATTTAGCATATGAATTTTGAGGGGATTCAGACCACATCATCTACTATAAGTAGATATTTGCCATATTTGTCCTAACTATACAATTCCCAGGAAATGAATTATCTCCTACTCCTGCTGAAAGATGATTTTGAGGAGGGAATGATTCAGTTAAGCCTGGGTTTAAATAGAAGCCCCAAATGTGGTGACATAAACTTAGCCTGAATTTTACCTTCTGAATAAAAGCAGGGCATGTGTAATTTGAGTGCTGTGTGTGTGTGTGTGTGTGAAGGGAATGGAGTGGGGTGGAATGTGAGGTAGAGAATGATTTTCAGTAACAGGAAATCATTAAGTACCTCTCAGCAGAGAAGAGAGGTGATGTAAATTCGACTTGGAGCATAAGATTTCTCTTAGCATTTTTTTTTACATTTGTATTTAAAAAGTGCTATTGACTTAGGATAAGTATTGGAAAATATTTGGAAAAAATATCAGAAATGGCACCAACTTGGAACCAGAGTTGTTTCTAATTTCAGTTGTGTCACTGGTTCAGTGTGTGAACTTGTACAGATTAATTTTCTTCCCTGGACCTCTGCTTCTTTGCCTGTCAAGTAAACAGTTAGGATGACATGTTCTCTGCCCTTCTTGCCAGCTCTAATAGTCTGTAATTCTGTGATGGAGACCGTGGATTAGGTGATAAAATCGTAAGCATTAGTGTCAGGCCTTTTGGACACAGAGTATGCTACTTAGCCTCTCTGAGCTCTATTTCCTCATCTGTAAAATGGGGATGACCATATCTACATCATTTGATTGTGAAAGTTAAAAAGAGATTAAATTTGCCACTTGCTGAACCTGATGTCTGGACATTCATGAGCTTCCAAAAATGATAAATTTTAATTAGGGCTGAATTCATCTGCATGAAAGACTCACCTACTTCAGACTCCAGGAATTCCCCCTTTCTTCTGATCTCCATTTGGTAACCCATCCAACATGTGATGTATCTTCCACTTATGTCTTAAATATTACCTAACTATCACATTGCATTACTAGTAGTGCTCAGAGTGGCCATTCCCCTATCACTGACTATGTGCCAGGCACTGTGCTAGGTCATTTCATAGAATCCTCGTAGCAGCAATGTGAAGTAGGTGTTGCCTTGCGTGAGGGCTAGGGATAGGTCACTGTCATTAAACACCCCCATAGCGCCAAGCACAGCACTTTAAACACAGTAGAGGCTCATTACATATATTTTTGATTGACTGAAATGTGGCAGGGCTCCTCTGCATCTCCCTCTAATGTATGTAGTTATTTGATTTATAAGAAATTTCTGTCCCTGCCTGTGGTCAGCAATTGAATTTATGTCTGACAAGAAAACGATAGAATTTGGCATCTCTGCAGTGATAGGTGATGTGTGATTCATTTGGGGGTAAAAGAGACATTTTCTATTCAGACGTTGAATTCCTGGGTCTTGCGGTTAGTGAATCATGTCTATAGACACGCATGACTGAACAGCCAGATTCAAAGGTAGGAGACTTTAATCTAAATTACTCCATTGGGTGTGTCCAGATATCATCTTTTTGCCCATTGCTAATATTTTCTATAGCCGCTGCTCAGATATGTGAGATGAATGCAGTGTGGTGTTTGTTGTCTTAAAGGAAATTCTGTGCTACAGGAAGTAGCGAGTACCTAATATCCAGAACCCTGTGACCCTTCAAAGTGGTCAGGATATTCCCCCAGTAAGTCCTATCCGCCTATATCCCAGTGAAGCTGTCTGGCTTGGCACACAACGGGAGACTCATGGGAACACTCTCTTCTGAGAAGAAGTTCCAAGCAGGGGTTCAAAAATGGTTCTGGAAGCTGCCCAACAACAGAGGAAGCAGGATGGGAGCCGGCAGACATGCCAGAGACCCACCGTTCCAGCTGCAACTCCCAGTCCTCATACGCCCAGGAGGCTGGCACAGCTGTTCCTCCTCAAATGACTTCTCTTGGCCTCCTTACCCCCAGGTTCCCAGTGGCTGTTCTGCCCTTTGAAATCACTTGAGTCTTGGCAGTGGTGTGGGCAGGGTGTAGTACGGTAGGCCCTGAACAATTCTAGTTTCACTGGCGGGGAGAAAAGGCTCTGTAAATCCTTTCAAAGAGGGCCCACCAAGTCCTTCAGAAGGAAGAGGCAGCCAGTGACATGAATATGATTATTGTAAGGGAGCGAAATGTGTGACCCATTGGGATTCTGTTAAATCCAGGAAAGGGAATACCACAGTTGACCCAAGACCCTGGGGAGCACTAAACTTGAAGCAGACTTATTAATTAGGGTTTCTGAAGGGCACAGAAAAGGTGGGGGTTGGGGGGACTTTCCTAGTAACAAACAGAGCTCCTTTCTCATCTAGTCCTTTCCATAGGGGCAACTCCTATACCTTGTTTTTTCTTTAAACCAAAGAGTTTGAGCTACATGCTCACAAGATCTCTATTGTACCAGAGAGCATTTTCAATTCAAAAAGAGTGCAAAAAACTTTTAAAAATTATTCAGTAGGTGGAGCTCTTTCTTTTTGTTTATTTTACTTTCCAAGGTCCCATTTTTAGTGAGGGACACAGAGCTTTTGAATGAAAAAATAGACGTTTTAAAAATGAAAACGCATATACGATGTGCTTTCCTAATTGAAAGGGTGTATTGTGAAATCATTACTGTCACAGACCATTTGTGTTGCATGTGAATGCTTAAGCAAAGAAAATATATAAACCTAAATTGACTTTAGCAATTTGAAAGTGATAGTGGACATCTGTGTTCAATAACTTTTCCTGGTAACTGGTGTTTAATATTTTCATGTCAAATCAAGAAGAGTGATAGAAGGTTTTCGAACACAGAGACGGCTGGCGTTTTTGCAGCACAGCCTGCCCTTTGTCATAGGCACCATAAAGAAACCACTGTAGTGAAGGTTGAAACTGCACTAAAGTAACTCCTTTTTTGGAACTTACATAAACTTCCTGAATACTCAGATCTCCATTTTCCTTTAGAATGATGTCTGTAAGAAAAAAAGTTAAAGTACTCCCAAAT
Source organism: Smutsia gigantea (assembly GCA_032199065.1). Lineage (NCBI taxonomy): Eukaryota > Metazoa > Chordata > Mammalia > Pholidota > Manidae > Smutsia > Smutsia gigantea. Next base: position 59,801 of record JAVSCE010013633.1, read on the forward strand.
CTCGTTATTTATTTAAAGGAAAAAGGTGTGTGTGTGTGTGTGTGTGTGTGTGTGTTGAGGATAGAGGAATCTTGGAAGAAACTACAGAAGAATAAATCTTCTAGAACAAATCATACCTTTGTGTTTCCTCAGTGCTGATTATTTCATAGTCAGTGTGCAGTGATGTTTAGGAGCCTGATTATTGATAGAAATATACCTTCCCAAGGGTCATGTCTAGATAGTATCTTAATGTTTATGTAGTTGGCAGGATGGGGGTCTGGATTGGAGAGTAGGAAGCAAGAGCTTTTAACTTTATAATTTCTTTTAGGCATGCAAACTTGATTCTAAATATATATTTGTTTTAGCAACAAATGTGCTAAAAAGAGACCAAGGGGATGCATTACTCTTTGAGTTGACCACAGATTAGCACCTAGTCCTGAAAATGGTCACACTGGCCTGCTAGTCATGTTAGGTCATGCTGAACTGAAGTCAACATCTTCTTCCATTCAATCCTCATGAGGCTGGACCCTCAGAGCTGCTCTGAGTGATATAATGAAGGTAAAAAAGAAGGTGCGTAGTGTTTGAGATACTCCAGACATCTTGGCATATTTTATATTCATTTTATATAAAAGGACTGTATATATTAGAAAAAAGTGTCCCCTTCCCTTTTCTAGAATGAATAGATCCTTATGCAGGCAGATATATGATCTTCTTCATTGCAAACAGATTGATTCTAGTAGCCGAAAATCAAGATGCAGAAAGAATCCAGAAAACTGGAGTCATTTGCCTGTGTGCTTAAATTCATGTAACTTGTGTTCATGACTGATAAATAAGATTGAGCAAGTTACTTAATTGTTTATAGAAAAATCTTCTCTACCAAAACAATGTTAGAGCTAATAAACAGATTCATAAAGTTAGCAAAATACAAATTAATATACAAAAATAGGTTATGATTCTATACGATAACCATGAACTATCAGAAACAGAAATTAAAAAAAACAATGCATTTACAATTACATCAAACAGAATAAAATATTTAGGAATAAATTTCAGTGAAGTAAAAAAAATTGTATACCAAAACTACAAAACATTGATGAAGTAAATTAAACAAGACACAAATAAATGGAAAGATATTCCATGTTCATGGATTGGAAGAATTACTATTGATAAAATGTTTACGTTACCCAAAGCAATCTACAGATTCAATGTGATCCCTGTCAAAACTCCAATGGCAATTTTTCACAGAAATAGAAAAAAAAATCCTAAAATTTGCATGGAACCACAAAAGGCCTTGAATGGCCAAAGCAATTCTGAAAAAGGAGAACAAAGCTAGAGGCACCACACTTCATGATTTCAGATATATTACAGAGCGATAGTATCAAAACAGTATCGTATTGACATGAAAACAGACACACAGATCAATGGAACAGAATAGGGAACCCAGAAACAAGCCTGAATATATTTGTCCAATTAACTTACGATAGAATATACAATAGGAAAAGGACAGTCTCTTCAGTAAATGGTGTTGGGGAAACTGGACAGCCACATGCAAAATAATGGAACTGGGCCCCTTTCTTATCCCATGGACAAAAATCAACTCAAAAGGGATTAAAGACTTGAACATAAGACCTGAGACCATAGTATTCCTAAAAGTAAACGTGAGGGGAAGCTCCTTGACATAGATTTTGACAGTGATATTTTGGATTTGACCCCAAAAACAAAGGCAACAAAAGCAAAAGTAAATAAATGGAACTACATCAAGTTAAAAAGCTTCTTCAAAGCAAAGCACATCATTATTAAAATGAAAAGGGAACCTACAGAATGGGAGAATATATTTGCAAATGGTATCTCTGATAAGGGGCTAATATCTAAAATCTATAAAGAATTCAGACAACTCAACATCAAGAAAACAAAAGATCAGATTAAGAAATGGGCAGAGGACCTGAAGAGACATTTTTCCAAAGAAGACATACAAACGGCCAACAGGTATATGAAAAGGTGCTAAATACTGCTAATCATCAGGAAAATTCAATCAAAATCACACTGAGATATCACTTTACATCTGTTAGAATGGCTGTCATCAAAAAGGTAAGAGAGCACTTGTCTGGAGGATGTGGAGAAAAGGAGAACCCTAGTGTGCTATGGGTGGGAATGTGAATTGATGCAGCCACAGTAGAAAACCATATAGAGGTCCTCAATAATTAAAAATGACAGTACCGTATGATTCAGAAATCCCACTTCTGGATATATATCTGAAGAAAGCAAAATCACTATCTCAAAGAATATCTGTACCTTCATGTTCACTGCAGCATTATTTACAATACCCAAGACATGGAACTAGCCTAAGTAAGAGTCCATTGGTGGATGAATGGATAACAAAATGTGATATATGTATATGTGATGGAATATTCAGTCATAAAACAGAAGGAAATCCTGCCATTTTTGACAACATGGGTAGACCCTGAAGACATTAGGCTAAGTGAAATACGGTAGGCAGAGAAAGACAAATACTGTGTGATCTCACTTATGTGTGTAATTTTTAAAAAGCTGAATGCATAGACACAAAAGATTGGTGGTTGCAAGATACAGCGTGGGGAAAATGGGTGAAGGTGGTCTGATAGTACAAACTTCCAGCCATAGATTAATAAATACTGGAAATGTAATATACAGTATGGGAACTACAGTGAACAGTACTGCACTGTCCATTTGAAAGTTGCTAAGAATAGATATTAAAGTTTCTAATCATCATAGAAGAAAAAAATTTATAACTATGTGCTATGATAGACATTAACTAGACCTGTTTTAATAATCATTTTGCAATATATACATATATCAAATCATTATGTTGTATACCTAAAGCTAATACAATGTTATACGTCAGTTGTGTCTCATTTAGAAAAAAAGAATGAGGCAGGTTTATGTGTACTAAGGTAGAAAAAATTGGGGAAATCTCAGCAACATAGGACCAAAACAGACTAAACAAATAAGTAGGATCGTGCTCTCTGACATGATAGAGTCTGCCAAACCGGGCTGTTCTACACTCAGAAATGTATATCTGCAGGCAAAAGTTAGGTAACTGGACATAAGAAACCACATGGAGGGGGTATAAAAAACTTCTTTGCTTCAAAGTGGCATTAGCCAATACTATGATATTTTTTACATTTTGTTTCATGTTTTGCAAAATTACAATCATTTAATCAGTTAGTCATCATGAATCTCCTATGAGGATCAAGGAAATGCAAGCAGCTTCTTTTGTTGGGGACACAGGGGAAAAGGTGGCTTTACAATTAATTGTGCCCACGATGACACAGAACCTCTGTGAGTGCACGTGTCCACAAGCCCAAACAGCACGGGGAAAGCCGGCGGCAGGGACCTCAAAGCCACAGCCTGATAGTCTGTCTCTTTTTTCTCTGAAGGCAGGAAGCGCCGCTTGTCCACCAGACTTCGGCATTCAATGTGCAGCATGCAAGGGACCAAGCTGACCTCCCTTGCAGATGATAGAAAAATGTAGATAACATACATGGGAAAGTATAGCCCTCTCTTTCTACAGCTGCCAGGGTGATCTGCCTTGGGGATCAGTCCGTTTCCCATATATTCCTTAAATAAAATCCCAGCCATTGTGGCTAGTTAAGAGGGTGAAAGAAAAAAAGAAGTCATCACTCAAATGTTTCCCATGTAGGGTGTGTTTATTAGTCATTAGTCTTAGATATCATCATTCAATGGAAAGCTCCACGTTTACAGGAACCATGCGCTCCTTCATTTTCTACAAGCTGCAGCTAAGCCTGGACAATTTAAATCCTTCTGTAAGCGTCTATTTGTGAGCCATTGTAGCTTCTTGCCAAGTTATTGTGGCGATTGAAGTCAGGGGTATGAACAGAACTTTATGGTACAGCCAGAGAAAATGATCTTTCCAGCAACATATCAAAATGCCCCATTTGCCTCTTTATCATCAACGAAGATCCACCACCCAGTCACAGAATACCGTCATTCAGAAAACCGATTCCCATTTTTTTTAGGAGCCTGCTTTCGCTACCTAATTGTAAGTCAGCCTTCTGCGCAGCGTGTCAAAGAGATCTGCCTCTCAGTTGTTAGTTCCTGTTACCTTTTTTATTAATAATCACGTATGTTCTCTCTGATTTGAGACATTAACTGTCTTTTAAATCAAAATGAAATGTGTACTTGGCAACTCTGACTCAAGCTTTGGGTTCCCTATAAATCCTGGAAATGACACAGTGCACTTCGCCTCTGGTGCACCTCTTCAAAAACCAGAGTTATGCAAGAAGTGACACTTGAGAACAGGGGGCCCGATCCCACAAAGCCTCCTCAAGCTGTAGGAAGCAACGGCATGCTGAAAATGACAGGAACAAAGCTGCTTGATCACATGGAACTGAGTGTGTGTGTGTGTGTGTGTGTGTGTGTGTGTGTTCAAGTAGGCCAAAAAAAGAACCAAGCCTCACTTCACTTCCCAGCAGTCTAGCAGTCTTAAGCAGTAATTTCCTAGAGTCCAATATTATTCTCCTTCAAATTTCACTTGCCCTGACTGCTACTATTTCTCTTATCACAAATACAAAGTAACTGGGCACACTATGGGTCAGCCCAGTGCAATTGTCAGAGTTCCTTTACATTTGATACTTTTAATGATCCCATCAGGTAGGTAGGAAAGGTATTATTTCCCAATTTAGAGAGGAGAAAACATAGGCACAGAGGTTAAGATTATCTATTGCTGTAGTTGTCCACGGGCATTAAAGGTCAGGAATCTTCATTTCTAAGAAGCCCGTAATGATAATCAAAGCCACTGTATGTTGAACAGTGTACCAGGAACTGCAGTCAATGCTTTACATTCTATATTTCTTTGAATTCTCACACAATACCACAAGGTAGATGTTAGAACTCTCATTTGAAAGATGAGGGAGCAGGCTTCAAAAGATCACAAAGCTAGTAAGCAGGAAAGCTGGGGCGCAAACCTAAGTCTGCCTAATTTACAGACTGCTGGCACGGTCACGGCACTTTTGAGTCCCCCTGTGTGCCCTGTCTGCAGGCCAATGCGTGGACTGTACTGGTAGTACATTGCTGACTTTCTTTTGATGAAATGTATTTTGTATTTCCCTGGATTCTTATAAATTTGACTATAAGAAAAATAAGAGCTGATAGTGTGTATTACTAACCAAGAAAAGGGTCTGGCAATGTGACCCACTTATTGAGAGGTGTAAAACAAGGCCAAAAGAACCAGTTTGGAGAAAGAGATCAATTGGCATATGATTCCTGGTAAGTGGAGATTTTTGTTCTGTATTCTGTTCCCCACTGAAAAGAATTCTGTGCAAGTACGTATTATCATAATGTAAGAATAGATAGACGACTGTCTAATATGTTCTAAATGTTACTTCTCATGTTGGTTTTATCTGCCATCATACTTTCAAATGTCAAAAGACTTATGTGAAAGGGAAGACAGATCTCAAGCTGGGTGAAGACTAGTTCCTTCTGTCACTATGCGTCTTGTCAAAACAACTGTCTCATAGTCATGAATTTACACAAACCTGTTTTCTTTTAATTTAATCCATTCAAATGAGTCATTTTTCCTTTCCAAATGAGTCCAGATCAACTGTTTACAGGTTCGCTTCATCAAGCATACCTCTTCCTCTATTCTGGTGAAAGTAAAATATCATCTTATTCCTCAGAATCGACACAAAAAGCACAGCTTCAAAGAAAGTTAGATGTCCTCCATAAAGTGCTTTTGCCATTCACTTCATTACTTTGCTTTAATATGCAATGATTTCAAACATTTGATTAATTCATATGTGAACCCTTAGGTCAGAAGCCAAGGCACCTTGAGCAAGTAAAAAGGACAAAAGGACATTATCAATACCAGGATGACAGGTCTGAAAAAGTGGTAACAAAACTCTGGTGTTTTTCTTTAAACCACTTTATTGTCACATAATTGATGTGTAAAAAGTTGAGCATATTTAATGTGTACAACTCGATGAGTTTAGGAATAAGTATAAGTCATCATCAGCATCAAGGGCATAGACATACCCTTTACTCCCAAAGTTCCCCCCAGCCCCTGTATAATTATTAATTATAATAATAATTATTATTATTATTTTGCGTGGTGTGGTAAGAACCCTTAGCATAAGATTTATCTTCTTAGAAAGGCTTAAGTATTGCTATGATCTAAATATTTGTGTCCCCTCAAAATTCACACGTTGAAATTCTAATGCCCGATATGACAGTATTAGGAGGTGGGGATGTGGCGAGGTGATTAGGTCATTAGTGGGAGCCCTCATGAATGGGATTAATACTCTTGTAAAAGAAATCCCACATTGCTTCTGGCCCCTTCCACCATGTGATGACACAGAAAGAAGGTGCTGATCGCGAACCAGGAGAACTGCCCTCACCAGAGTGCCACCTTGCTGGCAGCTTGATCTTGAACTTCCCAGACTCCAAAACTGAAGAAATAAATTTCTGTTGTTTATAAGTTACTCAGTCTGGGGTATTTGTTGTAGTAGCCCAAACAGACTAAGGTTACAATACAGTTGCTACAGACACAATGCTGCATGGTAAAATTTTCAGATTTTCTTTATTTTACAGAACTGAAACTTTGTGTCCTTTTATCATCCTCAAATTCGCCTCCCCACTAGGAGACTATTGACTATTTTACATTCTACATATAATGAGATGATACAGTATTTGCCTTTCTGTGAATGGCTTATTTCACTTAACATAATGTCCTCCAGATTCCTCCATGTTGTTTCAAATGGCAGGATTTCCTTCTTTTTTTAAGGCTAAATACTATTCTATTCAATGTATATACCACATTTTCTTTATCCCTTCATCCATTAATGGGCATTTAGTCTGTTTCCATATCTTGGCTTGGTTATTGTGAATAATGCAGCAGTGAACAATGGAAGTACAGGTATCTCTTTAAGATAATGATTTCAGTTCCTTTGGTAAATACCTGGAGGTGGGATTGCTGGATTTTAAATGACTGCCAAAATTCATGCCAAAGAGTTTTTTCCCTGTTTATGATATCAGGTCTTAAGTATAAGTCTTTAATCCATTTTGAGTTCAATTTTATGTATGGTGTTTGACATGGATCTAATTTCATTCTTTTGCATGTGGATATTGAGTTTTAACAACACCATTTATTGAACAAACTATCTTTTCCCCATTTTCTATCCTTGGTGCCCTTGGTGAAGATCAATTGATGTGTATGCATAGGATTAATACTGGGCTTTCTAATGTGTTCCATTGGTCTATGTGTCTGTTTTTATGCCAGTACCATACTGTTTTTTTTAAATACTTTTTTTGTTAAGGCATTATTGATATACACTCTTAAGAAGGTTTCACATGAAAAAAACAATGTGGTTACTACATTTACCCATATTACCAAGTCCCCACCCATACCCCAACAAAGTCACTGTCCTTCACTGTAGTAAGATGCCACAGATTCACTGTTTGCCTTCTCTGTGCTACACTGTTTTCCCCGTGATTCCCCACACCATGTATACTAAACATAATACCCCTCAATCCCCTTCTCCCTCTCTCCCCCCCGCCCCGCCCTCTCACACCCCTCCCCTTTGGGAACCACGAGTTCCTTCTTGGAGTCTCTGAGTCTGCTGCTATTTTGTTCCTTCAGTTTTGCTTCGTTGTTATACTCCACAAATGAGGGAAATCATTTGGCACTTGTCTTTCTCCACCTGGCTTATTTCACTGAGCATAATATCCTCCAGCTCCATCCATGTTGTTGCAAATGGCAGGATTTGTTTCTTTCTTATGGCTGAATAGTATTCCATTGTGTATATGTACACATCTTCTTTATCCATTCATCTACTGAGGGACACTTAGGTTGCTTCCATATCTTGGCTATTGTAAATAGTGCTGCGATAAACATAGGGGTGCATAATGGCTTTTTGAATCTGAGAAGTTGTATCTTTGGGTAAATTCCAAGGAGTGCGATTACGGGATTTCTATTTTTAGTTCTTTGAGGAACCTCCATACTGCTTTCCACAATGGTTGAACTAGCTTACATTCCCACCAGCAGTGTAAGAGGGTTCCCCTTTCTCCAAATCTTCGCCAGCATTTGTTGTTCTTAGTCTTTTGGATGGTGGCCATCCTTACTGGTGTGAGGTGATATCTCATTATGGTTTTAATTTGCATTTCCCTAATGATTAGTGGAGCATCTTTTCATGTGTCTATTGGCCATCTGAATTTCTTCTTTGGAACCTGTCTCTTCATATCCTCTGCCCATTTTTTCATAGGGTTATTTGCTTTTTGGGTGTTGAGGCGTGTTAAGTTCTTTATATATTTTGGATGTTAACCCCTTGTCAGATATGTTATTTACAAATATATTCTCCCATACTGTAGGGTGCCTTTTTGTTCTGCTGATGGTGTCCTTTGCTGTACAGAAACTTTTTAGTTTGATGGTATCCTATGAGTTCATTTTTGCTTTGGTTTCCCTTGATCAAGGAGATGCGTTCAGGAAGAAGTTGCTCATGCTTATAGTCAGGAGATTTTTGCCTATGTTGTCTTCTAAGAGTTTTATGGTTTCATGACTTCATTCAGGTCTTTGATCCATTTCGAGTTTACTTTTGTGTATGGGGTTAAACAATAATCCAGTTTCATTCTCTTGCATGTAGCAGTCCAGTTTTGCCAACACTAGCTTTTGAAGAGGCTGTCATTTCCCCATTGTATATCCATGGCTCCTTTGTCTTATGTTAATTGACCATATATGGTTGGGTTTATGTTTAGCTTTTCTATTCTGTTCCACTGGTCTGTGGGTCTGTTCCTGTGCCAGTACCAAATTGTCTTGATTACTGTGGCTTTGTAGTAGAGCTTGAAGTCAGGGAGCGAAAATCCCCCTGCTTTATTCTTCCTTCTCAGGGTTGCTTTGGCTATTCGGGGTCTTTTGTGGTTCCATATGAATTTTAGAACTATTTGCTCTGGTTCATTGAAGAATGCTGTTGGTATTTTGATATGGATTGCATTGAATCTGTAGATTGCTTTAGGCAGGATGGCCATTTTGACAAAATTAATTCTTCTTATCCATGAGCACGGGATGTGTTTCCATTTATTGGTATCTTCTTTAATTTCTCCCATGAGTGTCTTGTAGTTTTCAGAGTATAGGTCTTTCACTTCCTTGGTTAGGATTATTCCTAGGTATTTTATTCTTTTTGATGCAACTGTGAATGGAATTGTTTTCCTGATTTCTGTTTCTGCTAGTTCATTGTTAGTGTATAGGAATGCCACAGATTTCTGCATATTAATTTTGTATCCTGCAACTTTGTTGAATTCAGGTATTAGATATAGTAGTTTGGGAGTGAATTCCTTAGGGTTTTTTACATACAGTGTCATGTCATCTGCAAACAGTGACAGTTTAACTTCTTCCTTGCCAATCTGGATTCGTTTTATTTCTTTGTATTGTCTGATTGCCATAGCTATGATCTCCAGTACTACGTTGAGTAGAAGTGGGGGAGTGGGCATCCTTGTCTTGTTCCCATCTTAAAGGAAAAGCTACAGCTTCTCACTGTTAAGTATAATGTTGGCTATGGGTTTGTCATATATGGCCTTTATTATATTGAGGTACTTGCCCTCTAACCCATTTTGTTGAGAGTTTTTATCATGAATGGATGTTGAATTTTGTCAAATGCTTTTTCAGCATCTATGGAGATCGTCATGTGGTTTTTGTCCTTCTTTTTGTTGATGTGGTGGATGATGTTGATGGATTTTTGAATGTTGTACCATCCTTGAATCCCTGAAATAAGTCCTACTTGATCATGATGGATGATCTTTTTGATGTATTTTTGTATTCTGTTTGCTAATATTTTGTTGAGTATTTTTGCATCTATGTTCATCAGGGATATTGGTCTGTAATTTTCTTTTTTTGTGGTGTCTGCATTGTTTGGGTATTAGAGTGATATTGGCCTCATAGTATGAGTTTGGGAGTATTCCCTCTTCTACTTTTTTGGAAAACTTTAAGGATGATGGATATTAGGTCTTCAGTAAATGTTTGATAAAATTCAGCAGTGAAACCATCTGATCCAGGTGTTTTGTTCTTAGGTAGTTTTATGATTACCAATTCAATTTCTTTGCTGGTAATTGGTCTTTTCAGATTTCCTGTTTCTTCCTGGGTCATCTTGGAAAGTTGTATTTTTCTAGAAAGTTGTCCATTTCTTCTAGGTTATCCAGTTTATTGGCATATAATTTTTCATAGTATTCTCTAATAATTTTTGTATTTCTGTGGTGTCCGTAGTGATTTTTCCTTTCTCATTTCTGATTCTGTTTATGTGTGTAGACTCTCTTTTTTTCTTGATAAGTCTCGCCTAGGGGTTTATCTATTTTGTTTATTTTCTCAAAGAACCAGCTCCTGCTTTCATAGATTCTTACTATTATTTTATTCTCTCGATTCTATTTATTTATGCTCTAATCTTTATTATGTCCCTCCTTCTTCTGACTTTGGACCTCATTTCTTCTTCTTTTTCTAGTTTTGTTAATTATGAGTTTAGACTGTTCATATGGGATTGTTCTTCTTTCCTGAGGTAGGCCTGTATTGCAATATACTTTCCTCTTAGCACAGCCTTCTCTGCATCACACAGATATTGCAGTGTTGAATTATTGTTGTCATTTGTGTCTATATATTGCTTGATCTCTGTTTTTATTTGGTCATTGATCCATTGGTTATTTAGGAACATTTTGTAAAGCCTCCATGTGTTTGTGGGCTTTTTCATTTTCTTTGTATATTTTATTTCTAGTTTCATACCTTTGTGGTGTGAGAAACTGGTTGGTACAATTTCAATCTTTTTCAATTTACTGAGGCTCTTTTTGTGGCCTAGTATATGATCTATTCTCGAAAATGTTCCATGTGCACTTGAGAAGAATGTGTATTCTGCTGCTTTTGGGTGTAGAGTTCTGTAGATGTCTGTTAGGTCCATCTGTTGTAATGTGTTGTTCAGTGCCTCTGTCTCCTTACTTATTTTCCATCTGGTTGATCTGTCCTTTGGAGTAAGTGGTGTGTTGAAGTCTCCTAAATGAATGCATTGCATTCTATTTCCCCTTTTAATTCTGTTAGTATTTGTTTCACATATGTATGTGCTCCTGTGTTGGGTGCATAGATATTTATTATGGTTATATCTTCTTGTTGGATTGAGCCTTTCATCATTATGCAATGTCCTTCTTTTTCTCTTGTGAGTTTCTTTGTTTTGAAGTCTATTTTGTCTGATACTAGTACTTCATCTCCTGCTTTTTTCTCCCTATTAGTTGCATGAAATATCTTTTTCCATCCCTTCACTTTTAGTCTGTGTATGTCTCCAGGTTCAGAGTGAATCTCTTGTAGGCAGCATATAGATGGGTCTTGCTTTTTTATCCATTCAGTGACTTTATGTCTTTTTATTGGTGCATTCAGTCCATTTACATTTAGGGTGATTATGGATAGGTATGTACTTATTGCCATTGCAGGCTTTAGGTTCATGGTTACCAAAGGTTCAAGGTTAACTTCCTTACTAAGAGTCTAACTTAACTTACTTAATATGTTGTTACAAACACAATCTAAAGGTTCTTTTTTTGTTTTTTTTCCTCCTCCTTTTTCTTCCTCCTCCATTCTTTATATATTAGGTATCATATTCTGTACTCTTTGTCTATCCCTTGATTGACTTCAGGGATAGTTGTTTTAATTTTGCATTCGCTTAGTAATTAGCTGTTCCACTTTCTTTGGTGTGGTTTTATTACCTCTGGTGACAGCTATTAAACCTTAGGAATGCTTCCATCTTTAGCAGTCCCTCCAAAATACACTGTAGAAATGGTTTGTGGGAGGTAAATTCTCTCAGCTTTTTCTTATCTGGAAATTGTTTAATCCCTCCTTCAAATTTAAATGATAATCTTGCTGGATAAAGTAATTTTGGTTCAAAGCTCTTCTGCTTCATTGCATTAAATACATCATGCCACTCCCTTTTGGCCAGTAAGGTTTCTGCTGAGAAGTCTGATGATAGCCTGATGGGCTTTCCTTTTTATGTGATCTTATTTCTCTTTCTGGCTGCTTTTAATAGTCTGTCCTTATCCTTGATCTTTGCCATTTTAATTAGTGTATGTCTTGGTGTTTTCTTCCTTGTGTCCCTTGTGTTGGGAGATCTGTGCACCTCCATGGCCTGAGAGAGTATCTCCATCTCCAGACTGGGGAAGTTTTCAGCAATTACCTCCTCAAAGATGCTTTCTATCCCTTTTTCTCTCTCTTCTTCTTCTGGTACCCCTGTAATATGAATATTGTTCCATTTGGATCAATCACACAGTTCACTCAATATTCTTTCATTCTTAGAGATCCTTTTTTTCTCTGTGCCTCACCTTCTTTGTATTCCTCTTCTCTAGTTTCTATTTCATTTATCGTCTCCTCCTCTGTATTTAATCTGCTTTTAATACCCTCCATTGTGCTCTTCAACAATTGGATCTCTGACCAGAATTTATTCCTGGTTCTTGAATATGTTTCTGTACCTCCATGAGCATGTTAATGATTTTTATTTTGAACTCCCTTTCAGGAAGAGTCAGGAGATCAATGTCATTTAAATATTTCTCAGGAGTTGTATTAATAATTTTACTTTGAAATAAGTTCCTTTGGCATGTCATATTTGTGTATGGCGCCCTCTGGTGCCCAGAAGCTCTACTCCCTGGTACTGCTCAGCCCCTGAAGCAGTGTCGGGTGTTGCAGGGGAGCGGTAGTGGTGCCTTGGGGGAGGAAAGAGCTGTTTCCTGCTTCCTGGCTGCTATGCCTGACTCCCTGCCTGAACCAGTGGGCCGAGTGCACGGGTATAAGCCTCTATGCTTTGTGTTCGTAGTTGCTGTAGACAGATCTTCGCTCTGGCTGGCCTCACACCAGGGTAGGGTTTTCCATTTTGCAAGCCAGGTGGGGCTGGCCAGAAGAAAAGCGCAGTAGCCTGCGTATCACGGAGGGGGTCCTTGGAGCTATATAGCCAGCCAGGAAGCTGGAGCACCTGAAGAATGTGAAAGCTCCCAACCTGCTGGACAGAGTGCACCTGGACAATTTTGCCTACCTGTCCTTTCTCCTAAGCAGTATGCTCTGTGCAATCCGTGTCCGTTTAGCAGCCCTCTTGCTAAGGGCTTCCTTCTTAGGAAGTCTCTCAGACTGCCCGCCTTTCTTTTGTCCCAGAGCAGCCAGATATGAATCCCTGCTTTTCACAAGAAGCTGGAATCTCAGTCTCTCCAGGAATTCTGCCTGTCTTATCTTTCCAACCCCCTTATCACGAGAGTACCATGCAAGCACAATGAAATGTAGGTTTGTGCTCCCAGAGCAGATCTCTGGAGTTAGGTATTCAGCAGTCCCAGGCCTCCACTCCCTCCTGGCTCTGTTTCTCTTCCTCCTGCCAGTGAGCTGGGGTGGCAGAAAATCTTGGGTTCTGCTGGGCCATAGCTTTGGTATGTTACCCTGTTCCATGAGGTCTGCTCTTTTCTCCCAGTGTGTACAGTCTGGTGCAGACCTCTTTCCTATTGCTCTTTCAGGAGTACTTGTATTAATTATATTTTCGTATTATATGCGTTTTTAGGAGGAAACCTCTGTCTCACCTTTCATGCTGACATCTTTAATTCTCTTACCATACTTTTTTTATTAATATATGTTGCAATATAATTTGAAATCAGGAGATGTGATGCCTCTAGCTTTTTTATTTTTGCCCAAAATTTCTTTGACTGTTCAGGGTCTGTTGTCATCCCATACAAATTTTAGAATAGCTTTTTCTATTTACATGTAAACAATATTGAAATTTTGATAGGAATTGCGTTGGATCTATAGGTGGCTTTGGGTAGTATGGACATTTTAACAATACAAATTCTTTCAATTAATGAACACAAGATATTTTTCGGTTTATTTGTCTCTTCTCCAGTTTATTTCTTTTATGGCTTATAGTGTTCATTGTATAGAATTTCACTTCCCTGGTTAAATTTATTCCTGAGTATCTGCCTCTTTTTTATGCTTATGTAAATGGGATTGTTGTCTTCATTTCTTTTTTAGATAGTTTATTGGTGTATAGCAACACAATTGATTTTTATATGCGAATTTTTTATCCTGCAACTTTGCTGAATTTATTTATTAGTTCTAACAGATTTTTGGTGGGGCCTTAAGGGTTTCTATATATAACATACTGACATCTACAAAAATAATTTTACTTCTTCCTTTCTGATTTGGATGCCTTTTATTTCTTTTTCTTACTTTATTGTTCAGGCTAGGACTTCCAGTATTATGTTGAGAAGCATAAACACTGTTGCCTTGTTCCTGATCTTAAAGGAAAACATTTTAGCTTTTCACCATTGACAGTGATGTTAGCTATGTGGTTGGCATACATGACCTTTGTTATATTGAGTTAAATTCCTTGTATATCTAGTTTGTTAAGAGTTTTTCCAATGAAAGTTTGTTGAATTTTGTCAAATGATTTTTCTGCATTTATTGAAGTTATATCATTTTCATCTTTCATCCTGTTAATATGTGGTGTACTATGTTGATTGATTTGCATGTATTGAGCCATCCTTGCATTTATATGGTCTATTATAGTTTTAATGTGCTGTTGAATTTGGTTTGCTAGCATTTTATTGAGTATTTTTGCTTCTGTGTTCATCAAGGATATTGAACTGAAAATTTCTTTTCTTGTAGTGCCCTTGTCTGGCTTTGGTGTCAGAGTAATGCTGGCCTTATAAAATGACTTTGGAAGTGTTTTCTCCTCTTCACTTTTTTGGAAGAGTTTCAAAAGGATTACCATTAATTCTTTAAATGTTTGGTAGACTTCATCACTGAAGCCTTTAGGTCCTGGAATTTTCTTTGTTGGGGAGTTTCTGATTACTGATTCAGTCTTAGTAGATTGTATAATTCTTAAGAATTTATCCATTTCTTCTATGTTATCTAATTTGTTGACACAAAATTGTATATAGTATTCTCTTATGACCCTTTTTGTGGTATCAGTTGAAATATCTTACTGATTGGTAAATTGATAATTATCTCTTTCATTGAAAATTTTATTTATATACTTCTTTTTTATTAAGGTAACTAAAAGCTTATTAATTTGCTTATCTTATCAACTTGGTAATTATAAATGATTTGTTTTTGAGCTCACTTAATCTTTCTTCTTCTTGAGTCTGCTGTTGAAATTCTCTATTAAATTTTTCATCTCAATGATTATGTTCTTCAGCTTCAGAATTTGTTTCATTATTTTTTATGGTTTCTATGTCTTTGTTGAACTTTTAATATTGTTCATGTATTGTTTCCTGATTTCATTTAGTTGTCTATCTGTGTTCTCTTGTAGCTCACTGAGTTCCTTAAGACAATTATACTGAATCTTTGTCAGGCAATTCATAGATGTCCTTTTCTTTAGGATCAGTTATTATTTGGCTCCTTTAGTGATGCCATGTTTGTTTGATTCTTTGTGATTCTTGTTACCTTGCATTGATGTTTGTGTATTTGAAGTAGTCACCTTTTCAAATTGTTACAGTCTGGATTTAGCAATGAATGCTCTTCACCAGTCAGCCCAGCTAGAAGTTCTGGGCAGGCCAGCAGCCGACTTGCTACCAGAGCCCATAGACAAATAATCCTGTTACTTGTGTCTGTGGGCAACCAAGCCTGGTGCCTGGGCCCACACAGGCTATCCTGTCATCACAGCCCACTGAGGCAGTTCTGGTGCCTGGGCCAAGGGGATAGGTCTGGAACATGTGTCAACAGAGACTGTTCTGGAGAAAGGTTGTGCCTGGAGCCTGAGTCTGTGGGATCTAGTCCTTTTTTAAGTCTAAATATTAGAAGGAATTTTGAAAATAATTTTAAATCTAAAGAATCAAATGTCATAGCTGCTGAAATTTATAATGGGTAACTCTCTTATGATTTTAGAAGCATGTTATAATACATTAGCATTTAGTGTAGTATATATTTATATATTTTTATTAAACTGAGTTATTTTTTAAATCAACTCTATTGAAGTACAATTTATAATAAATCCACTCATTTTAGGATATACACCCATGTAACTATCCCTGAAAATCTAAACACTTCCATACTGAAGATCTAGAACATTTCTGTTACCTCAAAATGTTTCTTCCCTTCCCAGTCAGTCCTGACACTGCTCCCAGACCTAGGCAACAACTAACTCAATTTCTATCACTACAAATTAGTTTCATACAAAATGAATCATACAGTATAAACTATGTTTCTGTTGTCATTTGCTCAGCATAATGTTTTTCAGAGTTAACCATATCATTGCACATATCAGGAATGAATTCCTCATTGCTGCATAGAATTCATTTGTATGATGTACTACAATCACCTGCTGAACACTTTGTTTCCACTTATAGAATAAAGTTGTTACAGCAAGTATTTGTGTAGACAAATATTTTTGTTTCTCTTAAGGAAGTTAATAGATTATTGATTTGCTAAGTCATTTGGTAAGTTATATTTAACTTTATAAGGAACTGTACAAATTTTTTCCATAGCGTTGTACGATTTTACATTCCCATCAGCAACATATGAGGTTCAGATTCTCCATATCCTTATCCTCACCAGTATTTGGCACTGCCTTCATTTTAGCTGTTTGAATGGGTATATGATGGTATCTCATTGTGGATGAAATTCGTATTTCCATAAGAACTAATGAGCTTGAGCATTTTTCATGAATTTATTACCTCTTATATATCTTTGATAAAATGTTCAAGTCTTTTACCTGTTCTAATTGATTTTATTTTCTTATTATTGCATTGCAAAATATAAGTCCTTCTCATATATATGGTGAAGATTTTCTGTCAACCCATGGCTTGCCTATTCATTTTCCTATTGGTGACTTTCAAAGAGCAGAAATTTCCAATTTTGATGTCAAATTTAACAACTTTCTATTGTTTATATTTTTTGTGTCCAACTTATGAAATCTTTGCTCTCCCCAAGGTCACAAAGATTTTCTTCTATGCTTTCTTCTAGAAATTTTCATAATATTAGCTTTTTTATTTAAACCTATTGTCCATTTTGAGATAGTTTTTTCATGAGGTCTAGGAAAGGCTGAAGTTAATTTTTTTCCATATGGATATCCAGTTTTCTGGCATTGTATGCTAAAATAACTAGCCTTTCTTTATTGAATTATGTTGGCACCTTTGTTCTAAGTCAGTTGACCACATATGCATGGGTCTATTTCTAGAATCTCTAATTTGTTCCATTGACCTTGCTATTTTTACACCAATACCACACTGCCTTGGTTATTATAGCTTTATAACAAGTAAATCTTGAAGTCAGATAATATAAGTTCTCTACATTGCTCTTCTTTTACAACTTTCTTTTGGCAATGCTTGTCTTCTCTGACTTTCCATATGAAGTATAAACTAGTTTGTCAATTTCTTTTTTTAAAACATACTAGGATTCTGATTTAGAATGTGTTGAATCTATGAATCAGTTTGAACAATACTGAGTCTTCTAATCTATGAACATGGTGTAAATAAATGCCCCATTTATTTGAGTCTTTATTTTCTTTCAAAAATATTTCATATTTTTTAGAGTACAGAGTCTGAGTATTTTACACATATTTTATTAAGTTTATCCTTAAGTACTTTTTATTTTTGATGCTATTGTAAACACTAAGTAATTTCAATTTCCATTTGTTTTTGCATGTATATAGAAATATAATTATTTGCTTGTTTATTAGCCTTATATCTTTAGCTTTGCTAATATCTCTTAATAGCTATGCTAGCAAATTTGTGGGTTCCTTACAAATTTCTAGGTTTGTGAATATGCCAAATTTTTTTTATACTTCTTTTCTTTCCAGTGTGTGTGTGTGTGTATGTGTGTGTATTAGCCTCACTTAATTGACTGGAACTTTTAGTACAATGCTGAATACTACAATGTTGAACAGTCAATATTACATGGAAAGATTTCAATCTTTCATCAAGAAGTATAATAATAGGTATACATTTTTCTTATATACTTTTTATCTGGTTGAGAAAGTTCCTACCCTAATTTTAGCGTTTTTAATCATGAATGGCTGTGGAATTTTGTCAAATGCTTTTTATGCATCTATTTTTGATTATCATATGGTTTTTTCACTTTTATTTTGTTAGTATAGTGAATTACACTGATTGCTATTCAAATGGTAAACCAAATTTGCATTATTGGGATAAACATTAACATGATGTATTACATATTTTAAAATTGTGGAACTTAATTTGCTAAAATTTTGTTAAACACTTATATGGTGATATTTATGAGGATTACTGGCCTGCAGTTCTTTTTCTTGAGAAGTTTTATTTGGGGCATAAATTTACTAGTGAGGCCATCTGGGTCTGTAGTTTACTTTTAGAAAGGTTTTTAATTACAAATTCCATTTCTTTAGTAGATATATAACTATTCATATTTTCTATTTCTTTTTGTGTCAGTTTGGTAAGTGGTGTCTTAAAAGGATTTGTCCATTTCATTAAAGTTGCCAAACTTATTGCCACAAAGTTATTCATAATATTTCCTTATTATCCTTTGATGTAATGATGTTACTTGTTGCAGTCCCTCTGTTAGTAATTTGGGTATTCTCTTATCTTTGATCATTTTAGCTAAAGATTTATCAGTTTTAAAAATATTTATCAAGATTTTTAAAATCTAGCTTTTGGTCTAATTGCTATCATACATTGTTTGTTTTCTAGTTCATTGATTTCAGTACTTATCTGTATTATTTCCTTTCTCCTGCTGACCTTAAATTTAATTTGATCTTCTTTGATTTATGTTTTCAAAGTGAATGATCTGATAATTGTTTTGGATATTATTTTTCTTGATAGGGGCTTTTGAAACTATAATTTTTCCTCTAATAGTAACATTAGCTGCATGCCACAAATTTTGATACTTTTTTTTCATTTTCATTTAGGTCAACACATTTTCTAACTTCTATTATGGCTTATTTTTGACTCATAGGATATGTAGAAGTGATTATTTACTTCACAGACATTTGGAGTTTGTCCACATATTTTTCTGTTTGTTATGTATAATTTAATTTCATTGTAGACAGAGAACAATTAGCATCAGTATATTTATGAGAGTTGTAGCTATATTATAGCTAACTGGTATATTTTGAAGTATAGCTGGATACCGAGACAACATAAAGACTTCTTAAATGCATTCAATAGTTATTCATCTCTGGATTAGTCAGCATTCCTCAGAGAAATATAACCAATAGGATGTGTGTGTATGTGTGTGTATATACACATTATATATATAAAATATGTTTTAAGGAATTTGCTGAACATATTTTCAATTACTGATAGGTCAAACAGACAAAAAAATTAGCACAGCTAAAGAGAAGTTTTAATAAACTTGCTGCAGTAGAACTAAATAATATACTGCACTCTAAATGATAGCATATACATTCTTCTCAAGCACATTTATAATATTTACAAGAATTGATTACATTTTTATTAGGCTATAAGGCAACCCTTAACCATCATATCTGGTATTCTAAGAAAATAAAAAGAAAGAGTCTACTATGAGTTGGTGAGCATAATATGAGTATATAAAGCAAGTTAACAGAACTGTAAATTAATATTCAATAATCAGTTATATCTTTATAGAGCAGCAACAAAGATCAGAAAATATATTTTTAATGTCACTTGTAATAGCAGTGAAAACCATAATCTATTAAGGGGAAATCAGGCAAAATATGTGCAAGACCTAACTTATTTTAAAACTTTATCCAAATCATTTAACCAAGACCTAAATTAGTTGAGAGATATTTTCTATGTAGATATAGTCAACTTTATAAAGATATCAAATGTCCCCAAACTTATCTATAGCTTTAATATAATGTTATTAAAATTCTAACAGAATTTTATGCAGGATTTTAAAAAAGATTCTAATATTTACATAGAAGAGAAAAGAGCCACAATTAACTAAGAGATTCAAAGAAAGAATAAGGAGAGATGATTTGTCCCACCAGATATTAAGAATTAAAATAAAGCCCTAGTAAATAAGAAAGTGTGGTATTGGTGCATGAATAGACAGATTGACCCATAAAACAGTATACAGGTTCAGGCGTAAAAGAAATATTGGTAAATATGAGAGGTAGCATGGTAGATGGTTGGGAAAATGAAAGAGTATTTAGTAAATGTACCTAAAAAAAGTCAATTCGTACTATAAACTGACTCCTTCCTGTCACAATATTAAAACTAATGGTTTAAAGAGATCTGCATGAAATATAAAACTGCAAAAATGTTTGAATATAGGAGAGATCACTCTGAAATTAGGGTAAGAAGACTTTCTTAATGCATTTAAAAAAGCACTCACCACTGAAGAAAAAAATGATGCATATTACATTACATTAACAAATTCTGTGCCTCAAAAGAAAATGAAGATACAAACCACAAGCTCTGGGAAGATATTGCAAAATATATAACCAACAAGAGATTATTATTTCAAATATTAAAAAGAAATCTCATAAGTCAACAATAAAAATACTCTATAGAAAACTGGGCAAAAGATATGTACAGGAGTTTCACTAAGGAGGAAACATACTTGTCAAGCAAAGTTATGAAAAAAGTTCAATCTCATTATTAAGAGAGCAATGAAAATTAAGATGCAGTGAGATAGCCACCATTTTATTCACTCAATGGTAGAAACTACAAATTAGACAACACAATATTCAAGATATGGAAACTTACTCATCTCTGGCGCAATGTTAATTCTTTTCAGAGAAACCTTGTTAGTATCACAACTGTTTCCTACATGGACTCTGTCTAATATACACATTAGTGCTTATTCCTGTGTTTTCTGACATATTTCTTATTACATTTTATATCACCTTACAATACATATTATTTTATATGTATCAAAAGGGAAAATGTAAATTTAAAAATAATATGGCTATTATCATTATATAAGTCAATTAAGAAATCTGAATTTAATTTGTGTTTTAAGTCTAAGTTCAAAGGCATTTAATTGGACAATCTTTTATTGATAATAATCGCATTTATAAATGAAAGATTCTGAACACTTGAGTTCCTGCATTTGTATGAAATAGGCTTCTGAAATTTCCTTATTTCTGAAATGTAGTTATAGTTCTCCTAAATGGTGACTATATCAAGAATGCATTTTACAAATCTCAAATTATTTATTATGCTTTACAGTTCAAAAAGCGCTTTTAAATACATTTAACTCTCATGGTTAAACTTGGGTAGTGGATGGATAAGACAGTTATTGGCAGGAATATTTCAATAAATAGGCACTCAGTCTTTAAAAGGGTAAGTGACCTACATAGGTCCACACATGGGCTAGTTGCATAGTTTGTAGTTCACTTTTTTACTCTTTGTCTGCTCTCTCCCCTGCACCATTCTACCTCTACAGATAATAAGCTTGTGAGTCTGTGAAACGTTTCACCACTTTCAAAATGCTTTCCATATCACGTCATCTGTTTTGATTCTCACATTCACCCTTGAGTTTCCTTAGCATATTTCTTCCTTCTCATAACATATATAGAGCATAACTTAAACCAAACAAAGTATTAGCTGTGATAATAAAAAACCTTTGTTAAAAAGTTTGCTAAATAATCAAATCAAAGTAACAATTTTTAAAACCTCATTTTTGTTTCATAAACACCACAGTTGTTACTCACTGATTTGTCTAAGAAATAAGTGAAAATAATTATCTTGGAATTTCTCTTTTCTTTTAAAGCAAATAAATGAATGAAAAAATGAATGGTTACATCATCCCAAACAGCTTTTGCGCTTCTGGGCTTTGTGAAGCAAGAAAGAAATGTGCTCCTCACTCTAGAAATCCCCTTATTTTACACTGAACAAAGTACAAAGGAAATCTTTAGATGTGGTGTGCCACATAATGAGTATTATTCAGATGAATAATATAGTATTATTAAACAGTATGATTTCTTTTCATTCTCATTTGTAAACATCCTGCTGTGATTTTTCTTGCTCTCTCCCAATATCCATGTGGTCTTGCCGAGAATGGTAGTCTGGTTATAGGAAAGCTACATTTCACATCCCATCAAACCCACCTGCTCACACTTGGCAGGGTTTGGCCTGAGTTGCTGCTCATTAGGGGCTCTGGCAGGGAGAAGGGTGGTGGAAGAAGCAATGAAACCAGCGCCTGAAAGCGAAACTGAGGTTTAGGTTTTATATGGGTTTTTATTTGGTGAGCTGTTACATGGCTTTTCATTATACCAGATAACAGGTTGCTGGCAGCATATTTAAGAGATATGGAACTTTTAAGGGGCTGAACATGAAATTAAAGCTTGTTGAAATGAATTCTAATCTTTGCCCCACAGTCATATGTGCGCCAGGAAAAGTACACGCTGGTGCTTTAATCGTATTGGAGCTGTTGCCTTACATGCAGCAACAAAACCTACTTTGCTGCACAGGGAGAATCTAGGAAACAATACCATTAAGAGTTTATAGGCCATCTTTTGCTCCGCTTTCTTCATAACATTACATCAGTTCTACAGGCATTTTCTGCCCCATTTACCAAACTGGCTCCAGTTAGTGACGTTTTGTATTATATGCCCCTGGGGTAGAAAATAATGCAAGAGTTTTACTGTCCATGTTAATGTCGTTTAATACAATACTCAAACACATACTTAAGCCCAGCAGTTCTGATTACACAACTTTGTTTTAAAGTGGCTTCCAAACTGGCTTCTTAACTGGCAACGTCTCAACAGCTCCTATCTTCCCAGACTTCTTCTTGGAGGGTTGGAGGGTCAAGGGAGTGCAGTCTGAGATGCTGCAAACACTCTGCGCTGTTGTCAATGTTGTAACTTCATTGTTTGAAAAGGAAGGGGCAAAAGGGGTCTAGCTTGTTTGCTTTGCTTTGTTTTTAAAAATTTGTGTGTTTAAATGATGCTTAAACTGGAACTAGTCCTCACCTTGGGAGACTAATGTCTTTGAAAAATAGTTCCACAGTCTAAAAATTATGTGAGTCCAAAAGTTAAAGTTTAAAGTAGGAGTGAATAGTGAGGTAGAACAGCATTCTGTTTCTTTTTTAGAGGACTTGGATTTCACTCCACTCCTCTGAGTAGGAAAAAACATATCTGTCTTTTCTCTGTTTGGATAAGGAAGGGAGAGGGCTTAAAGAAGAGAAACATTTTCAATACCAGCTGTTCCCTAACTCAAGCCCTACATAAATTTATTCTCCCTTGAGCTAAAGGTATTAGGACAAAACTCTAAAGACAGTGGAAAACAGAAAGTGAATTCATGAAGCCAATTTTGTTAGTCAAAGTTACCAATTTTTTTGAGAATAAGAAGTTTAAGGGACCAATTAACCACAGTTCAATCTAGAACCAGTGATTCTTATGATAGGTATCATATCATAAGCATCCAGTAAAAAAAAAGCTGTGGCCTATACTGTACTGGGAGACCTTTCAAGGCATCTCTGTGTGAGAAACCCCGGTGGCTAGTTCTCACAAGGGTGTCCAGCATAATTATGCAATCATTACAAGATATGTGAATCAAATAACATCATCACAAGACTAAGTAACTTAGCTCTCTTATTTTGGGGTAGGTGTGGCTTTAATTCTAGATTTAATATAGTCTTAATATCAAGGTCTTCACATCAAAACAATATATAGACTTAATAGTAGATATTCTCCACCAAGTTTACGTTCTTTTAGAAAGATTTAACTCAAACATATGGCTAACTATATTTACAAAGCAAGTTCGGGATGTGTGTACTTAAGTCAGCAAGAATATAACTATTGCTGTATAAAAGTTTGAGTAAAATACAAATGATATGCATATTAAATAGGAATTTAAAAATAACACTTCAGAATGGCTGCATAATTTCATTCATTTTGGCCACCGACAATATGTGCTTAAAGCTAGTATGTGGGACTTCCAGACAAGCTAGAATTCTGTCTTCTCTTGCCCCATCTCTTCTTTCATGGAAAAATATTTACCGGACAAACTTATTTTTTCTGTCTTATCCAGATGCTCTCCTCCACAAAACTGTCCATTTCTTTCATATCCATTTCATCAGGGTTTTTTTGTATTTGCTTATACAAAACTTTTGTCTATTTCCCTACACTTCAGTATGGAGTGCATTTTTCATCCTTCCAAACCACCCTGAACTCTGCCATAGGAAAAGTCATGGGTTTGGGAGCTCAGCAGACCTGGGTACAAGCCCCACTCCAATCACTTGCTAGTATGTGCTCTTTTAAACTTAATATCCTAAGTGTCTGTTTCCTCACCTCCACAATGAAACCGTTTTGCAAGGGTAGTATCAGAATCAGAGACACTGTGCAAAGATAGTGTTCAAATGATGGAAGAGCTTAAAACAGGAAACTAAAAGAAGGTGGAATGAAGGTGAATCGACATGCCATTCTTGTTCCTTCCAAATAGAGTTTGTGTGTGCTACGTCTGAAGACCGTGGAAGCAACCGGTGGTCCACCAGAGAGCCGTGAGGCTTCTCTGAGAAAGGAGTCCTTGACCGCAGCTTCCCTTCCCCAGTGACTGACTCATCTGGGCAAGGGAAGCGAAGCCTGAAATGTTCGGATCGCTGTGAGGGGAAGTCAGCCCGACAGGCTGACTTGCCTTTCTTGTCCTTGGCATTGTAACAGTGCACGGTCTTCTGTTGTTCCTGGAACCACTCAAGCATATAATGAATGGAGTACCAGTGATTGGAAACGGTCGGCCCTCGATGATATTTCCGCAAGTTGTTTTCCTTCTACAACTTGGTAATGGATTTTTCTAACTTTAACAGGGTGGTTGAAGTGTCTCATGATTTTATATGCTGTTGCCCCCTCTGGAGCCAACTCGGTCCAGTTATCATGTCATTTTTTTCAACACTGAAAATCAACTCCTCTCCAAAATCTCGAATGTTTTTCTTGGAAGGTTACACGATCCTAAGCAAACAAACAAACTGAAGTGCCATTCTGGTTTTTCTGAAGAAATCTGAATTTTTTTTTTCTTTCTTAATGAGTTAAGTTTTTGGATTTGGAGATAAGGTTCACTGAATTTCTGCAGAGGTCAGGGGAGAGTTAGGAATGTTTGACAGTCTTGGTGCAGGAGGGAAATGGAGCTAGGAGAGGCTGACCCATGTCTGTGTCCTAACACCTAGTAGGCCAATCGTAGGGTAAGGCAGAGGTCCAAGTTGTAAGTAGTAAGTCATGAAGCACTGTGAAGACAGACGAGCCAGATATACAACGACTAAGTAGATGGATGAACCTGGACGGCATTCTTAAAATCTATGAGCTTCAATTTTCACATCCTTGAGGCATTGTGAGGATTAACATATATTGAGTGCTTATTATATGCTGGCCACTATTCTAAGCACGTAGCTTGTAATATTCTGTTTAATTTTCACAACAACCCTATAAGGCATGAAGGAAATACTATTACTTGGATTGAAAAGTTGAGGAAACAAAGAGAAAGGACACCTGGCTGAAAGTAACAAAGTTAGTTAAAATTTTAACCTGGGCAGTCTGACCCCAAAGCCCATATTTTTAACAAATATGGTGTAATTCACTTGACATATTGCCTGGCATATAATTAGCATTTAATAAATGGAATAATTCAATGTACACTTATATATTATTTACTTATTTCAATATATGTCATGTATAGTCAGGGTTCATTTGGGGAATTTTGAGCAAAAATTTTTGCTTAAAAAATTTAATAAATTGATAATTTGCTATGAGAGCTTTAGAGTTGGCAGCTATACAAGTTGGTGATTTAGGAAGATCTCTTTCCTCCTCAACACTGCATGTAAACCCAGAGATGACAGAAATGCTCTACAGTTGGTCTTGACAGTGAGTAGGGATCTTTTCCCATCTGTTCCTAAGGACATGATGTTCTTTCTCAGAAAGGGAAAATCAAATGAAGCTATTTTTCATGTTTAGCTTTGCTATAAGTTGATATAACCCTGTGATTCTTTTTCCCTAATGTTTTTTGAATTCATGTTTTTTCAATCAATCCATCAATTCACATTTTATCAGTTGAGGTTCTGTGTTTTAGACACCTTAAGGGCACAGTGCTAACAATGGCTATACACTAGGTGGCAGAATCCCTTCTTTCTTTCGTTAGTGTCGACACAAACCAGTACCATACCGTCACAGTTTCATGGAAAGTCCCTGCTCTACTCCATCTTGCATGTAAAACTACAGAATTAACCACAAGGCCTGTTACATGTCTTCTATAAGCCCCATGCTATTCCTCACCCCCAACCCCAACTTAACTTAAAAGTGTCAACACAGAATTTAAAGTACTGAATCAACTAACCTTGTTTTCAGATTTCAAGTCAATTTAAGTTTTCTTTCTTTTGAGCACCTTCGAATGTTTCTCAATTTTCCATATTATCTCCTAACACAAACATCTTCTCTAACCCCACCAATGTCCCTCTTTTCCAGTTCTGACCTTGTTTCCCCAGGCTTTGTGACTCTGCTTCTACAGCCATACCTCCTGGACATGTTAGTCTCTCCTCATTCTACTTTCACATTTAACTTGTCCAAAAATATTTTTGCTGACAATGTTCACCCTCTGTTAAGTCTTTGTATCCTAAGTATGGAATACGTTTCAATAAGTTATTGATTATATACAGGTAGATGGTTTGTGAAGTCTTTGCTAAGCATGTATTTAGATACACATGACGTGAGGTAGAGAAGTGTGTGAGCACCCTAATACACTAATAATAGCGAATCAGCCAAGGCTTACCACGGTTACTGAGTTCGGATCATGTTTTTACATGGGTTGAAAAGTTGCTTCACGAACGTTCTCTACGCATTTCACATGTGTTTAGTTTCTGATGTTCCCTTGTTTTAAGGAAGGAAGGAAATTTGATTTTTCATTTTTTCCATTTAATTCTGTCATCCAGTCTCCTTTAAAGTTCCTACTTAAATATTTTCTGAGATAATGAAAACACATCAATAGTTCTTTATTCCTAATTAAGTCAAATTTCTTATCATCCCTCCTAACTGCTTAAATAAAAAAAAGTTTTCTTTTGCTCTTTCTTCCCAATTTAATCCTCAATGCCTGTGAATAGAACCTATTTCAGGATCTTATTTTTTCTTAACTGTGTTTTTTCTAAGTGTTTAATAAACCAGCCAACCAAGTAACCGACCAAGACACAAATAAGTAAAGATAAACAGATGGACCAGCTAAAGAGGGCCTGTGCCTAGGGGAAGCCCAGTGCTACTTTGATATTCTTGAATGAATTCACATGAGAAATCTAGATCCATGAAGTATGGAAACCGAGTTTAGCAACCAAAGCCTGACATTCTGGCAATTTCACCAGACTTGTAAAAGCTGTTATTTTTGACTAAGAAATGAAACTTGCATTGATCACCTAAATAGACTGACATTCATTTGCATGAAGATGATAAATCTATAGCAAGCTCTCTAGCCAAATAGCACGTTCGTTGGAAATTAGCTTCAGTATGAAATTAATAATTTTTTTCCTCTTATCAACATGAGCAATAAGCACGTTTTGGTTTTGCTTAAGTATTACCTATTCCAGCTTATACATTGTTTACTTTTCTTAATGTAATAATAACACCATGGCACAAATGCATTCTTTCCATGTGAGATAATTACAAGATTAACTTAGCCCAAGACTTACACCTAGCTTGAGTTCAAAACAATTTTTTTTTAATGTTTTGATTACAAGCAAGTAAATGAGCATATGTCCAATTATACTTTGGGTGCAATAGTTTTAGCCACCATATTTTGGCGTTTTATTTTATTAGCTAAAAGTTCACATATGGTTTCCATGTCTCCAAGCTGTCTTTAAGGATACAAGAGTTGTATAACCTAACATTGTTTTCTTTCCTGCTCTCTCCCCTGCCCCCTTCCTATTTCTCACATATGCTCCCTTATAGAGGTACCTCTCTTAGTTTTAAAGATTATATGTACAAATTGTGAAAACCTAAGAGTCTGCTGGTGCTTTGAAGAAATGATGAAAGAAATGCTTCCAACCCTAAAATTTGTACCTAATAAAAGAATCTGAAATGAATGCCAAAGTATGTCCTATAGAAGCAGCAATATGAATATACACATATCTGAGGCTTACAATGATCATTACTTCGCTGCTTCCTTCCAACAGTCTGGTGCCACGCCAGATGCTGCCGCCGTCCCCTGCCTCTTCAGAACCTTCCTCGGCAGCTTTGCAGTGAGGGAATGCGGGAGCTAAGTGAACATCTGAAAGTCTGACATGTATAAGACAGAGCCTGGAGAAGGACACAGGAAAAAGGAGCACAAAGAAACATATTCAGCTCCTTTTGGCTTCAACATTCCACCCTGGGTATCTGTGTTACTGATAGAGTTAATGGCTCGGAAAACGGCAAGACTTGCATATTTTGGCCAAGCGTTTAAGACAACCTTTCTGAACAACTGACTAAAACTTGGTTGCTTTTTACTCTAGCATTTCAAGAGCTTTGGGGTAAAATCAGATGCCTTTTTCTCAGTTGTCTTGCCTGGATGTTGGAAATGTTAGATCCAATTTCCAAAGAAAGTGGGAATTTTGGATAAATTGTTGCTTTACAAAGATTTTTGAAACTTCATGTCCATGCAGTATTAAATCAATATTAGACACCCCTCAACCTTAATATATATTTAATTAAAAAAGAAAAACAATAACACCTTGAAATAGTCAACTGGGTTAAATGTTGATCTAGGCATGCGCTAACAGTACATCAGACCTCTGGATTTCAAAGATAGAACTTAAAAGGTTTCCACTATTTATAGGCGACCTTTAAGAACCAGGACATAGAATATTTCATCTTTTGTTTTCCTAAGGAACAAATCTGATGGGTATACTGTACAGCTGATATGGTGAAAAGCATTTGTGTTTCACTGATCATCTAGTACCTACTTATCCACCTGATTTTCTTCTCTCACCTTCATAGGCAAAAATGTATTTTATATAAAACTTTCTTTTCTTTTTCTTTGTGGAAAAAAGCCAACTCCTTAGCAAATTGCTTTAGTCTTTTATTTATAAAATCATTAACAATCTGAAGGAGACATATAGGGCTTTTTCAGTTCTACATTGCATTTGAATTATGGGACATATACCAATAGTGCTGTTTAGAATTTGGGCCTACCAAGTTATGGTAACCTTTCTATATTTTGACTGTTTTTGACATTTGGAAAGATAGTTTTTGCAACAAACTGCCAATGAAAGCTAGGGTGTTACAAATTTATAGTTGAGCTAGAAATTTCAATTTCCTTTTAATCTGGCAGCAATGTGTTCAAGACTGATTATTCACTTGCAGTGTCCAGAATCTAACATTAATAGCATTCAGTCCCAAGGATATAGCCATTCTACAGAAGCCTAGTGACTTAACTCCTCATATCACATGATACAAAGCTTTAGAAACCTCGATGTTCTCAGACTGTGGTTAAAATACAGGCTATTGTTTCTTATTGCAGCTCTCCTGTACTGTACTATTTCTAATCTGGCCAATCTTGATATTATTATTTTTTCATGCTATTTAGGGAGAATATACACAGCCTCATATGAATGTTCTCAGGAATAGTAAGTATTATGATAGTAATAGAAATAGTAGGTACCATTTACAAAATATCTACTCTGTGCCTTTGGTACTATGTTAAATGCATTACATACATTATCTAGTTTAATGGTCCAACAATAACCTTGTATCCATATTATATGAGAAAATGGAAGCTTAGGGAAATTACAAGTAATTTGATGTAAGTTTCACTATCCATAAGTGACAAAACTGAAGTGTCAGCCCAAAACCTTGTTTTTAAAAGAGTTAATAGATTTTTCTAATGGCACAAATCGTATGGTAGGAATTACCCTTATATTACAGCATTCTATTAAGGAAATTATCTGAATTAGAAATTTGGAAAAATTTCATTGAAAAGCATTTTTAAAGGACTTAACATGTTTTTAATTAAAAATCCTTTTGCAATCAATATATGAAAACAGTATAAAATTCAAAAGTGAGAAAAGGTTACACAGTAAAAAGAACATCTTTTCTTTCACCTATAGTTCTTGGTTTTCTTGCTAAGAGGAAACTAAAACTGCTTGTTACTTTTTTCTCCTCATAGATATCCACCTTGCATGTAAGTGCGCGGGTGCAAGCGCACGCGCACGCACACACACACACACACACACACACACACACACACACAGACTTTCTTACCCGGTCCTCGCCAATCTCCCCATCCTTGTAATAGAAGCCCATTCTATTCTAAGTAAAAATGTGCCTAGCTAAAATACAAAATTTCCAAAGTACCTTGCCGTTTGGGTGGCTATTTAATATAGTCTGGCCAATGATAGGGAAGCAGAAATTGATAGTTGGTGCTTCCGAGAATGTTCTTTGGAAGGGTGCAGAATGCATAGTTCCACTTGTCTCTACCTAAAATAGCAGTGAGATGTTGGAAACAGAACCATTTTGCAATAAGCAAGTGGTAAGCCACATGGTGAGAATTAACGCAAGAAAGAAAGAAGAAACCTGAATCTTTGCTGGTATAATGGAGTCACTCTGGTAGGAACAGATTGCTTTTATGTTAGAAAAATAAAGTTCCTAATTTATGCTTCATACTTTTAACAGCAGCATAATATTCTACTTTGTACTTGTAGTATGATTAACTTCTTGCCTCCCATCAAAGTCCAGCTAGGTTGTTTATTGCTCCCATTAAAGACAATTCTGTAGTAAATATCTAGGTACATGCCCTTCTGTGCATGAGCAAACATATCTGTGCAAAAATTCCTGTAAGCAGAACTTCTTGGTTAAAGGTTGCCCACATTTTAAAAGCTTAAGTGGTGCCAGATTATTTGTCATAGAGATTGTTTCAGTTTATTGGTGAAAAATCAGGTTTCTCTACATTCTTATTAATGTAATAAATCAAATTTTCACATTTTGTTTTCCAAACTGAAAAGCAAAAGATATAGCCCTATGTATTTTAATTTAAATTTCTGTCATAATAAATAAGGTTGAAAATCTTTTTGTTACACAGCTACTTATGTTCCCTTTTCTGCAGTCTCTGATATTCTTTGCCCAAATTTCATTGCATTCATTTTTACCTAATTATTCAAAGGAAATATTCAAATATTTGGAACATGATTCCTTAATTTTTATATAATTTATAGATTCCTAGCTTTTAATTTTAATTTTACTTTTTATGTTTTTTTTAATCCATGCAGAATTATTTTACATTTATGCAGTTGAATTTATTTGTTTCTTTTTACATCTCCTAGATTTAAAAAGGCCTTCCCCACTCACATTATAAAAAACATTCTCCTGTGGATTTAAGTTTGATCCATTTTGGAACTCATTTTGGTGTAGCATATGAGGTAGGGATTCAACTTGATTCTCTTCCAGGTGTTTACTCAGTTGCTCCAAATAGTTATTGAATAAGCCTTTTCCCTAACTGATTTGTAGGGCCACCTTTATCATATACAAAATGCCTATCCTACCTGAATCTCTTTATGGCCTTTTTGGTCTATTCCATTAATCTATCTCTCTAGTCATGTGCCAGCATCACACTGTTTTAATGATTGTGGCATCACAATGTGATTTAATATTGGGCTTGGTCCCTTATTATTTTCATTTTTCAGAATTGTTGCTACTCTTCTTGCACGTTTGTTTTTCTACATGAATGTTAGCAACATTTCTGCTTACCAAAAATATCCTTTTTAATTTTAACATTAAATATATAGATTAAAGAAAAATTAACATGTGGCTTCTTTCCTATTCAAGAACATTATGCACACTTTCGTTGATTTAAATCTTATTTTGTTTCTTCAGTGGCATCTTATGATTTTCTTCTCACAGGTCTTATGCATTTCCTATTAATTTACTCTTCTATATTTCACTTTTGGATGCTATTATTATTGTTATTGTAAAAGGGTGTTCATTTTATCTCTTAATGTGCCACTGTTTTTATATATGATTTCATAATGATAGCATTTCCCCAGTGAACTTATCAAATACATCTATTGCTTGTGAAGTTTTTAATTCATTTTTGAATTTTCTAGGTAAATAAACATACCTTTCAAATGAAATGATAATTTTCTTCCTTCCAATTTTTAGGCTTATTTTTGTTTTCTTTTTTCCAATTGCCATGGCTACAGCAGAAGTTCAAATTCAAATTAGGACTCTAGTTTAATTGCAAAAATATGAATAGGCTCTCCCAACTTTACTCCCTACCCCCATCCCTAGTACCATTAAATTTACCCTGGTGCAGCCTTCTCTTCAAAGATCTTAACAATCCATAGAAAATGTATGCCAACTATTTTTTGATGGAAAACAAGGTAGTGGAGAAAAGTGAAAATGGTGATAAATTTTAAAACTATACTGAAAGCCAATGAAATTCCTAAATAATGAAAATATTTACAAGCCTTAGCTTGCAATTCCTCCTTTTTAAATAGTGTTGTGGCAATAAAATTCGATGTAAAAAATAACATGTCCCTGTAATTTAGTGTAAAAAAAAATCGGAAAATTCCTCACCCCAATCAAAATAGATGTTCATGTATATGACAATGCTTTATAACTAAGTTCAATTTTTTTTTACAGGAATCATATTTCAGCTATTTAATACTTTACATCTAAATAACTGGAAACTTTAAGATGACTAGATAACTTTTTTAAATTTGTGAACTTTAGGTGGAATTGTCAAATGTTTACTCCTTCTCCAATATTTGTTATATTTCATGTTTGATTGTCATGAGAAACACACAAACAACTGGATAAAATGAAATGTAAAATAATGAATTAAATGAGATCAAAGATGATAATGTCAATTTACTGTAGGGAATAGTTTACCTATTCCAAATGTTGATCTCAAAACTAATTTCACGCCAAATTCTTTCCTTAAAAAAAAAAAGGAAACATGTCATGGCCAATAACTGCTGAAAATCTGTGCAGACTGGCACTTCCAAATGCTTGGCGGATTATTAAGCCAATTTTTATTGAGTCCACTCTAGCTGTTGGAGGGTCTGTGATTCCCAACTGTTTCACATCAGAGAATGAAAACAAGTAGGGCCCAGCCAAGACCACATTGGTGACTGCCAGCCCCTTTATACGCCAAACATGAAAGCGACAAGCCCAGATGCTTTGATCCTTTGCATTTTTGGACTCGGCCCAAAGTTATAGAAAAAAGCACAGCTCATGTTAGGATAACATACATTATAACTAGAAATCAATCAATAGCACAGTGACCTTCAAACTCAGTAAATGTTTGGAGTTAGTTTCAGAGCATGTAATCTAAATTGGGGATTGGAAGTTGGAACTGCTCCTAAACTAACAGAAAAAAAAAACGTATATTTTTAAAATAGAGAGACTAAAGGAAGCAACAGATGACATTTTAATTTATATGTGTATGTGTGTATGTATGTGTATGTACATATATCTATATTCATGAAGAATGTATTCTCATTTACAAGACTCTCAATGATAAGGAAAAGAAGGCACCACCACAATGAAAAACTCTTTTTCTGCATATGATTAAAAGAGAAACTGAGTTGTGGCAGAAAAATATATTGGAAGGAAATTATGAGCTTTCTCCCAATATAGGGTAAGAGAATAATGAGATAATTTAGGAGGTGAGTCACTTGGTTGCTAGGACACTGTCCTGCCTTGCAGCAGCTCTCTGGCCTGCCAACTCAGGAAACAATTGGCTCTGGTCTTGGCAGGGTTGGGGGCCTAAATTCCCCCACACAGGTGTATTGAAGAGCTGGCTATGGCAGAGCTGAGCTGAAGAATGGATGGCCAGTCTGAATGGAGGCACATAAAGCTGCAGCCATAATCCTAATGTTGTAAATCACTGCCTGTGACCGGGGCAGTCACTTGAAAAACTCTGGGACAGAAGTAATAGTCAAAAGTAGCTTAGTTTAGGGGAGGCAGGATCTGGCACCAATTCTGGTAATTAGAAGTAATTTTGCATCCTTTATTTTATTTTTTTTTTTAACTCTACAGTAATGATTTGACTATATTGTCACACAATTTCTGTCTAGACTACATTATGTTAAAAACCTCACCGTTTTGTGCTGTAAAGCTTTTGAATTGTTTCTGGCACCAAGCATGCAGTTTGAGCACAAAGGCTAATTTACAGTAAAGCTGATAACGTTCAAGAACCTATCATTTAAGATTTCTCTCTCTTTTCTCATTTTTTTAAAAATACACGTTTTCTTGGTTAGAAAAGTAAATTAGTAGCAGTGATAATACTTTTCAATCTCTACTGACATGTCAGAAAGGCAATATACAGAGAGTCTAATGTTTTCAAAGCTTTCCAGGAACTGGCTTCTCCAGTTCCTGGAAGATCTGGTGTCAGCCTGCAAAAACAACTTTTTTCCCCCTGCAATGAAACTTACTCAAAATGCCTCACAACATCTCTGAAAGAGCTGGGTCAAGGAAGATGATCATGCTATCAATCTGACTGTGTTACCCATATACATTCTGGATGTCTACAAGTATACCCACGCACAAGGCAGTGTCTATTTATGTAGCTAACTAAGAAAAGAGTAAGTTAAGGCACAAGCTCAGAAGGTGGTCTGTTAATAAACCCACTTACTCAAATCTCAGAACAGCTTGATTCAAAACTCAGGAACACTGCCATAACGCCATAAACTCCATCTTTTGCACTGAGACTTTTAGTTGTTGCTGGTCATTTCTTGTGTCAGTTAATGCTCGTATATTCATATATGCATATATTCTACTCTCTCAGAGGAATTATTCTTTTGCTCTAAAGCAAATACCAAATATATTTCCAAATAGATATATAAATGGTGAGTTGAAAACAGCATATATCTATTTGTTATTCATTCATTCCTCGTTGAGCCCTTATACTCATAAAAGACTTTGTTGGCAGCTGAAGGGGGTCCATCAGAAGTGGACAAGAGTGTATGCTGCAGTAGTAGGGTCACAGGTCACAGACTCTGGACAAGAAGGTTCAGTTCAATCCTGGCTTTCTCACTTACCAAGGATATGACCTTGAAAAATCACTTATTCTCCCTGTATTTTAGTTTCATCATATTGAAAATTAAATAAGGCTACTAGCCTTCCCTACTCCGGTCTTTGAAGATTAAGGTAGACAATATGAAATAGTTGTTATCCTTTGTAAACTATAAACACAGGGCCAACATAGGTATTATGAAGAGAGGACTTTTTTCTGCTCCAAAGGAGCTTCCAAGCCATTTCTGGGGGCAAGATAACTTTACATAAAACAGTTTTGGCATTAATTAAAGGG
The DNA here is from genome assembly GCA_032199065.1 of Smutsia gigantea. Lineage (NCBI taxonomy): Eukaryota > Metazoa > Chordata > Mammalia > Pholidota > Manidae > Smutsia > Smutsia gigantea. The sequence continues at coordinate 94,913 of JAVSCE010013633.1, forward strand.
AGCTTTTGATTAATGACAAATGAGCAGTAAAAAAGTACTCGAATAGTTAACTATCAAAAAATATCAAGTAGACTGAGATAGTGAGCAGAGGCTTGAAGATTTGAGAAGGCCCCAAAGTATAAGTACAATTGTACTAGGCCAAGAAAAGGAGAAAATGTCTATAGTTAAGGGGTTCTGTGAACCACATTTTAACAGTACAAATACACAACTAATATTCCCTCACTTGATCATTTATCCACTCAAAAAACATTTGTTTAATATGAATAGAACACTTTGGCTAAAATTCTTTTGGAGAAGGTAGGAGACAAATAGAGAGCTTTCATTCCTTTCTGATATGCTATAAATCATTGTAAAAGCTGGGGCAACTCTGTCCTAGTAGAGATGGGACAAGTTAAAGATGTATATCTGAAGGGAAAGAATGTAAGACAGGCTGAAAGGAAATCTCTGTTCCAATTTCTCTAGCCCTCGCTTGCCAAGTGGGGAAGTGACACTCAGGCCAAAACATAGTGATGTATTTTTGGAACAACTCTTGGCTCAGCCTGGGTTTGGAATAACCTCCGAGGGGTATTTTGGGTGGTGCATCTGGTCTACTTTATGTTGGCACCTCTAATGTTGTTCCAAAGCTAGGTGAGCCACTCTGTCTTGTCAGAATGCAGGCAATTCTGGATGTCAGGCTGATGGCCAGGAACATGAGAAAGGCCTGAAAGGGGGTCAGAGGTGGAGGAGGCGAGAAGGAGAGAGTTAATTCCTGTTCCCAGCTGGAGTGCACGCAAGAAATGCCGGCAGTCTATGCCTCAGATCTGCAGTCCAACACAGTCTAAATGAAGGACAGAGGGTTGCATCCAGTGACAGAATTGGCCATGAACTTACCAGATGGGTTAATTTAAGTGATGAGAAGTGACAGACACAAGAAAGATACATGACCTAAAAAATGAGAAAAACAGAAATGGTCTGTAATATCTGTTGTCTCAACTCTGACTTGATATCTCCCCTTTTTCTTCCTTTCTCTTTGTCTCCAGTTTCTTTGGCAGAACTCTTTGTCTTCTTTCTTCATCACTTTCTTTCTTGATTTTTGTTTTTAGAAACCAATTCTGTGACACAATTTCAAGTTCAGGATTGCATGTCAAGATCTCTTGCAAACTATTTTTAGATAATTTTTAGATAATTTTTAAAATTAGACTAACAGTGAATGTTTAGAGCTTATATCAGGTGCTTTCCATCTTCTGGTAATGGTGAACTAGCTTACTGTGGCTGAACCCTCCCAGCACAATAAGAAAAACTGGACACTACACAGACATACATATACATGTATATGTTCCTATCTCTCTTTCTCTCTCTATTTAGATAGGTAGATAGAGAGATAGATAACTTTTGTGTTTTCTAATTGGGGAGCTTTTTAGGTAGTGAGGATAATAAAAGTAAAAATTTCCAAGATAAAAGAAGTACAGAGAGATAAAAAGGTGAGCCCAATGTCTTAGGCCACTTTCTCTTCCCATATATTTATTCACAAGCAGAAGCTAAGAGACTAAGAAAGAGAATAGATCTGAACAGGCTAGGTGGCAAAAATTGAAGTTTAGGGCTTACCGACAAGGAGTCATACAAAGACCCCAGGCTGGCAGTTGGGATACCCCAAATGGCCATACTTTAAGTGTAAGGGTAAATTGGAATTAGATTGGCCTTAACGTGACTAAATCTCATTTGATTGTATTGAAAGTGACTGTCCCTGCTTTAACTGCCTGCAAGATCATATGACCTGAAGCCAAGCAGGGAGTTGGGGAGTGAGGAAGTGGAAGCAGGTAAGAGGAGCAAACTTCAAAAAAAAACCCTGGGTACAGTAGTTGTCAAATACTCAAGAAATTAACCAGTAAGAGGATTCAGCATAGAATTGAAAGTCAATAAATAATAAAATATAAATTCTAGAAATGAAAAGTATAAAAATTGAAATTAGAAATACAATAGATGAGGTTACTGTCAATTTAGATACAGCTGAGGAGGAGACTATTGAATTGGAAAATGGATCAGAAAAAGAAAATTATAACTCGACTGGAGCATGGAGAGAGAAAAGTATTTAAAATCAACAGCAGCAACAATAATTAACAAGAACAAAACCAGAAAATAACATAAAAGACATTTAAGATATGGGGTAAGAGGGCAGCAAAATTATCATTACTGTAATTGGAGTCCTAGAAAGAAAGAAAAGAGAGAATTTTCTAAATCCTAACAAAATAGATCATTAAGCAGAGTCATAAGTACTGTAAACTCCAAATAGAATGAATATAGAGAAAGCAGTACTTAGGCCCATCACATTGAAATGCCAAACTAAAACTAGAGACTATCTTAAAATAATCCCAAGAAAATATACATATTCCCTAGAATTTAATGACAATAACACTGATAGCCAATGATGAAGGCCAGAAGCCAAAGGAATGACATTTTCAAGGTGCTGAAAGAAAATAACTGCCAACAAATAATTCTGTATCTTGTAAAAATATTTTAAAAGTGCAAAATAATGGCATTTTATGACAAGCAAAACCTGAAAGAATGTGTCATCAACAGATGATAGAAATGGAAATTGCTAGTAATGGAAATGCTTGAGAGTTCCTCGGGCAGAGGGAAAATGATCTTAGAGGAGAGCATGGGAATGTGGGAAGGAATACTGAGCCATGAAAAGGGCAAACATGAGAATAAATCCAAGTAAATATTGATGGATTAAAACAATAAAGATAATGTCTTGTTAAATTTAAAACATGTAGAATTAAAATATATTACAACAATAACCATATAAAAGGCATGAGAGTGATAGAGTTAAAGTGTTCTAAGGTACTTGCACTGTTTGAGAAATGTGGGGAAAAAATACCGATTGACAGTAGATTAAAAAAGAACAGGAATATTTTTTTAAATATCTAGGGTAACCAATAAAAGTGCATAGTTAATAAGCTATTATTAAAAGATAAATTAAGGCAATATAAAAAGGGAAGAGGAATTAAAAAATGTTGGAACAAATAAAAAATAATAGATACTAGATTTAAAGCCAGATATGTAAGAAATAATATTAAAGTTGAGTTAATGCTACAATAAAATACAAATATTATCAAACTGTATTCTTAAGAAAAGTAACAAAAAAATTACATGCTATTTATAATAGGCACATTCTAAAAATAAAATGTTTAAAGTTAGAGGATGGAAAAGTTATATCTTGCAAACCATGAACTAAAGAAATCTGGTATCACTATACTAGTATCAGACCAATTCAATTTGAATGTAAGAATCACTACCAGATCTAAAATTAACAATTTGTTTATGTTCAAATTCTAAAGCTTTTCTACTTAATAAAAGCAGAATTGATAGGACTAGAAGGAAATATAAAAAATCTACAATTATTTTAATATACTTCACTCAGAAACTGATAAAAGCGAACAAAAATCAATGGGTACCTAGAATTGACATGATTAATAAATTTGAATTAAGTGACATCCATAAAATAACACACTCAACACCTGCAGAATATATATTCTTTATAATTGTCCTTGAAATATTGATCAAAATTGAGCTTATGCTGATTCATAAAGCAAATTTTAACCAATATGAAAGATTGAAACCATTAAAAACTATTATCTAACTATAGTGGCATACAGCTACAAGCCAATAATAAAAAATATGTTTAAGCCCCCAAATGTTTGAAAATTAGTGATACATTTCTACAAAACCTGTTGGTCAAAGAAATCACAATGGATATTAGAAAAAAAATTACATGAATGCTAATAAAAATATAACTATGAAAACTTATTAAAGCTATGCTTAGAGGGCCATATAGATCTTCAAATGCATATATTAGAAAGAAAAAAGGTTGAAAAATTAATTGCCTAAATACCATCTCAAAAATATTTTTTGAAAAAGCAAGAGATGAAACCCAAGAAAGTAGAAGAAATCACACACCAGCAAGAATTAATAAAATAGAAAACAAAGATAGAGAAATATCCAACAAAATTAAAAATTGTTTTTAAAAATACTAATAGAATTAATAAGATAAAGCAACACTGATCAACCAGAGAGAGAGAAACAGACAGAAGGCATTAATTATTGATACCAGAAGTGAAAATAGTAAATCTTACAGTAATTACTAATAAGAAAAATAAAAGAATATTTTATGCTAATAAATGGGCAAATGTCTAGAAAAGACTTCACATAATAGTGTTCTAAACTACTAGCTTGACATTAACATACCCTAAAGAGTAGATTTTAGGTCAATACTTTTTGTGGTTTTTTAAAAAAATCTCTCTTTGGACTCTTCATAGTAGCATTCCAGTCATCTCCTGACCTTCCTATCTATCAGTACAGGCTATTGGGAACTCCTTTAACAGATGTAGTGCAGAATGATCCATTATGGTTTTAGTTACAAAATCAGGTATGAGGAGTTTTTAGAGAGTGACGACATAGATTCATAGAATAAATGAACTTTGGGTTGGATGACATGGTGAGAGAGAAAATAAAAATGACGGGTGCTGAGGGTTCTACATCATCCCAATACACCAGAGTTCCTTAGCAGATATGCCAGGTTTTCCTGCAGTCAACAGGCCAAAGTGGTACAAATTCCCTGGTGATGTCTCGAAGTATGTTTTCAAAGAAAGGAATGAACACTTAGTGCACAAGATATTTCTCCCCATCTCCCTTTCTTAATCTTCTTTGATTCCCCCACTTCTTCCCTCTCTTTGTATGAAAGATGTTCCCAAGCTCTATCTTCAGCTGATCAGCCTCACGTTAAATACGGTCATTTTGCTGTATCCTGCCAAGATCGACAGTTCTGTTCCTTAGGGACAACTACCTAAAATTTCTCTAAGCTTGGCTTCTCTACTGAATTCAAGACACAGATCAAATCATGACACTTTCCTTATCCCACATGTCAAAGTTTCTTGATTCATTATTCAAATAATTCTCCATTCAACTCCAAGCTCCCATTACAGCTTGCACTGTCATTACCTCCTCCTTCTCCACCTTGCAACCAAAGGGCCCTCTTCCCTGTTCCCAGGGCATCTGACCAGTCCCTGAACATTTCTCAGTGTACTTCAACTTCCCCTCACTCTTTCCTCTCCCAGAAATGCCCTGCTCATTCATTCCACTTATATTATTTTTTATGACTATTTAAACTGCTTTTTCTACTAGATTATAATGGCAAGGACTCCTTTTCACCATTTTCCCTGAGCTCCTAGTCCATAGTTTAAATAATGTAATTAATGGAATCTTTCTGACTTTTAAATTTTCGCTCTGAACTTTTGCTCATTCTGCTCACATCCCTGTACTTAAACTTCTCCTCTTCCCTGGAAAAAAGTCCTGCATATTCTTTAATATTCAGCTCATGTCGTTTCCTTAGTAAACCCTGCCACCACCACGTAGAGCCAAATTCAAAATTCTATGTAAAATATACTCTCTTACTAGAATGTCTAAAAAGTATTTCTCACAAAGACATGCTTTATTTGGCATTAAGTTTGTGATGTGAAAGTTGAATTACATGTGCATTCATTTAGTATTAGCTTGAAGCATATTTTAATGTACTTTTGACTACCCGCAATTTTTGTATATTTAACTCATTTTGACTGAGAGTGGCAACCAGATTGTATGAGAAAAAAATACATTCCTACTCATACGTGTCTTCTAGAATAGAGAGTTTGAGGGCAAAGGCAGTTGCCACAAAATTACAAAGTCAAAGGGGAAGTGTAACAGAACAGTGGTGCCAGGAGCCTCAATCGATGGTTCAGCAAGACTGCCTTAGCTCACCGTAACTGTGCTTTAAGGTGTACTCTGCGCGGGCACCCAATGCAGATTTGATCCACATAGTTACTCCATGGGAACAACACTCTACCAAAAAATGTAGAACATGTAGTAGAGTTTTCAGGCGATGAAACCCAACCTACTCAACCAAAGGCCAATATCTTCAGCAACAAAATAATAGCTTATTGAGCATTTTTGATCCAGGCATACATACTACAGTTGGATGTATATTTTCAGCAACCAAACAGTGTATTTTCTATAACAGGCACCCCTAGTATGATCTAGAATTTGTGCCATTACACTATAGTTTAATCTTGTCCTGGGCCACATTTCTACATAGACAATGGTTTGAGATATTTGATTAAGTTGCTAGTTAAAAACAAAACAAAACAGCAATTGTCACTTTCAACAGAAATACATTTTAAAAGATGAGTTTAGTTGCTGTACCTCATCGTCCACTGTTCTCTTCAAAAACTAATAAATCTTGCTCAGAAACACGTTGCAACCAAAACGCCCTCTTTCCTGTTTCTTTGACAGAGGAAAATGAAAAGAAAAATGCCAGCTTTTGCCATAAAAGAAGCCCCAGCTGAATTGGGAAGACAGAAAGTTTGCATGAAACTATACGTAATAATAGGAAAATCTGAAAACGAAACACATAGTGACCCCATAGACAGATTTCAATAACAGAATTTGTATAAATTACCCAGCAGTTTTAGATTCTGAATCTTAGTCTGGTGGTAATTCTGCATTAATAAGTGAAAGTGAATTTCAATGGGGAAAAATGAAATAAACTTCTTTATATTTGTGAAAATAATTCTGGCAAAAAGCATATGACCCAGTCTAAGTAGGTAATGAGGTATGAATAATTTCAACATTAAACTTAAGAATGTTGCTTTAAAACTGAAATGACCGACATTCTATTTTTCCCCCATTTTCCTAGAATAGATCTTCAAAGCTAGATACAAACCACACTACTCATCCAACATGAGTGTTTTTGATTGCAGAAACATCTTTAACAGAAATAGGGTAGACCGAAAATTTTTTGGTTTTGTCCTTTCTTAAACTGTTTAGTTTTTTCCATAGCTGATAATTTGGGATAAATCTGAAATATACATTTACCATTTTTCGACCCCACTTTCTGTGGACAGTTTCCTTCATTTATAATGAAAGACCCAATAAATTACCTAGTGATCATTGAAAGCCTGCTGTGTTTTATGGGAGATTAGAAAGAATGCACCCTTGGCCTTGAGGAGACTATGACCCAACTGGGAAGACAATCAGCACACAGGCACGATAGCGACCTTGACTAGACCCAATAGAATCGAACTTTTCAGAGTGTGGAAAAGGTGTGGTAAAAAAATGAGAGAGAAATTTTACTTTGAGGCAACCGCAGACTGAACAAGTAGGTGAAGAGTGTTCCACAGCCAAAGAGCAGCGCTGACCTCCACCCAGCGCGTCTCAGAACAAAGGCACACAGATACCAGAGCACCTCAGGGCAGGCTGGGCTGCATGGCATCCCTGACACTCCACCCAGCGTCACTGGCCATGTCTTTACAATGTGTTCTTGGCCTCTTCTCTGATTTCCACAAGCCTGAAATACAGCCCATTGAAGTCTGACTCAGATGCTGCGTGTTTCTTAGTGACTCCTGATTGATCCAGCTGTTTTCTTTCATGAACTCTTAGTCTGTACATTTCTTTTTGCAGAACTGTATTTTACTTTGCATCCTAGTGCTTAGTGTCTAGGCCTTAGGGTCTCACTCTTCTCCAAAAGGATCTTAACCAAAAGCGATTCTTCCTTATGTCTTTGACAAAGCCTAATAAAGGCTACACACTCACGGATTACTTATTGAATGAACAGATATGATATAAACCAATCAATAATATGTGGAATAAACTGTAAATTACACATTTGCCTTTACACACACTTAAATGATTCCCAAAAAACCAGTTGAAGTAGTATGCCAGATCTCTGAGCAGCAAAAAAATCTGCATGCAGATTCTATAAGAAAGGATATATACAGCCTAGGATATTGGTGAAGAAGCTTTTAGTCCCAACCACGAGGAGATGAGGACAAGACCAGGTTACTGGCAGAGGTGATGGGGGACAGGATGGAACCATATAATTGGGCAGATATGGGACATGAAATAGGTAGATAATGAATTAGGCATGTTTCTAATTTTTAAGTTCCGTAGAAGTTTAGATAAATGTCTTCTGTGTCATGTAGATGCCACAATATTAAGCAATGATTTGCAAGTGAAAGAGGATCATTGGACAGAGGATTCTAAACTCCAAACTCAACCTGGGTATTCCCCAGCTGTGTGATGTAGAACAAATTGATATCTCTGATCCTTAAATTTCTTCAACCATAAATGGGGATAGCAATGTTGAGCTCTTTTGACTGCTGTGAAGGACCAGGAGAAAGTATTAAAAAGTACCAACTGCAATGTCTGGCACATATTAGTCAATGGATTATAAGTAAATATCACTGAATGTTTGATGAATTTATAAACAAATGAATACATTAGTGTGGTAGGGTGAAAGCAGGAACAAAGAGCCACAAATGGACACAGAGAAGGAGTGAACAGGCCAGTGGAAGAGAATGAGAAGGGTTCAGGGTCAAGGGACTCAAAGGAGGATTTCAAAGTCCTCTGATTGCTTTAAATTGTGACGGAAGACCATGCCAAAGAGGTGAACCTCAAAAACAAGGTAGAAGCAACAGAGTTCATTGTGATTCTATACAGCATCCTGCAAAGTGAATTGGCCACATCTTTAATATGAACAATTCTTATTATACTGTGTGGTCATTAGGTATAAATAATATGGAGTTAAGATAAATGGCTACCATTACTGTATAGAGTTACATGGCTTAACCAAGCATTATGGAGAGTTAGCTATGGAAAAAATGACAAACCAGATAGAGATCTTAGGCTATTATAGCCACCTGAATGCCAAGAGCATAAAGAGTAGCCATTGACATGACACACCATTCACTTAAAGAACATTCTCTTGCTTGCTTCACCCAACTCCCATTTTTTAGAACTCCCAAACCTTAAAGGAATGAAGGGCAAGGAGCTTATGTGGTGAAATCTTTTAGATTTCCTCTCAGAATATAGAAACTAATTTTTTAAATCTCACTAAGTGAAAGACAATTTTCGTAAAAAGAAATCGAAGTTAAATGTATCTGTAGTGTGTAATTATGCCCCAGAATGCCTATTGACTGAGTATCTGTACTATGTGCTACCCTCCTTGAACCCAAATAGTTGAGACTGAGAAGGACAAATGCATCACATTCAAGCCAGCCTTCACTCCGCTGGGAGTCTGGGCTCTTCTTCCTGGGCTGAGCAATTTAGACATTATATTACCAGTCAGACTCAGTACTCCTTCCTATTGTACCTGGACTCAGCCTCAGAATCCACCTCATTGCTCTACCCAGTCAACTACAAATGGATCGGAATTAGCCTCTAAGTTAAAACTTATTTGTCATCCTCGGTTCAGATAGTTATCTCCCTTAAGGCAGGCATCTGGAACACGTGTTCACTAATATTCTATGAGCCTCTAAAACTCTCAGTTCCAATAATCTAATTAGCAGAACAAGATCATGATTATGTAAAATGGCGACTCTTGAGTATTGGGGCCTGAGGTGAATCAAGATTAAGGTAATTTATGTCTAAGGTCGTATGGATAGTTGTATCTTTATCTTAGTATCCTTTAGATCCTTCCAGTTGGGCATGAATGTGTGCGTATGTTTATAGAATTACTTCATACTTAATTTTACCCATGTTCACCATTTTACCCCATATTTACTATGTTTTTTTCATATAATTTATTTCGGTATCATTAATCTACAATTACATGTGCAATATTACAGTTATTAAACTACCCCCTTCATCAGGTCCCCCCCACCAACCCCATTACAGTCACTGTCCATCAGCGTAGTGAGATGCTATAGAATCACTACTTGTCTTCTCTGAGTTGTACAGCCCTCCCCATGACCCCCCAACATTACATCTGCTAATCGTAATGCCCCTTTTTCCCTCTTATCCCTCCCTTCCCGCCCATTTTCCCCAGTCCCTTTCCCTTTGGTAACTATTAGTCCGTTCTTGGGTTCTGTGAGTCTGCTGCTGTTTTGTTCCTTCAGTTTTTTTTCTTTGTTCTTATACTCCACATATGAGTGAAATCATTTGATACTTGTCTTTTTCGCTTGGCTTATTTCACTGAGCATAATACCCTCTAGCTCCATCCATGTTGTTGCAAATGGTAGGATTTGTTTTCTTCTTATGGCTGAATAATATTCCATTGTGTATATGTACCACTTCTTCTTTATCCATTCATCTACTGATGGACACTTAGGTTGCTTCCATATCTTGGCTATTGTAAATAGCACTGCGATAAACATAGGGGTGTATATGTCTTTTTCAAACTGGGCTGCTGCATTCTTAGGGTAAATTCCTAGGAGTGGAATTCCTGGGTCAAATGGTATTTCTATTTTGAGATTTTTAAGGAACCTCCATACTGCTTTCCACAATGGCTGAACTAATTTGCATTCCCGCCAGCAGTGTAGGAGGGTTCCCTTTTCTCCACATCCTTGACAACATTTGTTGTTGTTTCTGTTTTGGATGTTGGCCATCCTCACTTGTGTGAGGTGATATCTCATTGTGGTTTTAATCTGCATTTCTCTGATGATTAGCGATGTGGAGCATCTTTTCATGTCCCTGTTGGCCATCTGAATTTCTTCTTTAGAGAAGTGTCTATTCATGTCCTCTGCCCATTTCTTAATTGGATTATTTGCTTTTTGTTTGTTAAGGTGCGTGAGTTCTTTATATATTTTGGATGTCAACCCCCTATCAGATACGTTATTTATGAATATATTCTCCCATACTGTAGGATGTCTTTTTGTTCTACTAATGGTGTCCTTTGCTATACAGAGGCTTTTCAGCTTGATATAGTCCCACGTGTTCATTTTTGCTTTTGTTTCCCTTGCCCGAGGAGATATGTTCATGAAGTCGCTCATGTTTATGTGCAAGAGATTTTTGCCTATGTTTTTTTCTAAGAGTTTTATGGTTTCATGACTTACATTCAAGTCTTTGATCCACCTTGAGTTTACCTTTGTGTATGGGGCTAGACAGTAGTCCAGTTTCATTCTCTTACATGTAGCTGTCCAGTTTTCCAACACCAGCTGCTGAAGAGGCTGTCATCTCCCCATTGTATATCCAAGGCACTTTATCAAATATTAATTGACTGTATATGTTTGGGTTAATGTTTGGATTTTCTATTCTGTTCCACTGGTCTGTGGGTCTGTTTTTGTGCCAATACCAAATTGTCTTGATTACTCTGGCTTTGTAGTAGAGCTTCAAGTCAGGGAGCGTAATTCCCCCTGTTTGATTCCTCCTTCTCAGGATTGCTTTGGCTATTTGGGGTCTTTTGTGGTTCCATATGAATTTTAGAATTATTTGTTCGAGTTCATTGAAGAAAGCTGTTGGTAGTTTGATAGGGATTCATTGAATCTGTAGGTTGCTTTAGGTAGTATAGCCATTTTGACAATATTTATTCTTCCTAGCCAAGAGCATGGAATGCATTTCCATTTGTTAGTGTCCTCTTTAATTTCTCTTAGGAGTGTCTTGTAGTTTTCAGAGTACAGGTCTTTCACTTCCTTCGTTAGGTTTATTCCTAGGTATTTTATTCTTTTTGGTGCAATTATGAATGGATTTGTTTTTCTGATTTCTCTTTCTGTTAGTTCATCGTTAGTGTATAGGAAAGCAACAGATTTCTGTGTGTTAATTTTGTATTTCTGCAACTTTGCTGAATTCATATACTAGTTCTAGTAGTTTTGGAATGGTCTTTAGGGTTTTTTATGTACAGTATTATGCCATCTGCAAATAGTGACAATTTGACTTCTTCTTTACCAATCTGGATGCGTTGTATGTCTTTGTTTTGTCTGATTGCCATGGCTAGGACCTCCAGTACTATGTTCAATAACAGTGGAGAGAGAGGGCATCCTTGTCTTGTTGCCGATGTTAGATGAAAAGCTTTCAGCTTCTCGCCGTTAAGTGTGATGTTAGCTGTGGGTTTGTCATATATGGCCTTTATGATGTTGAGGTACTTGCCGTCTATACCCATTTTGTTGAGAGTTTTAATCAGGAATAGATGCTGAATTTTGTCAAATGCTTTTTCAGCATCTATGGAGATGATCATGTGGTTTTTGTTCTTCTTTTTGTTGATGTGGTGGATGATGTTGATGGATTTTCGAATGTTGTACCATCCTTGCATCCCTGGGATGAATCCCACTTGATCATGGTGTATGATCCTCTTGATGTATTTTTGAATTCGGTTTGCTAATATTTTGTTGAGTATTTTTGCATCTACGTTCATCAGGGATATTGGTCTGTAATTTTCTTTTTTGGTGAGGTCTTTGCCCGGTTTTGGTATTAGAGTGATGCTGGCTTCATAGAATGAGTTTGGAAGTATTCCCTCCTCTTCTATTTTGTGGAAAACGTTAAGGAGAATGGGTGTTATTTCTTCTCTATATGTCTGGCAGAATTCAGAGGTGAATCATCAGGTCTGGGGGTTTTGTTCTTGGGTAGTTTTTTTGATTACCACTTCAATTTCATTGCTGGTGATTGGTATGTTTAGTTTTTCTGTTTCTTGCTTGGTCAGTCTTGGGAGATTGTATTTTTCTAAGAAGTTGTCCATTTCTTCTATGTTTTCCAGCTTGTTAGCATATAGATTCTCATAATATTCTCTTATAATTCTTTGTATTTCTGTGGGGTCCATCGTTATTTTTCCTTTCTCATTTCTGATTCTGTTTATGTGTGTAGATTCTTTTTCCCTTAATGAGTCTGGCTAGGCGTTTATCTATTCTGTTTATTTTTTCAAAGAACCAGCTCTTGGTTTCTTTGATTTTTTTTTTCTATTTTTTTATTCTCAACGTTATTTATTTCTTCTCTGATCTTTATTATGTCCCTCTTTCTGGTGACTTTGGGCCTCATTTGTTCTTCTTTTTCCAATTTCAGTAATTGTGTCTTTAGACTATTCATTTGGGAATGTTCTTCCTTCTTTAAATAGGCCTGAATTGCAATATACTGTCGTCTTAGAACTGCCTTTGCTGCATCCCACAGAAGTTGTGGCTTTGTATTGTTGTTGTCATTAGTCTCCATATATTCTTTGATTTCTGTTTTGATTTGGTCGTTAACCCATTGATTAATTAGGAGAATGTTGTTAAGTCTCCATGTATTTGTGAGCCTTTTTGGTTTCTTTCTAAAATTTATTTCTAGTTTTATACCTTTGTGATCTGAGAAGTTGGTTGGTAGGATTTCAATATTTTTTAATTTACTGAGGTTCTTTCTGCGGCCTAGTATGTGGTCTATTCTGGAAAATGTTCCATGTGCACTTGAGAAGAATGTGTATCCTGCTGCTTTTGGGTGCAGAGTTCTGTAGATGTCTGTTAGGTCCATCTGTTCTAGTGTGTTGTTCAGTGCCTCTGTGTCTTTCCTTATTTTCTGTCTGGTTGATCTGTCCTTTGGAGTGAGTGGTGTGTTGAAGTCTCCTAAAATGAATGCATTGCCGTCGATTTCCTCTTTTAGTTCTGTTACTATTTGTTTCACATATGCTGGCGCTCCTGTGTTGGGTGCATATATGTTTATAATGATTATATCTTCTTGTTGGACTGACCCCTTTATCATTATGTAATGTCCTTCATTATCTCTTGCTAGTTTCTTCATTTTGAAGTCTATTTTGTCTGATACAAGTACTGCAACACCTGCTTTTTTCTCTTTGTTGTTTGCATGAAATATCTTTTTCCATCCCTTCACTTTAAGTCTGGGGATATCTTTGGGTTTGAGGTGAGTCTCTTGTAAGCAGCATTTAGATGGGTCTTATTTTTTTGTCCATTCTGTTACTCTGTGTCTTTTGATTGGTGCATTCAGTCTATTTACACTTAGGGTGATTATCGATAGATATGTACTTATTGCCATTGTTGGCTTTAGATTTGTGGTTACCAAAGGTTCAAGGGTTGCTTCTTTACTATCTAACAATCTAACTTAACTTTCTTGTTAAGTTATTGTAAACACCGTCTGGTGTTTCTTTATTTCTCTCCCTTCTTATTCTTCCTCCTCCAATCTTTATATACTAGGTGTTTTATTCTTTGCCTTTAGTTAGTATTTGGATGGTCTGCTTTCTTTGCTATGATTTTATTTTGTCTGGTGACATCTTTTTAGCCTTAGGGGTGCTTCCCTCTAGAGCAGTCCTTTTAAGATATCCTGTAGTGGTCGTTTATGAGAGGCAAACTCTCTGAACTTTCGTTTGTCTGGAAATTATTTAATCCCTCTGTAATATTTAAATGATAATCGTGCTGGATACAATATTCTTGGTTCGAGGCCCTTCTGTTTCATAACGTTAAATATATCATGCCATTCTCTTCTGGCCTGTAAGGTTTCTGTTGAGAAGTCTGATGATAATCTGATGGGTTTTCCTTTGTAGGTGATCTTTTTTCTCTCTCTAGCTGCCTTTAATACTCTGTCTTTATCTTTGATCTTTGCCATCTAAATTATTATGTGTCTTGGTGTTGTCTTCCTTGGGTCCCTTGTATTGGGACATCTGTGGGCTTCCGTGGACTGTGAGACTATTTCCTTCCCCAGCGAGGGAACGTTTTCAGCAATTATTTCTTCAAAGACACTTTCTATCCCTTTTTCTCTCTCTTCTTCCTCTGGTACTCCTATAATGTGAATATTGTTCCGTTTGGATTGGTCACACAGTTCTCTTAACATTCTTTCATTTCCAGAGATCCTTTTATCTCTCTCTGCCTCATCTTCTCTGTATTCCTGTTCTCTGATTTCTATTCCATTAACAGTCTCTTGCATCTAATCCAGTCTGCTGTTAAGCCCTTCGATCGCTTGTCTGATTTCTGCATTGTCTTTCCTCACTTCCCTCACTTCCTCCCTCAGCTCTTGCACATTTCTCTGTAGATCCATCAGCATGGTTATGACTTTTATTCTGAATTCTTTTTCAGGAAGACAGTGCATTTCCATCCCTTTAGGCTCCCTCTCTGGGGTTGTCTAGTTTATTTTGGTCTATACTATTTTCCTCTGTCTTTTCATGGCTATAGAAATGGTCGCTGGTAGTTGCCACGTATGTCAGCTGGGCTCTTTAAGACTATAAAAGGAGAAAAGAAAAAAAAGAAAGAAAGAAAGAAAAAAAAAGAAAGAAAAGAAAAAACAAAACAACAACAACCAAAAAACGCCCACCGGGAGTAGATTTTGTGGGTATGCTGTAGGTGGCGCTGTTGCCCCACTATTCTGCCAGCCATGGCCGCGCTGCTCCGCATGGCCCTTTATAGCTCTGGCCAGGGTGGGAATGAATGGGAGGCTGTTGATCTCAGTGAGATGTCTAAGTACCACCACGCTTTCCCAGTCGCCAGCAAGGGGTCCGATACTCCCCAGGACTCCCAGCCCGCTGGGCTTGGTGTGCCGGGGCAATCCGGCTCCTCTGCTGGCCTCCTGTCTCGTTAAGACCGCTGAAGAAAGCATGCGCTTTTTTTTTTTTTTCTCTTCCCGGGAGCTGGCTGCAAGCACCCTGGCGCATTCCCAGCTCTGATCCTGCCCCTCTGTTTCTCCAGTCTCCGCTACACCACGCTATGTGTGTCAGCGCTCCCCCTCAGATCACCGGCACTGGTTATTTCACGGGGTTTACTTCCACTCCCACCCCGCTCTGAATCCTCTCCTCCCACCGGTGCGCTGGGGTGGGTGAGTGCTTGGGTCCCGCTGGGTCGTGGCTCCGTATTTACCCGACTCTTTTGCCGAATCCTCTCAGGTGTAGGTGCATGCTGTGTGCTTTCCTGTGTTTTCTGGTCTCTCTTTTAGGAATAGTTGTGTTTGCTGTATTTTCGTAGATAAATATAGTGTTGGGAGATTTCTGCCGCCCTGCTCACGCCGCCATCTTCCCAGAAGTCCCCATATTTACTTTCATTATCACTTTTTTGTAGTTTTTGTGAACTTGGAGTGTTTCTGAACTGACTCATAATTCAGTCTGAAGTCTTCTAATCATTCCTCTTAGCATTACCAGTCAGTCGGAAACATAGCGATGCTATAACACTTTAAAGCACTCTGAGTGATAACGTTCAGCTGCCTCTAAGGAGAGCATACCTGGCAGTTCTCTTTTCAGCACACTGGATTTATTTCTAACAATTTGAGAAGAATAAATATTTAAACATCAAGTTATTCCAGAATTTAAAACTGGGTTATGATCTTTCTACATCCTCATATATTTTGAAAGTTTTTTCTTTTTTTAAATTTCCTTCCTTTCCTCTAATGTCATCCCTCAAAGATTTCTGACCATTAGTCAACACAAAAGACCTCAAAGTTGTAAGTGTGACTCCACTCTTTCATTCTTTTTTGATACTCTTCCCTTTCCAAAAACCTTCATGGCTTAGTTTCTTTATGTTACTTTCCCATTTTGTGCAATATTTTCCTCAAAGTTAAAGTTTAAGCAAAGAAGCTATACTATGTGGCTATTTCCTATTTCTTCCATGGCACCAAAATTGATATAGTAGGAGGTCCAACTCTGGTAATCTTTTGATTCTGTAGAAGACGCATGCTTGGCTCCAAGATTTTACCACTATCTATATTGAAAGACCTTTACCAATTAATTAAATTCACCTAAATCATAATGCAAAGTTAAATTGTTTTTCAAATAATTTTACTCTTTCTGTCATTTTTTTCATTGCATACATTTATTGAGTGGCATTAAACAATGGTATGAACAAATATCCTAAGGCAAGAATGAAGACAATATTTCGGGACTTAACAGGCAGATTAGCCTGCCTGGAGCAGGGTGCTTTACGCATTTTAAGGAGGAGTAATGGTAGGTATAAAGTCTAAAATCAAGCAGTCACCATAAGATATTACAACTTCAAAAAGATAGGAACTCCTGTTACCTGGGTGTCTTTACAACATTTTAATTTTCATTAGGGAGGGGGTCTTGCTAAGGTTTCTCCACTTCATCTTAAATTAAACACTCTGGAGACCACTCTTTAACAACTCCTTTGGGTCATTCCAAAACACCTCTGTGATGGAGATTAATACTCTTTGATTGTGAGCCAAAAGCATGGTTTTCAGATGTTACAATTACCTGTTCGGCTTCTCAGGGGCAATTATTTGAAAGGAGTAAATGCTCTGGCTACAATTGCCTCTGTGGGAGCCACAGTAATTGCCATTCATCAGAGCAGGAACCTGCTGAGGGCATCAATTCATAAACTCTGAGCCGTCAATAAACTGGAACCTGAGCCCCTGGTGCCAACATTCTTTACACAATGAAATATTATTACTGGCAATTAGGTAAACAATGAGCCAACCCGGAAATGGAAGAGAAGTTGCCAATGACTACCTTAGTGAGTCATCCACAGATGTCTTGATTTTTTTTCTGCTAGGGAAACACCTTGGGATAACTTTTTACACCACCATAATCCAAGCTATCACAAAGCCTCCACAGCTTAAAGAATGAAGAAAGAGGGAAATGTTAATAACTGCATTTTTGTTTTAATGAGGAAATACGGTGTGGACCAGGAAACAAAATTCTTATCATAGTTATTCGTGTTTCATGCGCCACCTCTGTAGGTAGTTGGTGTATGTTGGTAGTGGGGGAGGGAGAAGACCATGGGACTCAGAAGCTAACTCCACGGCCACAGTCCTTGGGCAAACTACTTCAGTGTTCAGGGAATCTATGTTAATTAGTGAAAGCTGATCATTTATGAAGTATTTAAAAGTTTTAAAAGATTTTGCTATCTATGATGAAATTTGATCATCATAATCTATCAGTGAGGTAAATAGGGTGGGTGTTGTTATTTTTAACAAGGGAAGAGGGTTGAGAGTCAGAGATGCTAAGTAGTTGCTTGGATCACTGAGGTCACTTCCAGACCAGTGCTTGTCCCACTGTGTCCAGTTGTCTGTCTAGTTCAGATTCTCCACATAAGGTGTTCAGGCCAGTCTGGAAGTACATTTCCAGCTTGCCCCAAACCTACTGTTGTCAGGCAGTTGCATCGAGGGAGGTCTCTCCCTGTGCACTAGGTGAAACCCCAACCCTGGCAGGGGAGGGTTCTTGACTCTGCTTGAGAAATTATTCTCAAACAGTTCAAATGAATGAAGGTAAGGAAGGAATTCATTCAAGTGAGAGCAGCAGTGAATGGCAATAGAAGTGCAGGCAGTAGAGAGCAAGGAAGAGCAGAGGGAGGAAAGGAAAGTTCACTGAACTCCTGCTCAGCATAGGGCAGATCCCTTGCCAGCTCCTGAAGCCAAAGTCATTTGGGGTCCAATGTGTGCTTGAATCTGTATGGTGTGGGAACTAAGCCCCTACCACCCCAGGATTTGGGGGAACTGAAGACCACTGGATGGAGTGAGATCATGTTCTGAGAACTTCCCAAAGCAAAGAAAGGAGATTTGCAGGCAAGCTACTAAAGAGCATGATCGTACAGCTGCAGTCCTGGCTGGGTCACCCTGGCAACGAGAACTTGCAAGCCCAAATCACAGATCTCAATAGTCCTTCCTCACTTATCTGAAGTAAAACAGAGAGAAGATGTGTGCTTAAATCTAGAAAACTGAATGAAATAGTAAAGTACCAAAAACACTTACCACTGGAAGAGCGCAGAGACAAAACGCAGTAAGTGGAGCAGTGAGAAGATCTATTTAAGGCAAAGTACACACTCGAAGAAAGGGGAGTTTGGGCAACCTCGGAAAGGAGGCAGGCTTAAAGGATTAGGATTCTGTCTTTCAGGAATAGGGCAAAGGGCCAGACAGGCACATAGGCTTGATATGTGGTCTCATGATGTCTGTCCTGGTGAGAGACATTATGTCACCATCCATAGTCAGTCCTCTAGATATTCTGTCAGATAAACCTAACACAAGGAATTTCTTGATCCTTTCTTCTCCAAGACAGTGGTTACCCTCAAGCACTGGGAATATATCATTTAGGACTACTCCTCCTGCCTTAAGATAGGATAGGTTATTGGCTGATGACCATAAAATATGTTAGGAATCTCTTACCTCCTAACTCCCTGGTTTTTAAAATAGAATCTTAGCCTTAAGATGGAGTCCCTCCTGTTCTTACTATACTATTTATATCTTGGCATTTTTCATCATAGGTAGGAAAAATTAATAATTGATGCTTCTCCCATGTCCCTGCCCTATCTCCCTACCATAAAGATGGCCCTAATCCCCCCCTACCCCCACCTTCAGGGCAATCCCTCTTCCAGGGATCTGACACAGAACCTGGAAATGGCAGCCAGCGAAAGGGCTGGGAGCGGGTGGTGAAGCCCTGCTTCTCATGCTAATTCTAGAAGACTGAGGGGCAAACCCACGGAACCACCAGCCGCTTCAAGCAGAGATGGGCCATGAAAGTTATTTGAACTGTCACACACAGTGGTCACATTGAAATGCAATCAGAAAGCTGATGTGTGATGAATGTTTAGGATGTTTTATGAAGTGAAAAAGAAAGTAACTCCAGAACCAGATAATTTCAGTCATTTTTCTAAGTTGGAATTAATGAATCCCTCCTCTCGCCACTCCTGTTATTTTTACCCAAATAAATTATGCCACTGAAAGGTGCTTGATGGGATAAGAGAGTCCTGCTAAAACAAGAAAAATCTGTGTGAGCAGAAGTGGTGGGAGGTCCAGAATTTTTAAAGGCACCGTTGGAGAAGTGATGTGGTTTGGGGTATGGTCTGAAGGTAAGACGGTGCGCCCTTGGTCAGGAAATTCTTTGACTGATAAATCATATTTTATTTTCATTTGGCTCCGAAATTTATTAAATTCATTTTATATATCAAACAAGTTTAGGATTGATAAAATGTACTTCTGAAAACCCAGCAGGAAATGCCGTGGAGTGGTTGGAGCCCAGATGGAGAACCAGGAGTGCTTTATTCCCACGGCCACCAGAGGCTCATGACTTAAAGTGACCCAGGCAGAAGAGCTAATGGATTTCCTTCTCATCCCCTCATCTGAAAAACAAAACAAAACAAAGATAAAAACGTGGAATCTTTCGCCCTTTTCAAACTACTTACCCTATTAACGCTTGCTTACTTCCTTCCCTTTTTTTCCCCCCTTCTCTTCCTTCCTTTGATTTATAAGCCAACTCAAACTTTTGGGGGAACTGTGGCAGGGTATAAGGTGGATAATTCTTTGCATCTTTTAAGATCACTTCACTGAAACATACAAAAGAAAATGCCAAGAACAAGACAAAACCCAATGAAAAGTTCTAAATAGTTACATTTAATCTTTGCTCAGAAAAGAAGCAAGAGTTAAGTGAAGAGAATCTGCAGAGCCAAGCGTGTATAAAATATTCTGAAGAATTTCCTCTGAAGACTCAATAGAAAGCCTTCTAAGTTTGACTTAACTCCTGAGTGTGGGATTAATTCCTAGATTCAAGAAAGGAAATAAATATTAGAAAGAAACTATTAAACACTCCCCAGGCTCAAGGGTGTCCCAGTGCAGCCCCATTTCTATAGTTAGGCAAGTAAAGCGAATCATGGCAGAGCTGCTTTAGATTTTAAAACATTGTGTTGCAATTGGTAAAGATTTTTACAAAAAGACATGATTTACCTTTTTATTCCTTTTCTGTGAGTTCAAATACCTCATTATGTTCTCCCTCATTAGATTACAAACTTTCGAGAGTAAGGACTGTGTGTTCTATTTCTATTGATCTTCCATAGCTGTCAAAACCACTGATGGACCATCTGAAGAATTTTACTCTCCTTTTTTTTAATATAATTTATTTTATTATCATTAATTTACAATTACATGTGCATTATTACGATTATTAAACTAGCCCTTCATTAGGTCCCCCCCACCAACCCCATTACAGTCACTGTCCATCAGCGTAGTGAGATGCTATAGAATCACTACTTGTCTTCTCTGAGTTGTACTGCCCTCCCCATGCCCCCCCAACATTACATCTGCTAATCGTAATGCCCCTTTTTCCCTCTTATCCCTCCCTTCCCGCCCATTTTCCCCAGTCCCTTTCCCTTTGGTAACTATTAGTCCGTTCTTGGGTTCTGTGAGTCTGCTGCTGTTTTGTTCCTTCAGTATTTTTTCTTTGTTCTTATACTCCACATATGAGTGAAATCATTTGATACTTGTCTTTTTCAGCTTGGCTTATTTCACTGAGCATAATACCCTCTAGCTCCATCCATGTTGTTGCAAATGGTAGGATTTGTTTTCTTCTTATGGCTGAATAATATTCCATTGTGTATATGTACCACATCTTCTTTATCCATTCATCTACTGATGGACACTTAGGTTGCTTCCATTTCTTGGCTATTGTAAATAGTGCTGCAATAAACATAGGGGTGCATCTGTCTTTTTCACACTGGGCTGCTGCATTCTTAGGGTAAATTCCTAGGAGTGGAATTCCTGGGTCAAATGGTATTTCTATTTTGAGATTTTTAAGGAACCTCCATACTGCTTTCCACAATGGTTGAACTAATTTGCAGTCCCACCAGCAGTGTAGGAGGGTTCCCTTTTCTCCACATCCTCGCCAACATTTGTTGTTGTTTGTGTTTTGGATGTTGGCCATCCTCACTGGTGTGAGGTGATATCTCATTGTGGTTTTAATCTGCATTTCTCTGATGATTAGCGATGTGGAGCATCTTTTCATTTGCCTGTTGGCCATCTGAATTTCTTCTTTGGAGAAGTGTCTATTCATGTCCTCTGCCCATTTCTTAATTGGATTATTTGCTTTCTGTTTGTTAAGGTGCATGAGTTCTTTATATATTTTGGATGTCAACCCTTTATCAGATACGTTTTTTATGAATATATTCTCCCATACTGTAGGATGTCTTTTGTTCTACTGATGGTGTCCTTTGCTGTACAGAAGCTTTTCAGCTTGATATAGTCCCACTTGTTCATTTTTGCTTTTGTTTCCCTTGCCCGGGGAGATATGTTCATGAAGAAGTCGCTCACATTTATGTCCAAGAGATTTTTGCCTATATTTTTTTCTCAGAGTTTTATGGTTTCATGACTTACATTCAGGTCTTTGATCCACCTTGAGTTTACCTTTGTGTATGGGGCTAGACAATAGTCCAGTTTCATTCTCTTACATATAGCTGTCCAGTTTTTCCAACACCAGCTGCTGAAGAGGCTGTCATCTCCCCATTGTATATCCAAGGCACTTTTATCAAATATTAATAGACTGTATATGTTTGGGTTAATGTTTGGATTTTCTATTCTGTTCCACTGGTCTGTGGATCTGTTTTTGTGCCAATACCAAATTGTCTTGATTACTGTGGCTTTGTAGTAGAGCTTGAAGTCAGGGAGTGTAATTCCCCCTGTTTTATTCCTCCTTCTCAGGATTGCTTTGGCTATTCGGGGTCTTTTGTGGTTCCATATGAATTTTAGAATGATTTGTTCCAGTTCATTGAAGAAAGCTGTTGGTAGTTTGATGGGGATTGCATTGAATCTGTAGATTGCT